>CM025145.1:18407326-18422172 GCA_013467495.1 Gossypium gossypioides | reverse complement strand
ATTTATGACTTGTGTATATGCAAAATGTTGAGTTTAGGTTGGTGCTAAATTGGGTGAGAAATGTGGCTTATAAAATGACCTATTTTCATCCACACAGGCAGAGAGACGGGCGTGTGTCTCAGCCGTGGCTGTGTGTCCCTTATAACTTTCAAAGGGTTGCATGTTAGGCTGTTATACGAACTAGCACATGGCCTGGCACACGGGCGTGTAAGATTACTTCGAAGGGTACACGGTTTGGCACACGGGTGTGTGGCTTGACCGTGTGACCCAAGTCAGTGAGTTACACGGGTAAGGACATGGGTTGGAACACAGCTGTGTGTCCCTATTTCGAATGCCCACACAGCCTAAGACACGGGCGTGTCTATTGGCCGTGTGAGCCCTGTAGTTTTGAAAATTTTAAATGCTTCCGAATTTTTTTTTGAGTTTCCGATTTAGTCTCGAATTGTTTCTAATACGTATTTTGGGCCTTGAAGGCTCGTATAAGGGACAATATGTATGAATTTGATTATTTTTTGACATGAATGCTATATGATATGAAATGTTCGTATTTTCTGTCTGTTTGATTTGTAAACTCCAGTAATGCTCCGTAACCCTATTTCGGTGATGAATTCAGGTTAGGGGTGTTACATAACTTTTTCCACTGCGTGATATCGAAATGGAGTTTTTAAGACAAAATGACGAAAACAAATAAGTTTTTCTCTAAAAGACGCGATTTTTAATAACTGAACTCTAAGTATATTCAACTTAATAATTTGACGTTTTGGCAATCCTAAGACAACTACTATAGCACCCTATACCTGACCTGATCGCTGAGTCCGTATATCAGGATGCCACACCACAGTTTCATGTCTCATACGGAACAAATGAACTCATATTGAGAAAACGACTTTCTTTTTAACAACCATATAGGTTCTAAGTCAATCATACTCTTTAATTATCATTAAGTATTGCTAAATATACCTTAAGCATCATATAATAACATTTGTACATGCATAAGGGCCATTTTGCAAAAATTCTCCAATAAAGTACGTAGGTATCGGTACTGGCATATGGGTATTGGTATTTTCTTTAAGTGGTATCGATACCGCTTGGAAAATCAATACCAAAATAAAAATTTGTTTCTCGCCCAAAAATAAAAATCTAGAAATTATCAATACCTTTCTAAAAGTATCGGTAAAGTTACCTCGAGTACCAATACTCGTGATAGGGTATCGATACCAATATACGATATTGACTTCCTGCACATTTCAAAATCATAGAGGTTTCATTTTTGGAACAAGAATATTGATACCTTTGCTCCAGACCAGAAAATTACAACAGTTCAAAGCATGCAAACCATTCCAATTCAAGTCTAATCAACATACATCTTCTACCATATCAAATAAACCTCAAAACGCCCATAATAACAATTTCAAACATCGAAATTTAGTCCAAACAGTAATCAACATAACACTATTTAAATCTCAAAATCCTAAGAGCAATTAAGCTATGGAACGTCCTAAACGTCATGGCAATAACTAGCACAAAGTCTACCAAATTGTCTTATTTCCCAAACATAAATAGGTAACAATAACACTTACGAAATCACGAAAATGGACTTGTTTGGGTCACCCCTCAGAACCACACCGTTCACACCGGTACTTAACTACTCTGCAAGGGTTTGAAAGGAGTGGGTGAGCTGAAAAAGCTCAGTGAATGCCTAGAACAACTACTGTGCAAACATGTCATCAAGCATTTGTAGAACATACACATGGCATAATTAGAACAATCGCAACTTTTTCGACATATTCCACTTACACGCGTACATTTGACAATTTATTTACTAAGTCATTGCTTACACTTTTATATATACATCATAATACATAAAAACATAGTTATAGACAATTTCCATAATAGTCACATATCATATAAACACATATCACAACACACACATTCATATTCATTGATAGTTTGAGATAATTTGACACTTGAGCTATGAAACATAAAAGTGGACACTATCACCACTCATCGGATACATGGGTCTCCAACACACCACATAGACTCATAGATTCAAACATGTCCCAAAAGTGAAGCATTAAGCTAACACTCTCCAACGCACCAAACATGCCTATTGAATGGAGCTTAGCTTACACCCTTATCTTTCCAACATGTCCTAGAGCCTCAACGCTCAAATCACATATACATATAGGTGAGTACTCACAATCTTATGACATGCCAACTATACCCAATGGTCTCAAGTATCAAAAGGCCAAAATATCTGTATTTAAACACACATATTACTTACCGATTTCTGTTTACTATCGCAACACATTTGCATCATTTGCACAACAATATCACTGTCATTTAGCATGAATGACATGCTTACATATACTCTTCCATAAAAATAATCATGTACATAAAACATATATATAGCATCTCATTTAGAGTAGGGGTTTAGGCTACAACTAACACTCGAAGGAAGCTTATTTCACAAGGTAAACATGAGTACAAGAAAGCTTACACTCGGAATTTAGAGTAGCAGTTTAGGCTACAACTAAATTCTCAAATAATGCATTGAATCATGTCCACAAGCAATTATTCCAAACACTCACATATTACGCTTTTGTCAAAAAGCTGAAAGCTCAAACTAGCATCTCCTAGCCTTTATCTTTACTCATAGAAGGTCCTATCGATTCTAATGTTTCAAAAAAGTAAATCACACAACAACACAATCAACATTCAGCCAACGACTCACATCAAACAATCCAAAAACACAAACCTAAGCTAGGTTCTCTTGTAATGGAAACCCAAAACAACCCCTCACCATCCCCCTAACAATCTCCCTCGTTGGACTTTTCCTTAGCTTCCAAAACAACTCCCTCACCAGCTTTAGAATCATCATTCTCATAAATATGTGATGCATTATTATCTTATTCTACAAATGGCTCACTATCTATTTCATGCTCCCCATATATGTCAATAACAAAATACTTGTACCAATAATTCAACATATCTATGGTGCTGCTATCATCTCATACTACCTTAAGCCCATCATCTAAACTCCCACTGTTAGGCACATAAAAGTAAATAATTTTAACAGTATAGAATTGTAGACCTTTTTTTACCATATTACATAGCTCAAAGTAAGATATGTGATTTGCCACAATTCGTTGTGGCAAATTAGGTCCTTTTCGACATTTAGGGAGCTCATTTTGTAGCAATTAAGTAAGGCTTTTGTTAAGTTTGCATTCCAAGCATCTAGTTAGTAAATTGAGTAATTAGGTGTGTTTTATGACCTTTTAGGCCAATTTTAGCCTGAGGGAGGACTAACATGTTTGTTGCATGTGCAGGACGTCTTTAGGCCAAAGAGTCAGTGGAATTCTCCCTATGTTGCAACACGTTGCTTGGATATCACAACACGGCTTCCAGAATACCTTAGGAGCACACTGTTGACTATGTTGCAACATACACCAAGGAATGTCGCAACACTACCCTGAATGAGCACCAAATAAGCATACTACCGTCAGTGTCGTGACACAAGCATAAGGGTGTTGTGACACAGCTAGGACGAGGCTACTAAAGATAATAAGGGTGTTTTAGTGTGCACAAAATCCAATTAATGATGTTTAGTCACTTGTATTAGGTATAGATGAGTCATCTAACATGACTCCTATAAATAAGACTACTCAGAAACTCAAAAGGGTTCCCTTCCATTTAGTTTTTAATTATTAGATTAGGGGTTTTACTTTAGCAATCTCTTTTCAAGTATTTTTTTAGTTCTTATTTAGTTGTTCATTTTCTGAATTTGGCTTGTGAATCGCTCAATTGTTGCTACAGAGTTCCAGTTCCAAACTTTACTAATATTCATAATCTCTTTTCCCTTTTCTTTATTTTGTCTTGTGATTTTTTTATTAATGTTTCAATTCGAATTTGAAATTATGTTACTTAGATTCATGGGTAACTAAATTTAGAGGGAGATTAATGAGCGGATGTGGGAGGAGTTGACAACTGTTTATGGTTTCTTGTCAGATCAGTTGGTCAGGTTGGGAAAGATTAAACCCTAGGCATGACAACCCTAGAAAGTCATCTAGGTAGATGAGGTTGAGAGAATAGCCTATTGAGTACCACTTAGCATGCCCCAATTTGAACTGTGAGGTCGGGAGATAAGTAGTTCTTGCTGACTAGTTAGGTTAGTTAGAGGCCTAGAGGTAATAACTAGGTTAACTACTATATGGTTGAATAAAAACCTAAGTTAGAAGTTAGTTACGAACATTGAAGCGAGTTTGTCTTTTATTTTTATATTTGAGAGATTTAAAATCACTGGTTTTAGTTATTTAATGTTCTTTGCATGTTTTTTTTTTCATTCATCTATATGGTTTTAATTCACTATTGCTTAGCCATGTTATTGTAGAAATTAGTTATTAGTTTAATCAAGCCTCTTTTGGGTACGGTCCTCGAAATACTTCCGTGTTTTGTTGTAACTTCTATATTACAACCTGACCTGTAGACTTGTGGACACTGCCTAATTCCACATCTTTAAGTTGCAGTACCTTTTCACTTTTGATGGTAGGACATCGGGAGGCGATCAAGTTGTTGTCATCGTTGCCGGGGGGCTTTGCCATTAGATTAGTCTTTAGTTTATGCATCTTAATAGGATAAGTAGGAAGCCTTAGAACTATAGATGCAATTTTAATTTGCATTAACTTATTTTTATAGTTATTAATGTATTTTTCTTTTCCTTTGTGGGTTGCAGTGTATGAATAAGAGTTTTTATTACTCAGTAGGTACGCCGTTGAATTTGTGACAACCGAAGTAGAAAGCTATAAACAATTTTTACGTGGTTTACGTGATGAGCTTCGGGTACAGTTGGTAGCACACCAAATTATAAAGTTTACTGATTTAGTTGAATGGGTCAAAATGGTAGAACAAGCCTTGAGACTTGATAAAAAGGGTGAGGTTACTCGCACTACTGGAAAACGATCTGGAGCTACTAGCTCAAATCCACAACCGAAGTGAATTAAAGAATTTCGTGGTAGCTGGAAGTCGACTTTTAAGTCTGACAAATTTGATAGAAATCGTGATCAATAACCTACTGTGTCCATGGGTAGTGTGCGAGGCCTGTCCAAGGATGCTGATATCCCAAATTGTGAACATTGTGGGAAAAAGCACCATGGTGAATGTTGGAAGCTAACTTGAGCTTGTTTTTGCTGTGGATTTATGGAGCATTTTGCTCAAGAGTGTCCGAAGAATGAGAATGCTACCCATGTTACTTCCCAGGGGTCTCAGATCAAGTCGCGATGGTTCTTTTACTAGTGGTGGTGCTAAAAAAAAGAAATGATGTTGTTACTCATCAATCAGAGGTTAGAGCGCCAACCCGAGCTTATGTTGTGCGGACACGTGAGGATGGCAATGCTAATGACGTTGTGACAGGTATCTTTTTATTGCATTCAGAACCTATTTATACTTTGATAGATTCAGGATCTTCATACTCGCATATTAATGTTGAGTTAGTTAAATTGGGAGTTTGAAATCTGAAACGTCTAGAGTATCAATAGTTGTGTCAAGTCTGTTAGGGTAATCTGTATTAGTTGACAAGATGTGTAGGAGATGTCTGTTAGAGATACAAAATATAACATTTCTTGTTGATTTGTTGATAATGCCGTTAGGAGATTTTTATTTGATTTTGGGTATGGCTTAGCTTACGGAGCACGGAGTGATTCTAGATTGCTGTAAAAAGAAGTTTGTAGTTCAGAGAGAATATGGTAAAATGATTGAGGTGAATGGTGTTCAAGCAAGTGGTTCAACTTGTATCATTTTAACAATCCGAGCTGATAAACTTCTCAACCAAGGCTGTGAAGCTTTCTTGGCCTATGTTATCAACTCAAATTCTGGTGATAGTCAGAGTAGTAAGATTTGTACTGTTTGTGAATTCCTTGATGGATTAATTTTAGTATTGATTAATATTGTAGATGTTGTTATTGTTGAATTATTTAAGTGCTAGGGGTTAAATTGATAGATTTTTAAGTTAGAAGTGGAAAAGGACTAAATTGTGGAATTAATTGTTAATTTTGAGTAGTAAGGACTAAATTGTAAAAAAATTGAAATTAAGAGATAGAATTGAAAATAGAGAGCTTAATTTAGCTTAAAGTGAAATTAGTATAAAAATTTGAGGTTAAATATTGATATTAAAATTAGTCTTGATTTAGGGACTAAATAGAAGTTTAAGCAAATATAGTGTAAAAATTAAAAATTTAATGTGCAATTGAATTGTGTGTTATTAATATATTTTAATTGTTTTATTCCGTAGCTAACGTCGTACCAGAATCCTTGACTAAAAATGGGAAGGATAAAATCGATGTCGAATAGCTCAAAATTCACGGTTTGTGTTTCTATAATCCGAACTAAGTTGTAAATTATTGCATTTTGAATTATTGCATATGGTAAGCATTTGGGGCGAGTACTTTGGTACTTTGAGATTGAATTGAATTAATATTTGATTGAAATGGATTGATTAGGTATATTATGAATGTATTGATTATGTGAATATTGAATTGAATATATGTTTATATGTGTGTATACATGAGAATTTGATATAGGATGTAATTGAAAGTGAAATGAAACCTTATTAACTGCTCGGGCTAAGTCGGATATAGATGACATGCCATAGGATAGGAAGAGTTCAGGGCTTCTTCAACCTCGAGTCGATGAGGCATTGGTTGTCAATTTGCTTTGGTTTAACCGATGAGATACTAGGTGTCAATTTATATAGTGCTGGGCACAGTTATTATTTCGAATTTATCCGATGAAGCACTGGGTGCCAAACTGGTGTGTTGGTTGGATCCGTGTATCCGTCCGAGTCTGAGTAGTGTTAATAGAGAAAGTTAAATGATAAAAATTGAGACATTTGATATTGAATGGCAAAGTATGTGAAAGGTGAAATGAGATGAGAAATGAATACAAAATTATGAAATGAAGTGTGATTTGTGATATGAAATCAAAGAGTTGTAATATTCTATTACATAAGATAAGATTAGAAAATGCTATATGAAATGCCTTTGATATGTGATTGAACATGTAAAATTGTATTAGGTGTGAATAAGAAATGAGCAAAAATTATATTATTGAATTGTAAGACACGTACATAACTTAACTTGATGCATATTTGCATTGTAATTACTTATGTCGAATTTATATTGTTCGAATTATGGAAATATCACTGAGTTATACTCAACGTATGATTTTATTTTTCTGTGCTCAGGTTAGGTACATTTCAACTTATAGTCGACTCAGTATCCAACTTCAATCCCAAGCTCAAGTGTGGTGATATTTCATTTTGTAATGGCATGTACCTAGGGAGTCTTTGGTTGATAAATGTTTTGTTAATGTGGTGCTATTTTGGGTTTCAAGTATTATTATGATTAATTGTATATATATGTGTTGTGGTTAAAGCTATATATATGTATTTGGTATGTTAGTTTGACATGAAACTTTGGTATGTTTGATAGCTTTAAGTTGAGATTCTAATTAGCTAAAATGTTAAACAATATTGATAAACTTGGTGTGAATGAAGCTTTGAATGGCTAAATGATTTGCTAGTGTGTTTGATGATATAAAATGTGGTATCAATGAGGGTACATTGGTTAGGCACCTAAGATGGCTCTTTTGACATGTTTTGAGTATGTTTAATAGTGTTTTGGATAGGTTAAATGGTCGGTATTTGAGTTGTTTAATGCCTAAGCAAGTAGGAAATGGTAAACTTGAGTTTTAAGGTACATTTAGGTGCACATGGCCTGAGACATGGTCTGTCACACGACTGTGTGTCACACACGGGCGTGTGCACTGAACATATGGTATAATTGCATAAGTGTAGTGTCACACACGACCTGTAATACGGCTTGCAACACAGTCGTGTGGCACAAGTTAGAGAGTTACACGGGCAGAGATGCGGGCTGGGACACGATCATATGTCTCAAGTCTGTGAGTTACACCAGCAAGGACACGGGCTGGGACATGGCCTAGGGTATTCCACACGGCTTGGCCACATGGCTTGGCCACATGACCGTGTGTCCCCTATTTTTAGGCATTTTGAAATTTCACCCTAAACTTTTAAAATTGTTTCAAATTAGTCCCTACCTATTTT
Organism: Gossypium gossypioides; assembly: GCA_013467495.1. Classification (NCBI taxonomy): domain Eukaryota; kingdom Viridiplantae; phylum Streptophyta; class Magnoliopsida; order Malvales; family Malvaceae; genus Gossypium; species Gossypium gossypioides. The sequence continues at coordinate 18,414,053 of CM025145.1, read as the reverse complement.
TAGACTATTTTTAGGGTCCTGTAATCTTGTTTTAAGGACTGTAAGGGTAGCTTTAAATTTGAATTAGTACGATATATCATGATTCGTTATTGAAATGTTTAAGACACAATTATAGAAATATTAAATTAGCATATATTGCCTGTGTACCATGTAATGTTAATATTTTACTTGTATCATTGTTTGCGATGGAATTAAATTGTTCTAAGTTGTTGGTAATGCTTGCGACCCTAATTTGGTAATGGAGAGGGGTTAGGGGTGTTCCACAAAAGAACTAAATCTTCCAAGGCCTCTGCCGGAAATCCCATTGTGATTTAAGATGAGGAAGTGAAAGAGAGGTTTGATTCAATCTTTAAGAACCTACCTATGGTGTCGGAAAAAGGTTTCAACTTGGAAAGCAATGATAAGATGGTTGTACCTCTGCCGATTCGAAAGAAAATTGATGCCCACAATTGGAATTATTTTTGTGATGCACAATCATTGCTTGATGAGGAGTTAGTTCGAGAGTTCTACGTCAATTTGACTAAGCCAGATGCAACTGAAGTTCTTATTCGTAAGAAGAAGGTACCCCTAACTTCTAAGTCCATTAATGATTTGTTTAACTTATCTGATGTTGAAGAAGATGAGTACTTTGCCATGATGAGCAATATAAATTGGGATTCTCTTCAACAAGTAGTTAATGTTGTGACAAATCTGGGATCCGAATGGATTATAAGGAAGTATGGTAGTCATTCTTACCGAAGGGAATATTTAAAGCCGTTGCCTAAGGTATGGTTTTACTTTGTTCGATATAGTTTCATGCCTATCTCACATAGTTCGACCATCTCGATGGAACAAATACTTTTTTGTATGCAATTATGATAGAAAGGATCATCGATGTTGGAAGGATTATTCTTAAAGAGATCCATGATTGTGCTAGAAAGAAGACTGGAAATGCCTACTTCCCATCATTGATCACTTCACTTTGCTTGAGGGCCCAAGTTAAGACAAAAGCAAACCTGAAGGACCCGTATGTTCAAGGTTGCATCACATTCCATAATCTTGAAAGGTTAGTGGAGAATGTCCATGAACTAAACCCACATGAACCGAGTGAACCAAAAGAACCAAAAACTGATGAATCATCGAACAAATCCGAAACTAAGGCTAACTCAGTTACTGAGACAAAAGAAGTAGAATTAGAAGAAGAACCGAATGAGCCTGAATTGATAAAGAAACCGAAAGTCTCTGAACCAAGAGAAGAGCCGAATACTGATGAGGTAGTTGAACAAACTGCTGATCCTAAGTTGACTATTCTTAGGCCTACTTCTTCAAACACTATAAAGAAATCAAAATTGTCAACTATGATGGATATGATGAAGTTTATGCATAACCAACAACCGACCTATTGGAAATATGCAAAAGTTAGAGATGATTCTCTAAGAAATACTTTTAAAAACATATCTCGAGTCATGAAAGGAAGATGAGAATGCAAGCGAGGATGAAACATCAAAGGATGACATTTTGATGTACTTAGTATAAAGTTAGAAATAATATTTGCATTCGAGCTACTTATCAATAAAGAATATTTTTGAGCATGATTTTATCGATGCATAATTATGTGCAAAGATTGATGCTGCTTTATTATTTTGCAAAAATTGTGCTATGCATGAACGTTACTCGAGATGAGCAATGATTTAAGTTTGGGGGTGTGTAAACTCAAAATTATATAGGGTTTTTCTATATATTTTTACCACCTTTTTACTTAATAAATGTGTTTATCTTAAGTAATTGTTATTGAAATAAGTGAATTTTACTTAATTAGTACTTTTAGACATGAATTTATACTTAATTACATGATTTTCATGCATATTTTATATTAATTCATTTTAATTTATTAATGTATGTATTTTTCACTATATAGAAGGTCCATTGGAGACATGATTTAAATAAATAAAACATGGACAAGTTATCCATGTGGACGACAAGACCATGCTATTTGGGGAATGAGATTGACTACTTGACCCAATAAAGAAGGTGATGAAAGATGGACATGTCTGCTAAGTTTTTCACTAAACAACCGTCCAACAAGGAGAACTAAGAGCCCAAATTCGACATTTAAAGATGGCTGCCCAAAATATGCTTTCAGATAATTAATTGAAGGTCCTTATAGTTGGAAAATTATTAGAATTCAACCCAACAACTTCTCTGTTGAAACCGTCCACTCTATAGCTATTTTTAGCCGGAATTTGAAATTCAAATGGAGAAGACTTGGTCATCCCTTGTTCCTTGAAGCACGGCCAACCACATGAGAGAGGGAAGGAAGAAAATTTAAACCTATTTTTAGTAACCTTAAACCCTTACCTTCAGCTATAAATACCTTGCCATCCCTTATTCATCCCTCATCCCTCATCCCTCAATGTTCCTCTCTCATTCTTACTAGTTTCATCTCAATTCCTTTCCCTTTTTCCCTTGCGTAGCAGTCCATCCCTCCTCCATTCTTTAGCCTTGAAAGCTTTGTCAGAAGCACTCCTTAGTCGATTACCTCTTAAACACTTCGCAAACGAAGCATCAATCAGGATAGAGGAGCGCCTCAATCGGAATAGATCCTAAAGGTTGTTGAATTGAGTCAGTCAGAATAGATCTGAAAGGCTGTTGAACTGAATAGAGTTTACTCTTTCCTCTTGTTATTTATTTTAATCATGTTTTCTTTGAGTTTATTGTTTTTTACATCAACAATGATATTTTAAATCCTATTTGCTAGGATGATTATGTTAATTCAATAAGATCTATTTTATTCATGTTTAACATGTTTAGGCCTCAGTCAATCATCTTTTTAATTAATATCATGATGAATTTCATTCACACGTGATTGGGTGCATTCAGATTAGCTGAGGGATCCTAACCAGACGACGGCTAGTAGACACATACTTGAAAAGTGCAATGCTCAGTTTAGATACTTAAACCCGACTAAGTTGAGGTTCGTAATATCTTTAGTTAGCTCTATTGCCTTTCATAGTTTTTAGGTTTATGTAATTAAACTGTTGCAAATGTAAATGTCCTTGTGACCTTACTTAAATGCTAAGAAACCCTTAGTTAATATGATCAGTAAAATGCATATTTAACTAAGTTAAAGACTCCGGAAGGACTTAATTTGGTTTCCAAACTCATGAAAGATCGAGTTGCCGTGGAAGTATTTTCGAACATTGTTAAGCATGATAAACTAAATTGAATTGATTAATATAATTATCCTAGCCCATTTAATGTTGATTGTTTTTTTTTTGCTAAAGCCTTCATTCATACATTTATGTAAAATACATATAGATTAGAATTGCATAGGGATCAATCTTTACATCTAATTAATTTACTAGTTTAATCATCACCATCCAAATTATTGAATTTTTACATCAAATTGTGAGTTTATAATTTTTCAATTAATTGGTTAAGCTTATACAGTCCCTGTGGAGACGATAACTCATTTTTACTTACTTATTAGTTGAACGACTACGTACACTTGCGTAAATCATGTTGCAAGGGCTCCTTTAAGCTAAGTTTGACACCACGGTGTTTGAACAAGATTTCCTTAAAAGTAAGGTAACGCCCGGTATTTGGTCGAGCTCTGAACTTGATAAGTAAACTAAGTATTACTTCAAATGGTGAAGTGTTGTCCGCCCCACTGATGCTCTTGGCGTGTTAGGTAGGCGCGTAACCAATATTAGACTATGATAAGAAGCTGCATTAGAAAGTAGTAAATCATTAGGAAAAAGAAGTCTAGTAAGGTATTAAGGAAACTCGGATAATAGGGTTGTCGCCAAGAAGGCAAGATGCGCCTAGTGTGATTAGTTAAGGTACCAGCTACGCTCTAACATAACTGTAACAATCCATTTTTAATGATGTCAAAAATAGTGGTTTCGAGACCACATTCCAATGAGTGAGTAGATATTTTAATATTTATTTAATGTATATAGAGTTTTTAAGGTTATATTAAACTTTTGTTATTAAATTTTGAGTTTTAAATGATTAATTAAGTAAAAAGGACAAATTGAAAAATGTGCAAAAGTTGAATTCTATGAGTTAAAAGGACTAAATGGCCATGGAAAGGAAAGCTAATGAATTTAGATGGTAATTATGCTAGTATTTAAGTTATAATATAACGACAAAACAGTAAATAGTCAAATAAACATGAAATAAATAAAATAAAAGCTATAATCTTTTTTCTCTTTTTCTTGTTTAATCGAAACCACCAATGAAGGGGGGAGAAAGCTTCAGTTTTGAATTTTCATCATGCATAATCAAGATAAACAACAACTGGACCTAAATCGAGGAAAGGCAAAAGCTTTGGATTAGTCTCCAACTCTAATTTTGCGACTATAGTTATCGAGGTAAATTCGTATGAATTATAATCTTATTAATGATATTTTGATTGATTATTTGTTATATTATGTTAGTTATAAACTGATTTGGATATATAAATATATCAATGTTTTGAATAATTGATGGATGAATAGTCCCGTTTGAACCTTAAGAATTCTTATGATACAAATGACATGTCATTAGGGATTTCATGTTTCAAGTGCTGGTCTTGAATGTCCTACCGATGGCAGAGGTCCTGCATTTGTTGTGGATTCTCCACAACTTGTCTGCGCAACATCGTGTAGCTAAGATTCTGACCCACAGATCATGTGAGCAGGCCTATTTCACAACTCGTGTAAGCATTATTGAAAAGAAAAGGTTACGATTATATGGAAAGGCACACTATGTGTGAGCATTCTCGGATATCCAATGAAATTCTAGATGGTTCAACGGGTAAGTAAAGGTAATTGGCAATGCATGTATTCAAATGAATAATTGCTTATAACTTATGAAAGGTAAATTTGGAAGAATATAAATGAATTGAAGGGAACTAAATGATTATGTGATGAATTTTATGTTCATGAAGATTCATGTGTGAAATGGTTGATTTTCTATATGCATTATAGATGAGCCTACTAATTTGTGAGTTTGGTGATGCTTATAGGATTGTATTAAGCTTATGAGTATGGAGATGTTATGCACATTTTATAAATTGAGCTTAAGAATGGTAAGTTATGTTTGAGTATATACGAGCTTACTAAGCACTAGTTGCTTACGTAGTTATTTTTCCTTTGTTTCGTAGATCATCGAAAGCTCGATCAGTTGGAAGCTTGTCAGAGTTCTATCACACTATCCAGCTGTCCTTGGTAGTTTTTGAGTTATTTTGGCCAAGGTTATAAATGACATGTATAGGACTTTATATAATGGTAGTTCTTGAATGTGTTAAAGATCAATTTGGTATGAATATGCCTTTGGATTTTTTATTTTATTTGATGGACTTATAGTGCTTTGGAAAATTTATGTTCTTTGGTCACTTTTAAGTACTTTGTAATATATAGTCCTTTTTGGTATGTTTATTGTGAAAAGTGAATGATTTATAATTGATGTCATTAGGTAGCTAAATTGACTATTTTTGAGCTTGAGTTAGGGCATTGTAGATTTTTTTTTTATTGTAGTTGTTTCGGTATAAATGAGGTGCCTTTGAATGACATATTGGTTAGTAGAATTAAGTTGATTGAATTGGTATGTTTATGTGTATTTGAAAGGTGTTTTGGTCTATTGAATGTATGCATAAATGGAGTGGTTAATTGGGTAAGTATTGGTCTTAAAATAGCTTGTTTTTAGCGGTCATTTATGGAGCACACAGCCTGTCACACGGTCGTGTGTCATTTATTATTTCAAGTGTGAGTATCACACGGCCGTCTGTATCAAGTTAGTGAGTTACACGTTCTAACACATGGCGTGTGACATAAGTCAGAGAGTTACACAGTCTGGCACACGGTCTGTGACATGGCCATGTGACCTAACTCAGTGGGTTACACGATTTATGTAACACCCCTAACCCGTCTCCGTTGTCGAATTAGAATTTACAGAGTATTACTAAAAAATCAAAAAAACTTGAACATTATATCATTCAATATTATAATCAAATCATAAACCATTCATACACATGCATAATGTCCCTAATTCGAGCCCTCATAGCCCTAAAAATAACTTAGAGACAATTCGGGACCAATTTGAAACAGTTTGCAAACCACTAGACTACTCACTTTCTTTGTCTCAAACTTGTGCAAATAAAAATAAAAACCTCTTATTAGCCCTATTTTGAGCTTAGACATCCATTAGTATTTGGATTCCAAATCAAAGTTAAAGATCCACCATTGTTGATCCTTAAGTTCAAGAAAGAAGAAATTAAAGTTGAAAATCCATTATAATAATTTTAATTAGCAAATAATGATTGAAATTAACTTAGAAACAAGTTTAGAGATGAGGATTTGGAAGTCTGAATCAAAATGCTTGAAGAAATTCGGATGACTTTTTGCCCAACTTTGAAAATTATTTCGAGAGATTTTAGAGAGAATTTTTGGAGAGAAAAGGTTTAGATCTATTCTTTCATATTTGGTTTATGAAAACAAGCAAAAAAAAAGAGAGAAAAAGTTCTCAATTTGGGTGAAAAATGAGTGAAAAGTGAGGTAGTTGCAGAGTTTTTAAAATTGAAAACCCCTACCTAATTTTCAAAATTTGGGGAATTTGTCATCAGGCCACTCCCCATTTTCCGTTGTTTTTCAATTTGCTCATTTCCCTCCAAAATTCTGAAAATATGGTTTATGTGCTATAAAACCTCTTACACATTTCCCTTATTTTTCAAATTAGTCTCATTTAATTAATATTTTAAATCACC
>CM025145.1:18352400-18366456 GCA_013467495.1 Gossypium gossypioides | reverse complement strand
CCACAGCCGCTGTCTCCGAGCCAATTGTTCAGCCTACGGTTCCAGTGTCTCCTCCCGCTGCAGCCTCAAGACCTCAGTACACTGTTACTTCTCAGAAATATGAATTCAGAGATCCAATTGATAAAAATAGTAACAACAATAGCAATGATAATGACCAAAACCCTAGCCCTTCCGGAGTTTCTCCTGATGATATCTCTCGCCAGGCTCAGCTTTTTGCTGAGGTTTTTAATTGATTCTCCATTTTTTTTGGAACTTATTTCTTCTTTCTTTTTAATTCCAACATTCTTTCTGTCAGTTGTCAACGAAGGTAGTAAATTTTCGAGAATTGCGGCGGATTGCTTCGCAAGGGATTCCAGACGGTGCAGGAATTAGGTCTACAGTGTGGAAGGTAGTCTCTCTCTCTCTCTCTCTCTGAGAAATTTGAAATTTGATTAAAGGCCGACATTTCTAGTCTCTCAATCGAATGAATTGTCAATTCCGATGCATTCATTTTTTTTTATTAAAACTGAAACAGGGGTTGTTTGGTTGTTTTGGCAGTTGTTATTAGGGTATTTACCACCTGATCGTTTGCAGTGGTCATCTGAATTAGCTAAGAAAAGGTCTGAGTACAAGCAATTTAAAGAAGAGCTATTGATGAATCCTGTAAGTGTTTTCTTTACCTTTTTTATGTTATAATTGTGTTTATAAGGAGTTCCTATTACTATTTTCGAAACTGCAATTTAGTCTTATACTATAGAATTGAGTAATTTAGTCCTCATACATTTGATTTTGGCACAAACAAGTAAAACTGATAACAGTGTTAATGGAAAGCGGTCTAAATGTTGCCATTGATTTCTGAAATCTGACGTTAGTGACCTGTAGAAAGAACTAAAGCAGCAAAAGAGTTCCTTCTACTAAAGAACATATGTATTGTCAAGTTTCAACCCAATACTTTGTTAAATTTTAGAAGTTCATGTCCGCACTTAGATGTTGAAAGTAAATAGTATGTGACTGAAGTACATTACAATGACTTTACATTATAGGCAAGCAAGTATATATGATTAGTTTCTTTGGTTAATGCTATGGTGAAATTTCAACGGCATTAGTGTTATCTTGTGTGTTTTCTCTCTTCTCTCTGTTTCTGTAAGAGTCTTGGGTTTCTGAATGTTTCTGTGGCTAGTCAGACAGAAATTACGAGGAAGTTAGAGAAGTCTGCAGTTGATGATCATTCAAAATCTGAAAGCAGTGGTCTGCTGTCAAGATCACAGGTAACACATGGAGAGCATCCTTTAAGCCTTGGGGAAAGCAGCATCTGGAATCAATTCTTCCAGGTATATTGTTAGGCTCATTTGAAAATCAGTTATTAGAACTGTACTTCATCTCCGGTGTTTTCTTTTATGTTGAATGTTTTAATTGAAGATTGTAAACACTTGTTGAGCTGCCTCCCATCAAATTAGTTCATGTGTTTTTATCAGAGTCCGATTTCTAGTGCTTGGTTGACTTTAAGGATAGAAGAAAGAGATTGAGGGTTAATGATTATGTAGACAGAAGTGGAAAAACATTGAAGGAGTATAACACTTTGATGTAAAATCTACTGTATTACATAATTGAAAGATTGAATAATTTCTTGCACTGTAGAAACCCTAATTTTTTGCTGTCGGAAAAATAATCAATGCTGTCATGCATTCTGGGAGGAAAAACATCATACCTGCTTGAAGTAATTAAGATCTTAAATGTGGGTCACTTCAGTATACTAGTTATTTCAGAGGCAGTTTGCACAATTGTGCTGCTGTTAGCATTGCAGTAGCTATTCCATACATTAGCTTTAGCTTTAGTTTACTAAGAATAATTGTTTGTTTTATATTGAATTATCTGATTATCTCTGTTATTACTAGATCCTGATATTTCTTATTTATAATTGTTAATTTGTATAGCATTATAGTAGGAAAGACAAGAACAGAATCTAAAACTTCTTATTGATAAATGTCCTAGCTGAAGCCGAATGAGGGCAAAAAACAATTCAAATAACTCAGCCAACTCATTTTTGGTTGATACTTAAATGAGAGTACATGAGCAAAGTATTATTTCTGTATTTGTATGCCAGTGTCTACATGAAAGCGGTGGTGAATTGTTCTGATTTTCAATTATTAGTTGAATCTGTCATTCACTTTTGTATTCTCAAGTACTTTAAAGTTTTCCTGATTTAGAAAGCATTCAGGAAGAGGTTTTTCTTCCCATTTGTTTGCATGTTTTTCTTGTGATGTTAGTCATGTTGTTGTTGAGCCCAGTTATTTCCAGTTTCTTCTTGGTTCTAGATAGAGTTGACCCTTTTTTGGGATGGGGGTATTCCTAGGACACGGAAATTATAGAACAGATTGACCGAGATGTGAAGCGCACTCATCCAGACATGCACTTCTTTTCTGGAGACTCGCCGCTTGCAAAGTCTAATCAGGTATATATCTTCTTTCTTGTGATTTTGTTGTTTCACCCTTTGGACTCAAGTTCTGATATGAACCGAAGTCATTTCTGACTTATGTGTACCTTGCTCATTCAGGATGCATTGAAAGATATATTAATTGTATTTGCCAAGTTAAATCCAGGTATAAGATATGTTCAAGGGATGAATGAAATCTTGGCACCTCTATTTTATGTATTCAGAAATGATCCCGATGAAGAAATGGCGGTAAAGATCTCATTATCCTTCCTATACAGTTATTATTATTTTTTATGTTTTTCTCTGCGCCAAACTTGCTGCAACCAAAAAAGTGTTTTCTGCTTCCGGAACCTTCTTCTCTGTTCAGCTTTGAGATCTACTTATCATTCATCCACTGGAGTTCTTAGTAAACCCACTGGCTTTCTCTTTTCTATCTGCAACACCATTGCCCCCAAATCCTACTTTTTTGTCTCAAGCAAACCCCAAAAGCTATGATGAAAATTATCAAATGGATATGGAGCTTGTGCAAAACAAAACATGTTGATGCTTTTATCAGTTTTGAATTAATTGACATCTTTGATGCTTAGACTTTTTATTCTTCTTGAAGTACCAATATCCAACGCAAATAGAGATGTGGGTTTGGCCTTTGGAGAGATGACCATACTATCCGTGCAAAAACTTTAAAAAAACTTAACATACCCATTTTAGATACAGGTCCCTATGCGATTCTCATACCCGAGTCCAAGTAACATAGAATGGCACATACAAGCTAGAAATTTTTATGTGCACCAAAATTTCTGGAGAATATATGTCAACAGATAACCACAGACCAATTACAGGGTCGACAACTACTTAAAAATAATATAGATTAGCTTTCAAAAAGGCAAAAAAGAAAAAGTAACATAGATTAGTTCCTTTATCATTACTATCAATATGGCTCAGATTAATGTTTCACTATGCTTTATTCTTTTCTTTCATCACTTTCTGTATTGATGTCTTGCAGGCTGCTGCTGAAGCTGACTCATTCTTTTGTTTCATTGAGTTATTGAGCGGATTCCGTGATCATTTCTGCAAGCAACTTGACAACAGCACTGTGGGAATTCGTTCCACAATTAGTAGGTTGTCACAATTTCTGAAAGGACATGATGAAGAGCTTTGGCGCCACCTAGAGATCACAACTAAAGTAAGATATCTTTGCAAAATTCATGCTTATTGTATTGTTTAGGTTATCTTATCATACGTTGTCATCTTTTTCATTCGACTCATGCTTGCCTCTGACAACTAACCCCACTTAGGAGTGTAATTGAGCAAGTTGAGCTCAAGCTCTACGAAGTTTGAGTGATCAACTCGAAACTCAGGGATTGATGTTTTGCTTGAGCTTAATCAAATTTCATTTTTAAAGCTTGAACTTGATTAGATATAAAAATTGAATTTCTCAAACTTGCTCAATTAAGCTTATTTACCTAGTAAAAGCTAAGTTTAATCCCATGCTCGACTTAAAACTTGATTTGTTTAATGCTAAAGCTTAACTTAGAATTTAGAAATCTCAATACAAATTAAGAATAAATATATATTAAATTAAAAAGTTTGATTAGGCTCGCAAGCTATTTGAGTATTAAAATACTTGAAATCGAAGCTGGAGCTGCTTGAAAATTAGCTCAAGCTTGATTAGAAAATGACTGAGCTGAATTGGAGTTTTTTAAGCCGAATCTGAATAGCATGTATGGCATCTTATTTACACCTCTAACCTCACCTCCTCTACAATGTGACCCCCAGTCCCTCATCATTTCTTGCCAATTCAAGTAGTTCAGCTTAATGCTAATTGCTGTGCATAAATATCACAGGTCAACCCCCAGTTTTATGCATTTAGGTGGATTACTCTGCTCTTGACACAAGAATTCAATTTTGCGGACAGCCTTCATATCTGGGACACGCTTTTAAGTGATCCTGAAGGTCCTTTGGTATGATCCCTCTCTAGATTTTTTACTCAAAGCTTGTTAGGCTGATAAATGGTTGTAGTAATTTGGGATGATTTCACAATCTTTTTTCTGTTGTCTTTGAAATTTGTTCAAATGTCATCGGGCTGATGCGACCCAAATTGTACCTAATTTTGGAGTCGTAATTGGATTCTTCAATTTTTCCATCTATTTTGCAGTGATCAAATACACATGATTACTTAGGCTTGGGGATGTCTGTATTGCTTTGAGTCCTCATTTACCTTGAATTACCTGTTTCCGACACTCTTGTCCGATACATATTTGGACATTGGTACGGGGATATCCCCCACAAAATTTGTGAAAAATGTTTAGAAAAGTTAAATATACCTTTGTTGGACACATAATCATATATAACACTAACACTGAATCCAAGTAGCATAGGGGATTTTTATGGATTCTTCCAAAGCAAAACATACATGTATTTGCAGGAGACGTTGCTTCGGGTATGCTGTGCAATGCTGATTCTTGTTCGTAGGCGCTTACTCGCTGGGGATTTCACTTCCAATCTGAAGCTACTCCAAAACTATCCCTCATCAAATATCAGCCAGTTGCTCTACGTTGCGAACAAGTTGCGCTCACAAGCATCGAACTAAAAGCCCATCAAGTATCACTGGTTTGATCTCTTTTCATCCCTTCACCCTTGCCCCTCTTTTACTTTGCCTTTTACAAAGGGTTAATATGTAAATTGGAACCCGAATTTTACATCATTTAATGATTTTGTACCTAAAGAAAGAACATTTACAATCAGGTACATGAAATTTGATGTACCAGGGTTGGACGGTTCAAATCCCGTGAAGCCCCATATCCCCTCCCTAAACTTTGGATGTACCTAAAAAGAAGCAAATTTTATTCTATTAGATGATTACCGCCATGGATGGTGTTAAAACAGTGGTATTTGGAAGGAAAAAGTCATGTTTCTCTATTGATTTACAATACTATTAGTTGAGTACGGAAATAGCATAATATCTAATCCCTAAATATATGTTTTCATAGTCTGTTAACACTCCCCTCAAGTTGGACCATATATATTAATCGTGCTCAACTTGTTACATAGATATTGAACTCAAGGCTTTGTGAAAATATCACCGAGTAGATTTTCAGTTTTTAGGTAATTAGTAAAAATCAATCCTCCTTGGATTTGTTCGTGAACGAAATGATAGTCCATTTTATTGTGTTTGGTTCGTGAAATACAAGATTTGAGGCAATGCGAACAAATTTTCATTGGTAATAAAGAATACAAGCCTATTTCTTTAATGAGATGATGTACCCCATAATCTCTGTATTTCGATTCTACCCTAGATCAAGATAAACATTTTGTTTCTTACTTTTTCAAGACAACAATTTTTCTCCAACAAATACACAATACCGTGTAGTGGATTAGTATCTACAAAACATTTAATGCTAGTATGCCCATGATTCTTGTATAGTTGTTCTAGGTGCTTCTTTTGAGTAACATAAAATCTATTCTCAATGTTGAATGGTTGGAGCTGTCATAAATTGGTTGACAGCACTGATTGCATGCGCGATATTTGGACCATACTTCTTAGACTTCTAAAATAGACAAACATTTTCTTTCATGAGATGCAAATTTGGAATCATAGGAGGGCTGCAAGGTTTCACTTCTATTTTCCTTGTTTTTGTCAACAAGTCAAGCTCGTACTTTACTCCTTTGTCACCTCTACTCTCGAAAAATATTTCAATGCCCCCAAATCTTGTGTGAAATTTACTATGAAGAAATTACTTAAGAACCAAAATTCATGCACTATCATTTTCCGTAATAGCGATGTCATCAACATATACAACTACAAGAATGATGCCAATTTCAAAATTTTCGTAGAATACTGAATGGTTGCTTCTGCTTTTCTTCATACCATAATTTTGGAGTACTTAATTAAAATTTCCAAACCATGCTCGAGGGATTTGTTTTAGGTCGTACAAGAAATTATTCAAATACCAAACTCTCTCATACCCCCCCTTGAGCACCGAACCTTGGTGGTTGCTCCACAAAACTTTTTGAAGGCCATCATGCAAGAAAACATTCTTAATATCCAGCTGATGTAATGGCTAGTCGTGATCTGCCAAAGATAGAAATAGGCAATTGAAGGTTATCTTAGCCACCGGAGAAAATGTATCCAAATAATCCAATCTATAAGTCAGAGAATATCCTTTGGTAATAAGACGAGCTTTAAGACAAGCAAGAGACCCATTATGGCTTTAAGACAAGCAAGAGACCCATTATGGTTAACTTTGATTGTAAAAATCCACCAAAATCCTAATACCATTCTTTTCCAGAGCATTGATTTCTTCAAGCATTGCATTTCACCAACCGATATGGCTCAATGTCTCGTGTACAACTTGAGAATAGACACAAAATCTAAAGAACAAGACAAAGGGGAAAGATAACGGAAAGATGGTTATAAGAAATGTAATTAACAATAGGATAGATGTATTGATGTTTACCTATGCGCAGGGTAATAGGGAGGTCAAGATCAGTTGGAGTATAACACCCTACACCCGGCTTGATCGTTGGGTCTGGGAATGGAGTGTCACAAATTAAAACCGAACTTAGTGGCGAAGCAAATTAAAAAATCTAACACCTTGAGCTTAGTAGACTACTATATGAACTGTGGCGTTAACCCAAATATCGAATGACATATAAGCTTTAAAAGCGGACTTTATGCGTTAATACACTATGTACAAATAAACAACATCATTTCAACATTTGGCGAAAGCCTTTTGTTCCTTGATATATATACTGTTGGATCGCCTGTACGCCCTGTGGTGTAGCGGAAAAAAATATTTCAACAATCATCAACCATGGGTCCATGTACGATGAACGAATCGGGTTGAAAAAGAGTTAAAGATATACCTTTAGGATCTAATTTCTTTTTGCGATGCCGATTTTAACCCACAACTAAAAATGTCTCGGCCTTTACGTAGTCCACCCAGTCAAAATAAACAACAAAAACTCTCTTGAACTTTTCAGAAAAAATGTTCAAAACGGCTGCTAGACCCTTTTTTATTTTTTTTCTTTTCCTGGTAACCCTAACACACAAAAGACTTATATTCCTTTTATTAATCCGACCTAACAAAAACGAAATAATTCCCTTTTTATTTTTTAAAGAAACATATAGAAAGCATATTAAAAAGATTATATTCTTTCCAAAAGAATATCAACTTCCATGTCTTTTTATCTTTGACCAAAATTATTGTTATAATTATTTATATTAATAAATTTGGTAAACTATATTCAGTTAAAATTTTATATGAATCAAATTCATATATTAATTTTAACTATGTTCTCTATTTGTATATAACAAGTTTGTACATATAATGTGTTCAAAATTTAACTATCAAATTAAATTAATTCAATAATTAATTTAATTCATGTGACAACTAAACACAATACCAACTGTATTTGGATTTTGTTCGCTTCAACTCTAGGGTGCGGCCTTATAGGCTCTTGTAACGTTGATAGTAATACTAGAACATTTCTAATGTTACAAGTAATGAGTGACATCTAGAAATGCACCATTGCTACCCAAGTTACAAGAATTCATGATTCAACATAACCTTTTTGTGATAAAATTTCATATATTATATCTTTTTATCCTTTATATTTAGATTGGACACAAGTCATGGTATAGTCACACTTGTATAGTTCAATATCATATTTGTTGATATTCTGAGTAGACTACAATAAACAAATAAGTGTGATACCTCATATCAACTTATTTGAGCATGACCATTCATTTCTAGTCTCACTCTATCAAGTGACCTAAGATATTGCTCCCATTATGTAGAAGGGATAAATCTTATATTGATAAATCATATCCCACTACATAGATTGCGACATACCCAACATTAATCTTTATAGTACACCCTGTTATGGTAGACATTTGACTGTATCAAAGTATACGACTCATGATGTTGGGACAATGATGATATCAATTCTGAAGATCGTATACATAGTTATAACTATGAGTAATGTTGTGACTATTACATAATAATCCAAGAAATATACTCATAGCGGGTTTATCCAATATGTTGTTCTCTAACACATACCCATGTATTGATTTTGACATCCCTATGTCAATAATAACACTTTGTTATCAATCAACTACACATTAGTCTCAATGCATTATTATTGTCCAAGCCCACAATAATACTTCACTAAGGACCTTTTAAGAATAATCATATTATTCTTAGGACTTTATTATTAATCAGTTTATTTACACACAGAAAAAAAACTAAAATAACAATGATAATGCCTTATATTGATAAAAAAGGTTAAACAGGTATGTGACTACAATCATCTCATGATTGATCTTTGGCCATACCTTAACATATAGAACATAAAATATGCTAACTCTCATTTAAAAGTTCAAAATTCATTTTTGGCTAACTGCCAACATTTTAAAATAGTTTGATGGAGTGCCTGCTCATAAGAACCCAAGAGTACAAAATAAATTGTTCAGACACAAGTTTTTAAATTTGAAACTGGCAGAATTTAACATTTATCGTATCCTAGTTAGTACATGTTAAGAACGCAAATAAGAGATGACTCATGAAAGAGGCTGCGATTTTGACTAGATCCCTTCAAAATATAATCTTTCAACCTAAACACCTGAAAATAAGAAAAAGAAACTATGTAAATTCATAAGAACTTAGTGATTTCCACAAAAGTACAACCTCACAATACATGACCAAATTACTTAAACCATTTAAAATACATACCATTATAGACAGATGCAATTTTCCCTTTTTGAAGTATCCGCTGGCGGATAC
This sequence comes from Gossypium gossypioides, assembly GCA_013467495.1. Lineage (NCBI taxonomy): Eukaryota > Viridiplantae > Streptophyta > Magnoliopsida > Malvales > Malvaceae > Gossypium > Gossypium gossypioides. Next base: position 18,357,258 of record CM025145.1, on the reverse strand, counting down.
CATTCGCAAGTGGATACAATCAATTAGCAGATATTATTTGCTACCGGATTCTAATATTTGGCAAACACATGCCAACGACGACTCTATTAGCATGCCACCATTTTAAAACTAACTTTTATAACCATTTCAAAATACTATTTACACTTCATGCAAATATCTACACATCATCTAAACATATTTATGCACCTTTATACTAATACACCCCATTGCTTGTACTAGCTTCTGATCTTTGTTCTGAATAGTCAATATTCCATTTCCACCATGTCGCTCCATAGAGCTAGTAGACCAATTATACCAATCGAACCTCTACAAACCCATCTTGTTAATTCGAACAGCTAAGTGTTCCCTGTAAGGTCAGGTATTCACCAGTCATGATTTCCATCAATGTGCCATATCGGAGGTGGAACATATAGTAACAATTTTTTTTCTTTTCACCATCATATGTATCAACACTCCGATACCTCTTTTTGTCGATCTGGATGTAGAGCTTATGCATCAAGAAAGGAGTATTCATATTGATGCACATGCAAGAATCATATCTATGATGTACCGACCTTACCAATACATGCATTGTCTCACTTCCACATTCCTTTGACAGACACAACAAAACCAAAGGTTAGGACTTTCATGCAGAAGTTAGGACAACTCACCTGAGTAAATAGTAGGACAATTTAAACATGTTGATACAATTAACAGACACAGAGTACAAGGAGCTCACTAGAAACGTTCATATAGGGTTTTATCTACTCAATGTGTTCTTTTCCCTTTGCACTAGGACCTTCTCTCGTTTCTATAGCTAAAAACAATAAAATAACTATTTTAAATACAAAAAGAACCGAAATCCATCATAATAGTAAGAAGTTGTAAACATGTAAATAGTTTGCAGAAGGACGTTTTCTTCTTGTCAAACATTTTAGATGAAAACCCTAATGAACAACTCCTACAACTACGTCTTCCTTTCTGGTAAAAACTTAAAGAAGGATTTAAAAAGTTTACCAACATAAAACATAAAGAAGGTAGCTTCTATAAGCTTAACGATCAGTTTTTCTGTTAATAATGAAGAACACTTCTAAGTTTTCTTCGATGATAACAAAGGTGAGTAGAGAAGATGAAAATAAAAGTCTTCTCTGCACTCTTGGGTTGTACTATTTATAGCAAAACTCTAATCCAAATCCCACTCTAAGTAGGTTCTCTAATCAATATCCATGCACACACATTTCCACTAATTAATTAATCATATTCTACTCAGTTCTCCAAGTGTCTTGGTTATTAAGATGTTACCCCCACTAGGATGCCACTTGATTTATACGTGTCCCACTCACCATGATTTCTAACTCAACTAATACATTTACAACACAAAACACGGGTGGCGGACTTATTAGTGGGAGGATCCGCCAAACAAAGAACTCACCAACTACAGAATGAGAGTCTGCAAGCTTGGAGAAGCTCACCGAAACACTTCGACAAGGAATTCATCAATGCCAACTAGTTTAAATCTCGCGACTTAGGTGGCTTCGCCAGTACAACCTTCCAAAAATATCAGTTCACCAAGTGAGAGTTTGGCATGGAGGAAAATTAAATGACGTAAATGTTGGTATAGAACATGTATCTTGAGTTTCTTATCTTATGGAATACACTTGAATGATTGATGGTTTCTCAAATGTAGGTACAATAGCAATAGAATCAAGAACACTAGAATGTGAAGTGAAACAACTTGGAGATGAAGAGGAAATAAACATAGGCTAACCAATCATCCTCCCACTAACTAGTGGAACTCGAAGGTATGTCGTCAAAGGTCACAACAGTTGACACCAAATATTTAAGGAGCTCAAGGCAATAACATATGTACCCTTTTTGAAGACGAGAATGACCCAGGAAAACACATCTCAAATATTTTGGATCCAATTTAGTGACATGATGACGAACATCTACAATAAAACAAGTGCTTCCAAATATTCTTGGTTTTATTGGAAACAAAGATTTATTTGGAAAAAGAACGTTATATTGATTACCATCCTAGAGCACTGATGTCGACATACAACTGATTTAGAAACAAGTAGTAAACACATCATCCCAAAACTATTTTGGAAGCTTTGTTTGGAATAGCAAAGCATGAGTGGTATCAAGTAAATGCCTATTTCTTCCTCTTAGCCACTCCATTCTACGATGGTGTGTCAACACATCAACTTTGGTGGAGAATGTCATTGTGGGACATATAATCCTTTGAGACATATAATCCTTAAAGGGGTCTAAAAAAATACTCTTTGCCATTGTCACTTATCAATATATGGATGAAAGTATCAAATTAATTATTAATCTCAGCCACAAATGCAAAAAAAAAAAAAATGAGAAAATAATTTTGAAAAAAAATTTCATATAAAATATAACCAAGTCATACGAAATTAGTCATCCACAAAGGTAAAAAAAAAACTTAAATCCTAATTTAGAAATAGCTAGACAAGGTCCCCATAGATCAGAATACACAAACTTAAAAGTAAAACTAGCATGGTTATTAATCCTAGGTCGTGAGAAATTATAATAATGTTTCGCAAACTAACATGAGTCACATTTGAAAGAATCCAAATTATTAATATGTAAACACAACTTATTCAATATAGGAAAGAAATATGACCCAATCAACAATGCTCTTTAAATAAAGAGAAAACACCAAAACAAGAAACAAATTGCAGCAACTGAGGATCCATAATATAAAGATCTCGGATACATGTCCTTTACAAATAATCTGTCATGTCATAAGATCTTGTAACAAACAATGATTAGGGAAAAATAAGATAGAGTAATTTAGGTCATGGGAAAGAAAACTCACAGAAATTAAATTAAAAGTAACTTTTGGCAAACTCAATACAAATGATAAAGTAAGGGAAGAAGTTTGTTTAATAGTCTTAGAACCAACAACATGATAGGAGGATCCATCAATTATTATCACAGGAGAGGAATGTTGATGGGATTGGTAGGTAGCAACAAGATCATGATTACCTGTCATATGATTTGCAGCCTCAACATCAATAATCCATTTGGATGAGGATGAAATAAGACATGTGTTAGATTTACCTAATTCCGCAAGAATTATGACAAACTGGTACTAAGAAAACTTTAAAGATTATTGGTACTAAGAATTATGACAAGAGTAGAGCCCTTTAAAGATTATTGGTACTAAGAAAACTTTGCATAATCATTTGTAGAAATCACAATAGTCTTATTAGATAACAAACTGGGTAATGACAACATTAGCACCTTGAGTTCTAGGACTGCAATTCTTTAGCTTCTTGGAATTCCATTTAGTGTGACCTAACTTATGGCAATAATAACACTAACTGTTTCTTGAAACATTATTGCAGCCATCGATTGTTCTCCCGATTTTCCTTTCTTCTATGACTTCTCTTTCATATAGGATCATGGTTGCCTTATTTTGTAAAAAGTATTGTATTTGTCAGCAAGGACTGAGTGGGCTCTGTGCGGAGAACTTTGGTGAAGACATCTTGAAGAGTTGTAATTTTTGCACTAGAAAGAATCTTAGATTTTGCAGCCTCAAACTCGAAAAGAAGGCTATCTAAAAAACTAATCACAACCAGTTGCTCTCTTTGGGCTTATTGCACTTTAATGTCAAAAATAAATGGTAACAACATATTTAGTTCTTCATAAGTTTTCTTGAAGTCATAAATAAGTAGTGACGGACTTAGCCTCTTTTTAGCATGGTGAAATGCTTTGTACAACTTAAACATGCGAGACACATTGCCTTTGTAAGAATACAAAAATTGTAAATAATCCATTAGTTCCTTAACAAATTCACAGTGATTAATTAGACCAAGTACCTGTTGGATCTGATGCCTTAAGTGTAGTATATTCGTTTGTAAACTTGTAATTTTTTCAAACAAATTGGTTAATAAAACAAATTAATTAATTACATTAATATACTTTGTATAATTATTCTCATATGGTTTTTGCACGTAAAGCAAATAAGAAGAAAATGTTGTTCAATGGTTGTCTAATGTTTAACTAATATTAAGTGGTATTACATGGTCGGATTGTAATACAGAAATACAACTTATATTAGTAGATGAACATAAACATATCATTAGTCTAATAAAAAATGAGCAAATCGATTGAAAGACTAATATGTAATCTATCAAGTCCAATTGGGGAGATGCTTTGTCTTGGGCATTGGAGTGGATGACTCCCAGAAGATAGAGACTTAGATGTGATTGATTGGACTAATAGTACATCAGACTAGACCCAAGGAGAATAGATCCTGAATTCGTTTATGGATTTATTCACTTGTGACATTCATACTATGGCATACTTAAATCCTGAGTAAATGACGAACTATGTATGCGTGACTCATATATTTTGATGTAAGTAAAAGCCTGAGTTAAAATAAGATAAGGAACCGAAAGCTGGTGTGTTGGGTATACGACTTCTACTGTATGTAGCATCATTCACAATAGTGGAATTCATAGCCCGAGACATAGGTAAATGATATCCTTTCATTGGCATTACATGGTTAATGAAAAGTAAACGTGGCCAGAGTCATTCGTCTTTGTGATGAATGACTTGATTACTATTTGATAGTAATTGACTTTTCATGAAGGAAGATGTAATGGTTACCATGAGATAAAATAGGATCATATTGGGAGAACAGATATTATTTGAAAGAGATTAATGATATCCTTTGAGGGTAACACAGTTAGAATAAGGTCATTGACAAACACTAATCGAGTTGTTTTTGTAATGGTATGCCATTGGGAAGAGCTCAATCTTGATATTTTATTGGAATGACTTCATGACTAAATGAGTTTATAATTAATAGGCAAAAAGCTGAAACTTAATTATAAATCAT
>CM025145.1:18302143-18315474 GCA_013467495.1 Gossypium gossypioides | reverse complement strand
AAAATAAATTTTGAATTGGCAATTTATGTTATTTGAATGAATAATTAAGTTCAAGTGGTAAGACCCTAAGGTGAAGTGGTTTTAGAAAATGGGGTATCGGGACCTCATTTCTATAAGCTGAGCTGTAAATATTTTAATAAATATTTAAAAAGTATCATTAAGGTTGTATTAAAGTTTCGTTAAGAATTTTTAATGTCTAGATAGTTAATTAATTAAAAAGGACTAAATTGTAAAGGATGAAAAACTTGATCACCATTAGATTTGAATGATTAAATGGCTTAATTAGTAATGTGGGAGGACCAATAAGGAAATTAGTCCTTATTTTAGATAGTGGACAGTAATAGAGCTAATTTTAAAGAAAAAAATTGAAAGAAATTAGTATAATGGAAATTTTGTAAATTTTGTGAAATTAAAACAAAATTCAATGTTGTAAAATGTGTTTCTTCTTCATTTTGCTTTCTCCATAGCCGAAAAACACCCAAAAACCTAGCTTGAAGGTTTTCCTCCTGGTTCGATCATAGGAGCACGATGATATAGATCTCAGATTATAGAAATTGTATTACTGCACTGGTTGTTATTGGGACTACATTCGGTTTTCCTCCTTTTTTTCGGAGTACACAATTGATGGTTGAAGTATTGTTCTATCTATACGGTTGTAACGCCGATTTTATTATAGCACTATGTTTTTTATTTCATCTTATGGTTATGGCTTCGGTATGGTTCAAAGCTCCGATGTTAACAATTGAAATACTTTCATTATATATCCCATTTTTAGCTTTCATGAAGGGGATAGGTAACAACAAAAGTATAGACGATAGAAGGTTGAGCTTAACCTCGCATATTGGTTCTCATTACTTAGGTAAATTCATATTATGTCAACAAGTCAAGGTGGGATGTCATATTTTGAGTGAGTTAATGCAGTTTGTAGTAATATTTGGTCGGTATTATAAGGAAAGTACGATAGAAAGTATAAATGGATTTTCTTGTCAACAAAAGGAAAGAATTATTTTGAAATGCTATTATTTCATTGATAATATCAAGTTATATATATTAAAATTCACAGGTAAATTGACGGACAGTCAAAATAAGGGATTCATATTCTAGAAGACATGTTACAAAAACATATCTATCAAATCAGTTATAATTGGGAAATGTCATTATGGGTTAAAATTGTCTTGATAGTAACAATTATCACACTTGTATTTAGATGATATTGTTTGAATCTTTCTGTGAAATGGAACGCTCATCGATTAAAAGTTACAGATGCAGATGCGTCGGAAACATAAGTTAGAATCTATAGTGAAAATTCTAACTTTAGCTAAACGTTATGAATTGTCTAATGTGCCTGGAATCCGATAATCAGGGTTTTCTTTCGGTTATGTTCGACAGATGATTGTTGGAAATTTCTCGGTATTATTGATGATAAAGTTATGACAGGAGAACATCATAGTTGTTCAATTAAGTTCAAGTATAGTATCAAGTTCTAATATAAGTTCTGATATAAGTTCTGAATCAGGATGAGTTATGATTTATTTATTTATGGACTTCGATTTAAAAGGTGGAAGAACGACTCGACTTGATGGCTATTATCAGGTGAGAAATTTCGAGGACGAAATTTTCGTAAAGAGGGGAGAGTTGTAACAACCCATTTTTCAATGGTGTCAGAAATAGTGGTTTCGGTGCCACAAATCTAACGAGTAAGTTCGTAAATATTATTATTTAATATTTACGAGTCAAACATAGTTTTAAAAAGGTTTTTGATATAGTGGTTTTTGTTATATAAATGATTTATTAAGTTCAAGTGGTAAAACCCTAAAGTCAAATAATTTTAGAAAATGAGGTATCAGGACCTCATTTCTATAAACCGAGTCATAAATATTTATAAATATTTACGTAGCATTATAAAGGCCTTATTAAGTTTCGTTGAAAAATTTTAATGTTTCGATAGTTAATTAATTAAAAAAGTTTAAATCGTAAAAGTTGACAAAGTCAATCGCTATTAGTTTAAAGATGTTAATTGATTAAAGAAACATAATTGGATGACCTTATTGGATAAATTATTTATTTTTAAAATGATGGTCGGTTAAAGCTTTAAATTCTTTTAAATTTATATGTTTATATGTTATTTTTATTATTAAAATAAAGAAAAGTAAATATTAAAATAGGAAAACATAATGTTTCTTCTTCATTTTACTTTGTTCTTCACTGAACCTCCATGGAAGTTTATTCAAGTTTCAACTATGCTTAAATCCATGCATGGTAAGCTCTTTTTCACCTGTTTCTAATAAATTTTATGTTTTTGAGATCGTTGTAACTAGGTCTAGTTAACCCATAACTTCATTTTGAAACTGTTAAAGATTTTGAATGTTGTCATTGATGAATCCAGTGATTTTTTTTATGTTAAATGAGGAATTTGAAATATTGGTTTTTATTTAAAAGTATTTTGTTAAGTGATTTTTGATGAATTTATTGATGAGGGACTAAATTGTTAAAATAATAAAAGTACAAAGATTTGATGTGAATTTTTTATAAAGATGGGCTGTATTGGGAGCTATGAAAATTTGACTAAGCTCAAATTTGGGTAAAAATGGTTAATTTGCATGTTTTAGGCTCAAGGACTAAATTGAATAAAAGTAAAATGTTAGGGGTAATTTTGTAAAAATGTAAAAAATGACTAAAATGCATAAAAATAAATTTTTTTACTATCTAAATTAATAAATTGAATGAAATTAATAATTTAGATCAATATCAAGTGGAAAATCGAGGAGAAAGAAAAATTACCAAAATGCCCCTATACTTTGACATTTCTGCAATTCAGTCTAGGTAAGTTCATACAGTTAGAATTTAACATCAATATGAATTATTAAGTATATTAAAATGGTACAACTTATATATTTATTTTTAATTGTTGATAATTAATGGTAATTTGAGATTTTGAGATATAATATTAAATTTAATGCTCTGTTTGGATTGAACGTGGGATAGAGTAAAATCGTGATTTGGTGTGTTAGAGGGGTTTGGAGTGGAGATAGTATTGGAGGGAGATATCTGTATATTACCTGAGTAAATCGAGCTTCAACATTTGTTGCGAACTTTCGTGTTATACTCTCTTTTGGCGTGTTCCGATTGGATAAGCTCTTATGAGCTTCTGTTTGGCGTGTTTCGGTTGGATAAGCTCTTATGAGCTTCTGTTTTGCGTGTTTCAGCTGGATCAGCTCTTATGAGCTTCTGTTTGGCGTCTTTCGGTTGGATCAGCTCTTATGAGCTTCTTTTTGGCGTGTTTTGGTTGGATCAGCTCTTATGAGCTTCTATTTGGTGTGTTTCAGTTGGATCGGCTCTTATGAGTTTCTATTTGGCATGTTTTAGTTGGATAAACTCTTATGAGCTTTTACTTGGTGTGTTTCGGTTGGATTAGCTCTTATGAGCTTTTGTCTGGTGTGTTCGGTTGATCTAACGATGTACTCTTATTCGTAAGTCATTCTTCAAATGGAAAGTCTCCGTAAGGTAATTTGTTTAATAAATTTGAAAGATTTTTTATTTATTGAATATTGATCTAAACATAGATGAATTCATCTGACTGTAAATCTCGGTAAGGTAACTTATTTATTGATTTTGATGGAATTGTCATATATTTAACCTTGAATTGAATGTTTTAATTCTCCGGTTGAGATTGTGGATGACAGGAACACATATGGTTAATTTTTGTGTTTATACTTTGTACTATGCCAATGAAAAGATCTAATTTCTTATGAAATGATTTATCAGTCACTTGATCCCAAAAGAGTTGTGTATAAATGTACTAACTTGTGTATTGATGATGACAATTAGGCTTGTATCAAGCTTGTGGTTATGGTTGATGTTTATGTCTTGTGTTGTGTTGTGTTGTGTAAATGAAATGGGTGAGAAAAGGTAATGAAATGATTATCGAAACCTTAGTCAGGTTGGAAGCTTTTTAGAGATCTATCACACTATCCAGTGACTATATCAGTAGTTTTTGATGTCTTGATCAATGTTATAATGGCATGTATATATGGACTCATGTTTGGTGAACTAGTTGTTATGTTTGGCTTGTAAATATGGTAATATGGTTGGTGTGTTTTTGGCATTTGATGCCTTGATGGTTGGTGTTTTTATTGCTAAATTGATGCATGGGTTAAATGGCCAAAGTTGGTATGTGTTGGCATGGTTGAAATGTGGTCAATTAGGTTATGTGTTGATATGGAATTTAGTTAAGGTTGTTTGGATGAAACATGATCATTTTGATGCAAATGTAAGTACGAATGCTTGGTTGTGATTAAGGTGCCTAAATGGCATATTGGTTTAATGGACTTATGGTATATTGAAATGGTCTTATTATGCATATTTTGGCATGTTTTGGTGCCTTAATCATAGGTTCATTTGGTGTGTTGGTACTTGTTGAAATTGGGTGAAAGAAAAGGCTTGATTTTGGCCAATTTCTTGTCCACACAGCCTAAGACACGGGCGTGTGTCTTAGCCGTGTGTGACACACGACTAGGCAACATGGCCTTGTGTCCCTTGTAGGCTGTTAATGGTTGCTTTTCGAAAGTTGCACGGCTTAGCACAAGGCCTGACACACGGGCATGTGAGGCCATTTTGAGAGTTACACGGCCTGGCACACGGGCATGTGGCTTGGCCGTATGACCCAAGTCAGTGAATTATACGGGCACGGACACGGGCTGGGACACGGCCGTGTGTCCTTATTTTGAATGTTACACGGCCTAAGACACGGACGTGTGTCTCAGCCGTGTGACCCCTACAATGTAAGTTTTTTTTCTAACTTTTTCCTAAACTTTCTAAGTGTTTCCGATTTAGTCTTGGACTGTTTCTATTGTATTTTTAGGGCTTTGAGGGCTCGATTAAGGGACATTATGAATGTATTTGAATGAAATTAGAATATGTATTGCATTGATATATGGATTGAATGGTTTACTATTTTGTTTATTCGATAATGCTCTGTAACCCTACTCTTGCGACGAATACGGGTTAGGGGTGTTCCAGCATGTTTGGTAAGATTCGGAACTAGTACTTGATGATTGAAATGTGATAAAATATCCATGTTTAGATAAGTGTTGTTGTATGTATTTGAGGTGCCTTATATGGCATATTGGTTGAATGATCTTAACTAGCGAATTGGTCATTTTATATATTTTTTATCATGCTTTGAGGTCTTGATGATATGCAAAAATTGCTTTTAAGTACATACTTGATTTCGATGATGGAAATGGGTTGTTTTGGGCAATTTCATGTCCACACGGCTTGAGACACAGGCGTGTGACTCAGCCACCTTGTAGGTTTTAATGCATGCAAGTCAGGCTGTTACACGGCCTAGCACATGGCCTAGCACACGGGCGTGTATGGTTATTTCGAGAGTTACACGGCTTGACACACGGGTGTGTGACTTTGCCGTGTGACCCAACTCAAAAAGTTACATGGGTAAGGACACGGGATGGGACACGGTTACGTGTCCTTATTTTTATTATTACATTGCCTGAGGCACGAGCGTGTGTTTCAGCCATGTGAGGCACACAGCCGTGTGACCCTTGTAATCAAAATTTTGCAACTTTTCCTATTCTTTTCGTATGTCTCCAATTTAGTCCCGAATTGTTTCTAATGTATTTCTAGGGCCTCGAGAGCTCGATTTAGGGACTATATGTATGTGGATGGTTGATTCATGTTATGATTATGACTATGTATGAAAGGTATATTTAAGTGTTCTGTTTGTTCTGTAATTCTCCGTAACCCTAATTTGGCGACGGATACGGGTTAGGGGTATTACAATTTGCATAATTGTTCTAAATCTAAACAAAATGTTCTGTTTTGATCTGTGACACCCCAATCCTTAATTCAGTAATAGAGACGGGATATGAGTGTGCATTTAACAGTATCAAAGCTATGATTTAGTCGATTCTAGGACTAACGTAGCGTGCATAGGATCTAGAATATACATGCCACATATACCCTGTGATAGTGTGATGCTTTTGATCCGTTCTAACATTATATTTTCTTATAGATTCAAGATGTCGGTCGAGTCAAACCGGGCTGTAGCTAATAAAGTTGAAAGTAATGTCCAAACTTCAAATCCAGAAGCAAGTAATAGTGCGTCTGTTTTACAGTCCTTCGGTGATGAAATGAGAAATGTATTTTTTAGTATGATGAATCAATGGTTTAACGAATTTAAAAAAGCGAACCCTATAACTCTATAGCCTCCACCCCCTACCGTGCCTCTTCCAACACCCCTGTGTCCTCAAAATTCTGTACCTGTGACAGTTACTCAACTGTCAGTAAATAAAGTTAAAAAATGTGGAGCTAAAGAATTTAGAGGCAAAGTTGATGATGATCCTGCTAAAGCTGAGTACTGGATAGTGAATACAAAGAGAGTCATTATGAAGTTTGTGTACCCCTGAAGATTATCTTAGATGTGTTGTTTTGTTGCTAAAAGATAAAGCATACTCATGGTGGGACACTCTAAGCACAATGACATCCAGTGATCGTATCAATTAAGATTTCTTTCAAATAGAATTCAGAAAAAAATATGTTAGTCGATAGTTTCTTAACAAGAAAAATAACGAATTTCTTAAGCTAAAATAAGGAAATTGATCGGTAATTGAGTATGAAAGGGAATTTGTGCAGTTAAGCAAGTATATCCGTAATATAGTGTCAAATGAAGAGGAAATGTGCATAAGATTTGAAGATGGCTTGAATGATGACATTCGGATGTCTGTGGCAGCGTTAAAGTTGCATGAATTTGTATAACTTTTGGAACGTGCCCAGAAAATCGAAGAAATTTGCAAAAGTAAAAGGCAGTCTGATGCGAGATCTCGAGAGTTTAACAAAAAGGGGTCGTTTAAGTCAGCTCAAACATTTCCATCGAAGAAGTTCAGAAGTGAAGCCAATCGATCAAGCGCCCTTTCAAAATTCACTAGCAGAGATAAATCAAAGCAAAGTAATTTGAAGTCTATTAATTCTCCAGCGGCTAGTGTTGGAAGTGCAAGGAATGTTGAGAAAATTTTTCTTGTTTGTGATGATTGTGGCAAAAGACATTTTGGGGAATGTCAATCTAAGCTATGAACTTGTTTTTGTTGTGGATCTATTGGTCATTTTCTTTTTGATTGTCCAAAACGGAAAAATTAATCAAGTAATAAAATTAGCAAGCTTGAAGCAACTTCACAGAAAGGTAGACGACCTGGAAATGGTAGAAATGCTAATTTTGGTCGAGGAAAGACTGGTGATACGAATGACTGATCTGGAGTGAGAGCACCAGCCAAAGCATATGCAATTTGAGTTCATGAAGAAGCTACTGCCCCAAATGTTATTGTCGGTACTTTTTCTCTTTTTGATATTAATGTATATGTATTGGTTGATCCTGGATCAACTCACTCTTATATATTGTAACGAAAAATATGCACAAGTGTACACAGTCATTCAAGTAATAAGTAAGTAAAATGAGTTATCATCTCCACAGGGACTGTATAAGCTTAATCAAATAATTGCAAAATTATAAATTCACAATTTAATGTAAAATGGATAGTGATGATTAAACTAAGTAAAATTAATTAGATACAAAGATTAATCCCTATGAAATTCTAATCTAGATGCAAATTACCTAAATGTATGAATGAATGGCTTTAGCAACAAAAACAATCAACATTAAATGGGCTAGGATAATTATACTAATCAATTCAATTTACTTTATCATGCTTAACAATGTTCGGAATTACTTCCACGGTAACTCAATCTTTCATCAGTTTGGAAACCAAATTAAGTCCTTTCGTAGTATTTTACTTAGTTAAATATGCGTTTTACTGATCATATTAACTAAGGGTTTCTTAAAATTTATGTAAGGTCACAAGGACATAATTACATAAACCTAAAAACTATGCAAGGTAATAGAGCTAACTGAAGATATTATGAACCTCAACTTAGTCAGGTTTAAGGATTGAAATTGAGCATTGCACTTTTCAATTATGTGTCTACTAGCCGTAGTCTAGTTAGGATCGCTCAACTAATCTGAGTGCACCCAATCACGTATGAATGAAATGCATCATGATATTAATTGAAAACATGATTAACTAAGGCCTAAACATGTTAAACATAATTAAAATATATCTTTTTGAATTAACATAATCATCCTAGCAAATAGGATTTAAAATATCATTGTTGATGTCAATAACAATAAACTCAAAGCAAACATGATTAAAATAAATAATAAGAGGAAAGAGTAAACTCTATTCAGTTCAGCAGCCTTTCGGATCTATTCTGACTGATTTGCTCCTCTATTCTGCCTGATGCTTCTTTTGCTAAGGAGTTCCTAAGGTGGCCGGCTAAAAAATGCTTTTGACGAAGCTTTTGTGGCTAAAGGATGGAAAGGAAATAGGCGGTTATGCAAGGGAAGGAAAAGGGAAATAGAATGTAGAGAAAATGCTAATGAGAGAAGAGAAATGAGTGTTGAGGGATGATTTGAGAAGTGATAGGTGCATGGTATTTATATGTGAAAGTAAAGGGTAGAGTTTGCTAAAAATAACATTTGAATTCCTTCTTTTTCTATCACACATGGCCGGCCACATTTCAAGGAGAAGGGGATGACTAAGTCTCCTTATTTTGAATTCAAACCAAGGCTATTAATAGCCATAGGGTGGACAGTTTCAACAGCAAAGTAGTTGGGTTGATTTTTGATTATTTTCTAACTGTAAGGACCTTCAATTAAATACCCAAAGCTTGCTTTTGGGCTGCTATCTGCTTGTGCCAAAACTGAGCTTTAGTTCCCCCTTGTTGGACAGTTCCTCAGTCCAATAATGTAGCTGACATGTCCATCTTTTAACACATCTTTTACTGGGTAAAATTATCAACCTCATGACCCAAATTGCATGGTCCTGTCATCCACATGAATTAATTTGTGCATGTCCATGTTTCATTCAGATTAATCACATCTTCAATGGTTCTCCTACATAGTGAAAAATCACATATTAATAAATTAACATGAAATAATATAAAATATGTACAAAAAATCATGTAATTGAGCACAATTTCACATACTTCATAAATTCATGCCCAATATTACTAATTAAGTAAAATTCACTTATTTTAATAACAATTACTCAAGATTATCATATTTATTAAGTAAAAAGGTGGTAAAAATATATAGAAAAACCCTATATAATTTTGAGTTTACATATATGCACTACATTAGTAGAAAAAAAGAATTTGTCTGTTGTGTCCACTGATTACACTATTAAGGTAACAAATCCACTGGGTCAACGTGTTTTAGTTAACCAGATCTGTAAATCGTGTCCACTGAAAGTCTAAGGTTACGACTTTCTTGCTACTTTGATGTTGTTACCTTTTAATGATTTTGATCTCATTTTGGGAATGGATTAGTTGTTTGAGCTTGATGCAATAGTAAGTTGTCAAAGAAAGGAAGTTAGTTTGAAACGTTCGAGTGGTGAATTTATTTTCGTTAGAGCAGATTAGATTGATTGTACTACAAATGTGATTTCGGAGTTGTCAGCTCAAAAATTTATTAAAAAAGGGTGTGAAGCGTATTTAGCTTATATTCTTGATTCAGAAGTGGCATAATTGAGAATCAATCAAGTACCAATAATTAAAAAATATGCTGATGTTTTCCCTTAATAATTGCCTAGGTTACCACCGACTCGAGAAGTTGAATTCGTAATTGAACTTGTACTAGGAACAGCTCCAATTTTGATAGCTCCATATAGAATGGCTCATACTGGATTGAAAGAGTTGAAAGCACGATTGCAAGAGTTGTTAGATCACAGATTTATTCGACTGAGACCTAGTTAACCTCTAGACCGCAAAGTGAAGTTCGCCATTGAGTTGTACCCTTGTAGTTTGCCAATGTCCATTACACCGTATCGTATGGCACCAAAGAAGCTTAAGGAACTAAAGATACAACTTTAGAAGTTGCTTGGCAGAGGTTTCATTCGACCAAGCATATCGCCATGGGGATCGCTAGTTTTGTTTGTGAAGAAAAAGGATGGAAGCTTAAGAATGTGCATTGACTACAGGTAGTTGAACAAATTGACTGTAAAAAACAAGTACCCTTTGCTAAGAATTGATTACTTGTTTGACCAGTTGCGGGGTGCCACAGTGTTTTCGAAGATAGATTTGTGATTTGGTTACTACCAAGTTAAAGTGAATGAGTCAGATGTGTTAAAGACAATATTTAGAACGAGGTATGGGCATTATGAGTTTTTGGTTGACAAAAATTGTACGCTGAGTATAACTTCAGTGGTATTTCTATAATCCGAACATTAAAGCATAACATATGTCATTTTAAATGCATAAGTAAAAATGAATGATGATATGCAATTAACATGTCATCTATACCATTTCTCACAATCTTTGATCAAAACTAACACAATTTACTAATATTAAAACATGCCAAACCACTTAACATATCTTTTGATATTTCAATTCATAAGGTGGCACATTTCATTACAATTTTCAAATTCATGTAGTCAATGAACATATCTGTCATTGACTCAACCCATTTCACAAATGTATATTCCTTTTCACATATCACTTCCATTTCATATCCATTTGTCATCTCAGTACCAAATTTCAAATCTCTTATAAATTATTCAATCACTTAGGTTTTGAAAACTTATTCAACATCATCATTTCAATTATAAACATTTCATTTTTATCATTTATTTCCCTATTAACACAACTCAGACTTGGACAGATACACAGATCCAACCAACACACTAATTTGGCACCTAGTGCCTTATTGGGTAAATCCAAAGTAAATAGTTGCGCCCAACGTTAATCAATAAGTCTCATTGGTATAACCGAAGCAATTTGGCACCCAGTGCCTCATCGACTCGTAGTCAAAGTAACCTTAAACTCTTCATATCCTATGGCATGCCAACTATATTTGATTCTACCCGAACAGTTAATAGGGTATTCATTACATATTTAATTATCAACCAATACTTGAATCGAATGAATTTTACCAACAAATTCATTTATCCAAATATATGGCAGCATAAATCATCTCAATATGTACTCAATTTGACATTTATATTAACATACACAATTTTCACATATATTCAATTTAGTCCTCAGAAACATCAATAAGTTCAAATCACTCTAATACACCTCATTTTAGCAAAGTATCTCACCTTATGTTTTTACCATGCACAAACAAGTCATTATGCAACAATTACAAGATAGTTCGGATTATAGAAACACAAATCGTAAACTTTGAGCTATTTGTCGACAACTTTGTCTTTTCCTTTCTTTTTCAAGGAATTTGGATCGATGTTAGCTACCGATTAAAACAAACATACAAAATTATCAATACACAACCATTTCCACACTCAATTGCTAATTTATATAACTTTTTCATTTTATTCAATTTAGTCCCTAAAATCGAGACTAACTTAACTTTCAAATTTAGCCCCCAATTTTTAAGCTAATTCACTTTAGGCCTAATTGAACTTCATATTTCTCATTTCTACCACAAATTTTAAAAAAATCAATTTTGTCCCTATTGAACAAAACCATCAATTGACTTTACAATTTAGTCCCTCTTCAATTCTAAACTTAAAATCTATCAAACACCTAAAAATTCAACTATTCAAAAACGTTAACATCATCAATTGACTTAAGCTCCCGGGATTCTGGAAATATAAAAATTACAAGAAAGGGATCATAGGCTTACTTGAAATTTGAGGTTAAAGCTTCCAAACCCTAAGTGTCATTTAGCTTCTCTTCTTTCTTAATGTTTCGGGTAGGGAGGAAGAAGATAATATGTTTCTTTCTTCCTCCACTAACTTAAAAATAACATATAATATGCATTTTCTTTTTATTTTAAAATTTAACTAAACAATTTTTTTTATTAAAACAAAACAATTAACCTTGTTACAATCGTCCACTATACTTTTCATAGTGGTATAATTGCTATTTAAGGCCCCCTTCCTAAGTTCTAATTGAAGTTTCTTTAGTAAATTACACTTTTATCATTTTTATGATTTAGTCCGTATACCTTATTTAATCTCTAATTCGATACAATTACTCGACTGAATTTCAATTCACTTATAATATAACTCTGTAAATATTTAACAATTTCTAGTTTATGGAAACGGGGTTTCGAAACCACACTTTTTGACACCATTGACTTTCGGGTTGTTACAAAGTATAGATAGTGACAACCCTAGTTAATATTTCTAGAGTTTGTCGTCCACCCCTTTTAACATGAAGGGGCTTTTGGGCCTCTCCCATATCGAGTCCAATTATATGTAATTCCCAGGATTTTAACCCAATTTTTTATAATTTCATCCAACCCAATATTCGTTTTTCTATTTCCCAAAATAAACTTTTCAATATATTTCCAATTAAACGATCTTCTCAACCTAATTCTACTCCCATTAAAATCATGACAACTTTACTGTAAAAGAATCTATGAGAAAATATATTTAATATTTCTACATTCAACAGTTCACTATAACTAAATGATTTATTTCCATTTTCGGACTTCATTTAATTCGAAAAAATAAATTCATTTAGGAGAAAATCACATTCATTTCTAAATGTTTCCCATTTCTCCATTTTCATCATTTTAATTCATTTTTGTTCATTTGATTCACTATGCAATTCATTTCTAGTTTCAGCGAGTTAATGAAAGGATCGATTAGACATATGTGATCGAGGCTTAAATGATTTATAATTAAGTTTTAGCTTTTCGCCTATTAATTATAAACTCATTTAGTCACAAAGTCATTTCACTATAATATTGTCACTGAGCTCTCCCCAACATCATATCATTACAAAAGAACCTGAATCAGTGGTTGTCCAATGAACTTGTTATAAGTGTGTTACCCTCATAGAATAAGGAATACTTACCTATTTTTGCTAGGTTTTCACTTCTTTTGCTTAACTTTTCTTCCTTTTGACTCTTTTGCACTTCTTTTCCTTTGTCCATAACACTTTTATCACTTTCTTTCTCTTTCTCTTCATGAACACAACATAAACATAATCTATATTCATGCTATAAATCATTATCTCTTTGTTTCTACTTCAATAAACACAATATTCACAAGAGAATACTTGGTCTTTTACCTTATCACCTTGATTTCTCACATTTTCTTAACTTCCTCTCACGTTCACCCATGAGCTCATGAATTCCATAATGAAAACTAAACTTTTGATGTTGTTAGGGACTTGATTTCATTTAAAAATTTCCTTAGAAATCAAAGATTTTGGGTGGAGACTTATAGTTCTCATGGAGGAGGACCAAATTGTAAGAAAATGAAACTTTCCTCTTTACTTTAATAATTATTTAATAC
>CM025145.1:18268642-18291741 GCA_013467495.1 Gossypium gossypioides | reverse complement strand
TTTGTACTCCATCTCACAATAGCTGTTGAAAAGGCATAGTAAGCAATATAGCACTTACTGATTAATGTTTTTGTTTTCCTCTCATAATAAAGTAGTTTCTGGTTTTCTTTGCTCTAAGTTAAAATTATTGAAGGGTGTTGTTGGATGCTAGATAATCAGCCTTTCCCTTTTTATGGTGGAAAATACTTTTTGGACATCTGAAAAATAGAAATATGTGTTCTCATTATGGGTAGAGGGAGTATTGAGATTTCCTGACAGCTGCTCTTTAATGGTGAAGTGTTAATTGGATCTAGTTAAGCTTTCTGTTGCTAGAAGTTGGGACTCTTTCTATGAGATAGTGGAAATACTGAATTTTTCCTAACCACTTCTGCTAAATGGTAAAATGTTTAGCTTTATCTAACTAAGTCTCATGTTGCTTCAGGTTCAAAATGCAGATGACAATGTCTACTCTGAAAACGAGGAACCAACTCTAGCTTTTATTGTTCAAGAGTCAGGTATAATTGTTTTAAATAATGAACAAGGCTTTTCTGCTCAGAACATCAGAGCACTTTGTGATGTTGGAAGCTCAACTAAAAAAGGATGTTCTGGCTACATAGGGAAGAAAGGCATTGGTTTCAAATCTGTTTTTCGGGTACAATAACTTATTTTTCAGTGCTATTTCATATTATCTCATTCTCTGATTTGTCCTGTTCAAGTAATGTCAGATGTTACCTCGTTTCAATATCTAGACTAGAAGGCATAATGTAAGAAGAAAAGTTGGGAGAATAGTATAGATAGCAATAGGAGTTAAACAAGACAAATATTGTGGTTCCAATCATTCTGCTCAAATCAATCTATATAGCATCTAGCTTCTTTAAATAGGAAAACTTTAATTTTTCAGAATTAAGTTTGTCCGTCTTTGTCTTTTATACCCAGAAGAAGAATGAAATTTCCTTTACAACCCAAATTTCAGTACTCTATTCTTTAGAATCTAAAAATTGGCTATAAATTGTAAGTAGATAGTTACAAACGTCGTGATTTTCTTTTCATTAAGGTAGAATGTACCATTCATTGCTCTGATTAATTACTTTTGGAAGCATGGTAGGAAACCCCATACCATTGCACTTTTAAAAGTAACCCTTCATAATTACATTTCTTAAAGGTAGATTTTTTATTTTTTTTTTGAGTGTTGCTTTCTTCATTAGATGAGTTTATAGTCACCACTTATGGTGAAGATTTTAATTTCCTATGAGTAATAGTTTTATTTTGGACCTGTACTTTCTACAAGAATTCAATTGCATTTTATTTTTCATTAAATCATTCAGTTGTTCATTGTGCCAATCTACAACTGACTTGAAAATATTTTTCCTGAAATGTTTGCTACATAAATCTAAACTGATAGGTACTTTCTATGTGTGTTGTTTAAATTGTGGCTTCGATGAGTTATGTTCTCTCGTAATTTGCAGGTTACAGATGCCCCTGAGATTCACTCCAATGGGTTTCATGTAAAGTTTGATATAAGTGATGGTCAGATAGGTTTTGTTTTGCCTACTCTAGTACCTCCTTGTAATGTTGACTCTTTTAAAATGCTGTTGGGTGGAGACACTAGTCAGCTGGATAATAAGTGTTGGAACACTTGCATTGTACTTCCTTTCAGATCAGTTACATCTAAAGGAAATGATATGAACAATATTGTCTCCATGTTTTCGGATCTCAATCCTTCTTTGTTACTCTTTCTCCACAGGCTCCAGTGTATTGTGTTTCGGAACATGCTCAATGATTCATTTGTTGTTATGAGAAAAGAAATTGTGGGAAATGGTATTGTAAAGGTTTCATGTGGGGTGGAAAACATGACATGGTTTGTAGCATCCCAAAAATTGCAGGCTGATTTCATTCATCGTGATGTGCAAATAACAGAAATTTCAATAGCATTTACACTGCTGGAGACTGATTGTGGATGTTACGGACCATTTCTGGACCAACAACCTGTTTTTGCTTTTCTTCCTTTAAGGACATATGGCCTGAAATTTATTCTTCAAGGTGATTTTGTTCTTACTTCATCTAGAGAAGAAGTTGATGTAGATAGTCCGTGGAACCAGTGGTTATTGTCAGAGTATCCTAGTTTGTTTGTTTCTGCAGAGAGATCATTTTGTTCTCTCCCCTGTTTCCGGGAAAATCCAGGAAAAGCTGTTTCAGTTTACATGAGCTTTGTTCCACTTGTTGGGGAAGTGCATGGATTTTTTTCCTCCCTTCCTCGGATGATCATATCTAAGTTACGAATGTCAAATTGCTTAATTTTGGAAGGAGACAAAAGCAAATGGGTACCATCCTGCCAAGTTCTAAGAGGCTGGACTGAATCAGCTCGTAAGCTTTTTCCTGATTCCTTGCTCCATGATTACCTTGGTCTTGGTTATTTGGACAAGGATATAATTTTGTCTGATGCATTGGCAAGGGCATTAGGTATCCAAGACTATGGTCCTGAAGCTCTGGTCCAAATTATATCTTCTTTGTGTAAAAGAGGAAATGGACTTAAACCAATGGGCCTAGCTTGGATATCCTCTTGGCTGAATGAGTTCTATGCAATCTCATTCCAGTCTTCTGGACAGGCATCAATGAATTGTGAAATAGAAACTGTTCTCGTAGAAACTCTTAGAAAAACTCCATTTATTCCTCTTTCAGATGGCACCTTTACCTCTGTTGACGAAGGGACAATTTGGTTACATTCTGATGTTATAAACACTGTGTTTGAAGGTGATCTTGGACTTGAAGCTTTTCCTACATTGTATGCTAAACTTCGGTTTGTCAGTCCTGCCCTTTTTTCTGAATCAGCTGTCAGTATCTCATGCATGGGAAACATTACTAGTGTGCTTCATAATATCGGTGTCCAGCAGCTCTCTGCACATGAAATAATTAAGGTACATATTTTGCCAGATATGTCTGATGAAAGAGTCAAAACTAGTGACAAAAATTTGATGATAGATTACCTCTGCTTTGTGATGATTCACTTACAATCTAGCTGCTCCAGTTGTCGTGTTGAGAGGGATTACATTATCTCAGAGTTACGAAATAAAGCTTTTATATTAACAAATTATGGCTTCAAAAGACCAGTTGATGTATCAGTACATTTCAGCAAAGAATTCGAGAACCCTGTGAACATAAATAGGTTGATTAATGGTGTGGATCTGAAATGGCATGAGGTTGATAAGACATATCTGAAGCATCCAGCTTCTAGATTGCTCTCTTCTGGATTGAAGAAGTGGAGGGAATTTTTCCTGGAAATTGGTGTCACTGATTTTGTGCAAGTGGTTCAACTTGATAAAAGTTTTGTGGATATGTCTCATACTGTTCTTCAGAGCTTGTCATCAGATTGGGACTTAATTTCTCATGGATCAGTTGTTAAGGATTGGGAGTCTTATGAGCTAGTTCAGTTGTTATCCCTGTTGTCTGGAAGTGGCAATCGTGAAGGCTGTAAGTACTTGTTGGAGGTTCTTGATGAATTTTGGGATGTTCATTTTAGTGAAAAAGCTATTGGTTGCTGCAATTTCAAATCTGGCACTGACATTAAAACCTTCAGATCTTCTTTTTTGTGCAAGATCTGTGAGATCCCATGGGTGGTTTCTAGCATGGATGATAAGTTTCACTATCCTAAAGAGTTGTTCCATGACTGTGATGCAGTGCATGCAATCCTAGGTGCATGTGCTCCATATGCTGTTCCAAAGGTTGGTTTGATATTGATTTGATGATGTCATGAATTGTACTAATTGACCTGTTTTCTGATGCATAAAGAGTTACCAGAGTAATCTGCTAAAAAAAGTAAGAAACTTAAGCAGTCACTTAAAAATTTTATTCTACCTTTTTTTGTGAATTGATATTTAATGTGAAAATTTTAATAAAATAAGCCAAGAGAATAAAAGGCAACTCACTGAATTCTTTTTCCTCCCGCTTCTATGAAATAACAATTAAAATATGATCTCTTCATAAATGTAACCAGTTGACCCAAATTTGAAAATTTTTCAAATTAGTGCTTAGAGTTCTAACAGTTTGAAATTTTACTTAGCTTCAACATAATAATTTTGCTAACGTTGAGTATAATGTTTTGTCTTTTTAGGTGAGGAATGGAAAGTTAGTAAAGGATATTGGTTTTAGAACTGAAGTTACCATTGACGACGCCCTCAAGATTCTTAAATTATGGAGATCCAACAGCTCTTTCAAGGCCAGGTATTACTGCCATTCTGCTATTTTTAGTCTTTGGCGTGACTGCATATTGTTTGATGAAAAAAGTTTGGCTTGTTCCTAGAATTCTAAATTGTCATGGAGCTCCTTAGTTTTTTAAAATTTATATGCAATTTGTGATTGGATGGTGGATGATGTCTCACCCTGCATATCTAACCAGTTGTTACTACAGAGCTGAATGTTATACTACAACTAATGGTTGGGAAGATAGTCTGTCGTCTCTTAATTGTAGCACAAGTGAAATATATCCATTGGTTTTCTTTTAATTGAAGTACTAAATTTATCAGTACGATGCCTAACTTTGGCAATACCTGTAAAGCTTAAAAATGGGGGAGGAAAACCTTGACTTGTACATCTGCCTTTACACTTGAGTACTTAAATCTTGGGAAAGGATAAAGAAGTTTCATTTGCGAAATTTGTGACTTTGTTTCTGGTACTTGGGTGGGAAGCTCTGCAGTTGTTTCTAAGTAAATATTTTGTTGTGTATGTTTGTGTTTCTTTCTGGAAAAGAAACTGATTTCATTCTGTTTCTCTTTGGGTTCAGTAATTTGTTGCTGAATGTTGTGATATGATTTATTATTGTGAAGAGTTTATTTATAGATAAATCACATTTCTCAAGATAAGAGGGCTCTACTTTAAGAGAAAAATGTAGGGCTCTGAACATCTGATGTATTTACATTTACCTTTTGTTGTTCTTTGTCTCCAGCTGTTTGATTTTTTATATACCACCCCTCATTTGAATTAAATGTCCTTATTTGCATGCAGTGTAGCACAAATGTCCAGATTATACACTTTTATTTGGAGTGAAGTACGTAATTCAAGGAAGGAAATTGCTGAGGAGTTCCATGCAGCGTCTTCTATATTTGTTCCATACAAGTTGGCTTCAAGGCCCGATGATGTGGTATCTGGCTTATTCTTGTCTTCTAAAGAAGTGTATTGGCACGATTCAACTGGAGCCATGGACGAAACATATAATCATTCTCAGTCTGGCTCATCTGAGAACCAATGCCCCTTAAGCAGAACACTGTCCAATATTTATCCAGGTCTCCGTGATTTTTTTGTTAATGAATGCAAAGTGCCTGAGAAACCTTCTTTCTGTAATTACCTGGATATTTTGCTACAGTTATCAGTAGTTACTTTACCTTCACAAGCTGCTCATGCCGTAAGTGACTAAACTTAATTGAGTTCATATTGTCCCTTATTAGAGCCATGATCATATATATGATTTTCATTATTAGGTCTTCCAAGTCTTTCTGAAGTGGGCTGATGCACTGAAGTCGGGTTTACTGAGTACTGAAGATATCCATCACATGAAAGAATGTCTTAATAAATCAGAGTATACCGTGCTGCCCACTGTCTTAGATAAGTGGGTTTCCCTGCACCCTTCTTTTGGTTTAGTGTGCTGGTGTGATGATGAGAAACTAAAGAAGAGATTTAAGCATTTGGATAATATTGATTTTCTCTACTTTGGCACTCTCAATGATAGTGAGAGAGAGTTACTTCAGACTAAAGTGTCTATTCTAATCCGCACCTTCGGGATTCCTGTTCTTTCAGAGGTAAGACATGTTTGAGTGTGTGCTTGTGTCTGATTGAAATCAAGTAGTTCAATTGAATTTTTTACCATTTAGGTGTCCGGAAACTCAATCATATGGCTTAAGCATTTTTTTTGTTTCACTTTTATATTTAATAACAAGTCATCTGTTTTTTGTCTTCATATATTTTTCATCCTTGTGATTTAATTCCTAATATTGTTAGGAACTTTTACCCTTTTGGGTACACTTGTTTATAGGTGTCTGATTGAACCCATGGAAGCTTCGCCATGGTTCAACATTGTTTTCATGGTGATAATGATGATGTTCATTCAATTTGCAGTGCATGCACCATATGCATTGTCGCCATTTTGCTTCTTAAGTTTTTAAAAGTTTTAAACTTACAAATTTCCCCAACTCCTTTTTTAAGTTTTGCTGTGATCTATTATGGTTTTTTTGCTTATTTGTCCGTCTTTTCTCTTATCTTCAATGTGTTCTTATTGTGCAGAGGATTATTCATGGTCACTTATAAACTTTTAGATTGCTAAATTTGCTTCAATAAGCCAACATATGACCATGGATACATGTAGTTAGTTAAAAATATCCTTAATTGGAAATAAAGGGTTAGCTCAGGTTATTACTAGAAAGAAGTCAGTATGTAGAAGTAATCTCACTTGGCTGAAATTGACCTACTCTATGTTTACTAGCCTTTTCTGCTCCTCATGCTTTTTCTGTTACATAGGTTGTTACTCGTGAAGCAATTTACAGCAAACGAGCAGATGGTAGATTCAAAGCTTCCCTTGTGAATTGGGCTCTACCTTTTGCACAACGCTACTTATACAGTGTTCATCTTGATAAATATATTCAACTCAAGCAATCTGGATTCAGCAATATAAGTGATTTACAAATTGTCGTCGTTGATGAGCTGTACTACAGGAATGTTATAAAGAGCTGTGGCATTGTGTCCAAGAAGAAGTTTCAATGCTCCTGTCTTCTTCAGGTATGGCCTGGAAATTTTTTTATTAATGTGATCTATACTATAGAGCCTACTGAAATCGAATTCCTTGAATTAATTGAAATTTGTCTGTAGGATAGCTGCACCCTCCATGGTATTTTTTTAGTTTAATTCTCTTGGACCGTTTCATTTGGTAAATTATCTTATTTTGCAAAATGTATAAGAATAGCATTGACTCTAACTGTAATTCTAAACAGATGACATTAATGTTCTTTTATGAGTTTTATGCATGGTATTCTGTGTTGCTCGGACTACTCATTTCTTTTGAAACACTAGTGTCCAAAATTTCTTCAGGCATTAGTATGGAGATAAGACTCTCCAAGCCAATACAGGAAAAACTTGGAAAGTTTAACATATCCATGTCAGATGTGTACTCCTTCCCCAGTTATAAAATAGCTTATCGGTACTCTATAGTTCTTTTCTGAAATATTGTCTCCAGTTATAAAATAAATCTGTAAAATTCCAGTGTCAAACATAGTGGAATTTCTGTGTACATTAGGATCAGGATACATATGTTATCTTCATTTTATGTGTTAATTATTAAAACCTTTTATTTTATTTTTCAGGATAATATTTTGTACACCACTCCTGAATCAGATACTCATGCTGTGTATATGGAGCTTTCTTGTTTGTTATTTGATGGAACTCCGGATTTGCACTTGGCAAATTTCCTTCACATGGTCACAACTATGGCAATATCTGGTTCTAATGAAGAACAGACTGAGTTTTTCATCTTGAACAGCCAAAGGATGCCAAAACTTCCTGATGAAGAACCTGTTTGGTCCCTTTCTTCTGTGACTTCTGAAGCTGAGAGTAATGAATTTCTTGAAAGTTCTGCCACAACAGAAGAAAAAGAGCAACCCACTTCGAAGTCCAAGAAAATGTCAGGGATCTACTCAAACTGGCCACCTGTGGATTGGAAAACTGCACCTGGTCTCAGTAAGAGACCGGCACCTATTTCACTACCAATTAATGGTTCCAAGCACATCGATTCACACACTAGCAGTGATGGTCCAGTTGCAATAGACACTGATATGTTCATGGAAGACAATACAGAAACAACTTCACCAGTTCCAATTTTGCTAGACTCTGAAAGTTTGGATCATCAGTATGGCAACACTACCAATCCAACTGGTTCTGGTGTGAGAACTGCATTTGGCACAGTTGATTCCGGTGTGAGAATCGCATTTGACCCTGTTGATTTAAGTCTAGTATCGGAAAACCCTCAGGTGGTTTCACTTGAATTTACCAAGAGAAATCAGCTTAATACTGGATTCGTTTCATCTGAATTTAGCCACAGAGATCAGCTTCTTACTGGCACACCCAATACAGCTCAAGCTTTGCTAACTGGGAAACTGGGTGAGCTTGCAGCTTTCAAATACTTTACCGGCACCTCGGGTAAAAAAGTGAAGTGGGTGAATAAAGATAATGAAACCGGATTACCCTATGATCTAGTGGTAGAAGATGAAAGAGGTCATATCGAATACGTTGAAGTTAAAGCCACCAAATCTGCAAGGAAAGACTGGTTCAATATATCAACAAGAGAGTGGCAATTTGCTGCTGAAAAAGGTGATTCTTTCAGCATTGCACATGTATTCTTATTAAGCGAGAAGGATGCTAAGATTGCAGTATATATGAATCCTATTAAACTTTGCCAGCTTGGCAAGCTGCAACTGGTTGTTTTGATGCCAAGGCAGCGGAAGGATTCAACAATCGTATCATAACTGGCACCATTTTTATGTGATTATGTGGATTAAATTAACAATATGATCTGAAATTACCTGCTGGAACGACCCTTGGTTGGCTACTTTCGATGCTGGAGAACCTGTTGCTTTAAAGCTGGAATCACTGTATTATCAGCTAGTATTACTCTAGACCCCTGCTATGAAATAATCCGGCCAAGCTGAGTTGTTACACCAAGGGAGTTGTTACACCAAGGTACATTTTTGTTTGCTGAGTAGGATTTTTCAAGAGAATATGGTATCTGAAGTTTATAAATACACCATTTCCAGAATCAGTAACATGATAATTTATACGATAGTTTCATGTACTTTCTAAGGTTGTACCATAAAAAAAATTGAAGTGGTGTATACGTGAGCTTTACATTCATGGAATAGAAATTCTTTTATTGTAACCTATTCTCTCATATAGTTTCCTATAAGATGTATATAGTCTTTAACCTTAAACTCGGATGTGAGTGTGAGATAAGATATCTGTTTATCTCGAATATATTTAATTTTCTTAAAAGCCTTTTCATGTATTTGGAGTCGTTAAAGTGTTACATTCTTGGATCTTGAATATAAGTACTTTAGATGCTCTGGCAATATATTTGTCTTAAGGTAGTGAACACCGGATTGATGGATGCATATTTTTTGACGTTTTTTGTTTGTCTTGATATTGGTTAGTATCGATACTTGTGTGTTAAGTGCATCATTTTCTGTTGTGCCAAAAAAAGGTTTTCGAACAAGGTTTTATACAACATACAATCCAGTCAATTAAATTTAACGTTTTAAAAAGTATAATCCAATCAAATAAATTTGACATACTAAAAATTAATCCCTTAAAAGGATACAAACCAATCAAATAAATTTGATTTGCTTAAAAAGTAATCCCTTAAGGGATATAATTTAGTTATGTAGCCCCCGAAATTAGGGTTAGAATTGTGGGGTTAGAAAGGTTAGTTGGTTGGGGTCTATGATTCGATTGGATTGTTAAGTTTATTTTTGCGCTTTAGGAGGAAAATGAGTCTGTTGCTCAGTGGCTAGCTCTTTCGTAACTTACATTTGGTCTCGGATTGGAGTCCACGTGTATGCAATGTGAGAATTGTTTTTTTTAGAAATTAAATTTGAACGGTTTTGATAAAATCTAATATTGTTATATTATTTTGAAATATATTTTTATAATAATAATAAGTAAAACCTGATTTGTTTTAAATGATTAATAATAAAAAAACTATTGGAGATTTTAATTTTAATTAAAAGAAAAAAAGGGAGAGGAATCCCCAAAAATTTTGTTCAGGTTATTCTATTTTTCCTCTCCTCTCGCATGTTGGCTTCTTTTTCTTCCTCTTTTAGTTCCATCTTTTTTGTTCTTTTTGACTATTGTGCTTCTTTTTGTATCTGTTTGGTCATGCATTAAAGCTTTGGTTTCGGTCATTCAATAGAGGAATTGTGTGATTAGTTTGTTTAAATGTTGAAACGTGTAAGTGCCTTTGAATTTTAATTTGGTTTTCTAGATTCTTTGTTATTGTTGATTAAGTGAATTTTAATTTGGTTTTCTAGATTCTTTGTTATTGTTGATTAAGGTTTTAAAACTGTTTTTTTTATCTTATAATTGAGTTTCAGTTTGGTTCAACGGTGGGAAGTGATTGTTCGTTGGTGCTTGTGAACGTAATAAGATGTGATTTCCTAAACATTTGTATTTGGAGTGATTTTTCTGTACATTTTTGTTGTTGTGCATCAAGTTTGGGGGTGGTTTTGGGCCACACGAGCGTATGCTGTGCACGGGCAGTTCACACGGTCGTGCGCTGTTTGGAAATTACGTGAGTTTTGCGACACACGATCTGGGGTGGGTCATACAGGCTGGTCACACGGCCGTGTGACCCCTACTGGGAAGATTTTATCGATCGCACACGGGCATGTGAATTAGCCAAATGGCCGTGTCTTCTCTGCTTTAAAATTTATGCTAATTTTGGTTACAAATGTACAGTGAGTTACATGGGAAACTTACATGGCCGTGCAACTCAGTCACATGGGCGTGTGTTGTAGCCACACGACCGTGTGCCTTTTCCACACCACTATGTTGACCCTTACACGGGCTGGACCCTCTCACACGGCCCGGTCACATGGTCGTGTGGCATTATTTTTTTTACTTTTTTGTATTTTTTTTATTTTTACAAATCAATGCGATTTAGACCCTAAATGATCCTGTGTTAGTTTAAGTTCTGTAGGAGTGTGTGAGATCTTGATTTTGTTGAAACTAATTATGAAATGCTATTTGCATATGTAATGTTGTATTCATGAGCACATATTTGATATTGGGTTTTTAATTATGTTAAATGTGTTTTGTTGCGTTTAGTGGAATGTAGGCAAGTGAATTCTGGTTTGGTTACTCGGGCTATAAGGAAGTTTGTTTCTATGTTTGTTTGTATATTGTGTACATATTTTTGCATTTGCATAAAACTGGGGTTTTGGTTGCGAATAGAAGGAAGTCTATTCTAAGCAGTTAAACTGCAAAATTATTTTAAAAGCGATACATCCGCATTACATATATATATATGTCAACTGAGCTGCATATATCTGTGAGTGGCTGAGACCCACTACCGTGGTGTGTAGGGTGGACGGGCCTATAATCGCCCTTTGTGGTGTGTAGGGTGGATGGGCCTACCATAACCCAATTATGGTGTGCAGGGCGGTCGAAGTGGGTTTGGTTGGTTGGGTGAGTTTTTGATCTGTGCATTCATTACACATCTGAAAATATGATTGACAGAGTGAATACTGAATAATATGTTTGTGTACCGTTTGTTAGTGAAAATAAAATATGTAAACGGATTACCAGTTTGGGAATTTCATATGTTTTTGGTATAGGTATGTTTCTTAAATATTTGTTGTGTTGTTCTGTTTCTGCCATTTACTTATGTTTCGGACTCGCACTGAGCTCGTGTAGCTCATCCCTTTAATTTTTTCCTTTCAGGTAATTCGCGAGTTTAAGCTTTAGACTCGACACATCGAAGGTCTCAGAAAGTTTTTAGTGTTGGTTCGGTTTACATAAGATTTCCTTAAGTTTAGTATGTTTATTTAAAAAATATTTGTAAAGGGATTATAATAACTGTAGTATGGGTTTCAGTTTGGATTTTTCGTTAAATTATGTTTTCGATTTTGAACAATATTTTGGAAGTTACGCGCGCGATTTTTAACTAAGCTCTTTGCTACTATTCCAAAGTTCATACGCTTTTGAGAAATGACATATGGGCTTCTATTAAAAAGTACACAACATATTTTTCATTATAACACTAGTTTGAAATTTTGGGTTATGATTAGCAAAAACTGACGCATTTTGAAACTGTTCAGGGAATACTAATTTGATTTATTTTTTACTTTTCTTTAACGCCAATTAAACACTAATTACAAAGCGCAGGTTTAGTTTTTACTAAATTTTGTTAAACATACAAATAGATTGACTTTTTTTAAGAGAAATTTGGAATTCAATAATGTGACCTCCGAAATCCAGTCAAAACTTCTGGGCCAGGTTCTCGGGTGTTACATTTAGTGGTATCAGAGTCAGATTTGTAAAAACTCGGCCTGTATTTTTATATGTTCACATGCGTGTGTATTAAAAATATTTTCGACAAAACATACCACAGTATTTAGAAAATGTTTTGTGTTTTGAAAATATTTGTAAAAATAAAATGTCTGAGACCCCGATGCCGGTCCATATGAAATTCTGAGATTGTAAGATTAGTTCTGTAAGATTGGAACTGTAGTGTTTAGATATTTATTTTTGTGTTCAGGTTTGGTGTTGTAGATCTCTTAAGATTAGTTACGAGGTTCGATATGGATTCTGTGACAAGCTAAGTCGTGAGGATCAACCTACTGTGACTCTTGAGGAGTCATTTGGTTCTCTGGGATGTGTGTCACTCAGGACTTGAAGGCCGCTGTGGTTACGCTAGCTATGGGTGGTGGTAATCCAGAGGTAGGTATTGAGACATTGATTCAGTTAGTAAGAGAAGTTTTAGAGAAAGTTTTCGAGGCTAATTTAGAGAGAACCAGAGTAATGGTTCAAGGTATGTGTGTGGAGTGTGGAAAGAAAAGGGATCGTAGTCCTTCGAGTTTAGAGCCTCAATCTGCGAAGCATGTGAGATCTCAACTGAATGTTAGCAAAGGTAATGTCGAAGGTTTTGCTAGTGGCATGGATGTTTCGGTTTGTAGGCATTGTAAGAAGTGTCATCCGGGCGAATGTCGAAAAAGTCAAGAGCATGTTTCAGATGTAGGTCTATGGAGCATCAGATTAGGGAGTGCTCTTGACGACAGTGAGTCAGGTATGGTTGTCGGATATCTCAGCTTATGTGTAGTGTTGTTTATGTATTAGTTGACTTTTTGATTATTGGATAATATGTTGTGTGTGTGATAGTAAGTGAATTGATTTGGTTTAGTGGTTAAGTGTTAGAGTGGTGTGTGTGATTTTAAGGTTAAGTATGGTGTGGTAGTGCGTTGGGAGTAGAGTGCACAGCGGAAGCGTAGTGGTGAGTCTTGTGCTTAGGCGATAGTACGGTTAGTAGGAAATTTCAGGGACAAAATTTCTTTAAGGAGGGGTGAGTTGTAACACCCTAAAATCGGGGTTAAAATTGTTCAGGTTAGTTGGTTAGGGTTTGTGGTTCAGTTGGATTGTTAAGTTTGTTTTTGAGCTTTAGGAGAAAAATGAGTTTGTTGTTCAATGGCTAGCTCTTTGGTAGCTTACATTTGGTCTCGGGTTCGAGTTCACGTGTATGCAATGTGGGAATTGTTTTTTTTTAGAATTTTTGGTTTTAATTCTTTAAAATTTTTGTAATTAAATTTGAAGGGTTTTGATAAAATCTGATATTGTTATATTATTTTGAAATATATTTTTATAATAATAAGTAAAATCTAATTGGTTTTAAATGATTAATAAAAAAACTATTGGAGTTTTTAATTTTAATTAAAAAAAAGAAAGGAAAGGAATCCCTAAAAATTTTTGTTCATGTTATTCTATTTTTCCTCTCATTCTCTTGCACGTTGGCTTCTTTTTCTTCCTCTTTCAGTTCCATCTTTTTGGTTCTTTTTGGCTATTGTGCTTCTTTTTGTATCTATTTGGTCGTGCATTAAAGTTTCTGTTTCGGTCATTCAATAGAGGAATTGCGTGATTAGTTTGTTTAAGTGCTAAAACATGTAAGTGCCTTTGAATTTTAATTTGGTTTTCTAGATTCTTTATTATTGTTAATTAAGGTTTTAAAATAGTTTGTGTGATCTTGTAATTGAGTTTCAGTTTGGTTCAACGGTGGGAAGTGATCGTTCATTGGTGTTTGTGAACATAATAAGGTGTGATTTCCTAAACACTTGTATTTGGAGTTATTTTTTCGTGTATTTTGTGGTTATGCATCAGGTTTGGGGTGGTTTTGAGGCACGCGGGCGTGTGCCACGCACTAGTGGTTCACATGGTCGTGCGCCGTTTGGAAATTAGGTGTGTTTTGCGACAAACGGTTTGAGGTGGGTCACAAGGCACGACCATGTCTTCTCTGCTTCAAAAATTATGCTAATTTTGGTTACAAATGCATAGTGAGTTACATGGGAAACTTACATGGCCGTGCAACTCAATCACACAAGCGTGTGTCGTAGCCACACAACCGTGTGCCTTTTCCACACGACTGCGTTGACCCTTACACGGGCTAGACCCTCCCACACGACCTGGTCACACGGTCGTGTGGCCTTTTTTTTTTAACTATTTCTGTATTTTTTTTCCTTTTTACAAATCGATACTATTTAGACCCTGAATGATCCTATGTTAGTTTAAGTTCTATAGGAGTGTGTGTGATCTTGATTTTGTTGAAACTAATTATGAAATGTTATTTGTATATGTAATGTTGTATTCGTGAGCACGTATATGATATTGGGTTTTTAATTATGTTATTTATATAAGTTTGGATGCAATAAATGTGTTTTGCTGCGTTTAGTTGAATGTAGGCATGTGAATTCTGGTTTTGTTACTTTGGTTATGAGGAAGTTCGTTTCTATATGTCTATTTGTATATTATGTACATATTTTCGCATTTGCATAAAACTAGGGTTTTGGTTGTGAAGAGAAAGAAGTTGGTTCTAAGCAGTCAAACTACAAAATTATTTTGAAAGTGGTACATCCGCAATGCATATATATATGTCAACTGAGTGACTGAGACCCACTACCGTGGTGTGTAGGGTGGACGAGCCTATAATAGCCCTTTGTGGTGTGTAGGGTGCCTTACTATAGCCCAATTGTGGTGTGCAGGGTGGTCGGAATGGTGTTTTGGTTGGTTGGGTGGGTTTTTGATCTATGCATTCATTACACATCTGAAAATATGATTGACAGAGTTAATACTTAATAATATGTTTGCGTACCATTTGTTAGTGGAAATAAAATTCCTAAACGGAATACCAATTTGGGAATTTCGTATGTTTTTGGTATAGGTATGTTTCGTAAATATTTGTTGTGTTGTTCTGTTTCTACCATTTACTTATGTTTCAAACTCACACTGAGCTCGTGTAGCTCATCCCTTTAGTTTTTCCCTTTCGGGTAATTCGCGAGTTTAAGCTTCGGACTCGACACATCGTAGGTATCGAAAAGTTTTTGGTGTTGGTTCGGTTTACATAAGATTTCGTTAAGTTTAGTATGTCTTATTTAAAAATTATTTGTAAGGCGATTATAATAACTGTGGTATGGGTTTGAGTTTGGATTTTTCGTTAAATTATGTGTTTTTGGTTTTGAACAACATTTTGGAAGTTACGCGCGCAGTTTTTAACTAAGCTCTTTGCTACTGCTCCAAAGTTCATACGCATTTGAGAAATGACCTATGGTCTTCTATTAAAAAGTACACAACATATTTTTCACTATAACACTAGTTTGAAATTTTGGGTTACGATTAGCAAAATCTGACGCATTTTGGAACTGTTCAGGGAATACTAATTTGATTTATTTCTGACTTGTTTTTAACGCCAATTAAACACTAATTACAAAGCGTAGGTTTAGTTTTTACTAAATTTTGTTAAACATACAAAGAGATTGACTTTTTTTAAGAGAAATTTATAGTAAAAACTCAGCCTGTATTTTTCTTGAAGTAAGTATGACAATTGTGTTTATCTACAATGTCTTGATAATGGTTCTTTTATATATTTGTTGCTTTATGTTGATGATATGTTAATTGTGGCTAAGAATCCATCTGAAATTGGTCGTCTTAAAACCATGCTTAACTCTAAGTTTGAGATGAAAGATTTAGGTGCAGCAAAGAGAATTTTGGGGATAAAAATTTTGAGAGATAGACATTCCGAGAAATTTTTTTATCGCAACAAAGATACATAAAAAAGATCCTTGAGCGATTTGAGATGCAAGATGCAAAACTGGTATGTACTCCTTTACAACACATTTTAAACTCTAATTTTTAGATTCCCCACAGAATGAAGAAGATGAAAGGTACATGACAAAAGAATCTTATTCAAGCGCAGTTGGAAGCTTGATGTATGCAATGTTATGCACTCGTCTCGATGTTTCACATGTTGTTAGTGTTGTTAGCTGATATATGACAAATCCTGGTAAGTTACACATGCATGCAATTAAGTGGATTTTTAGGTATTTGCTGTGTACTTCTAACATGTGCTTAGAGTTTGGAAGAACTCAAAAGGGTTTAGTCAGATATGTTGATTCTAATTATGTAGGAGACTTAGATCGAAGAAGGTCTCTCACAAGTTACCTATTTACTTTTGGGAATTATGCCATTAGTTGGAAATTGACACTTCAAGCTACAGTGGCTTTGTCGACTCTTGAAGCAGAATACATGAGAATTACAAAAACAGTAAAAGAAACAATTTGGTTAAGGGGCCTGTTCAGTGAATTGATAAGTGAAAAAGGGGCAACTGTCGTATATTGTGATAGTCAAAGTGTCATACGTCTCACCAAAGATCAAATGCATCACAAGAGAACGAAGCACATAGACATTCGTTATCATTTTGTTCAAAAGGTGATCATTCAAAAGGATGTTCAGATTCTTAAAATTGACACAGAACACAATTTGACCGACATGTTGACAAAGAGCCTTCCAGTTTCAAAGTTCGAGTATTGCTTGGAGTTGGTAAGTATCCAACAAAGAATTAGTTAAGCCCATAACAAGGCTCAACAAGAGAGTTGGTCCACATACGAGTCAAGGTGGAGATTTGTGGGAGAATGTCTCTTATTTTGACCAAAGTTTATTTTGGCTTTTCTTCTCTTAATTAAACTATGTTTTTAGTTTCCCACTTAAACTCTAATTAACCTAGAGTTATTGTAGTCATATATGCTACGAATTTCAGCCTATAAATAGACCTTAGTTACTCTAGGTTTTACACAATAAAAAATATTTATATTGAGAGAATTTTGTTCTTTGTTTTCGAAGGGTTTTTTTTTTGTGGAGCTTCGAGTTTTTCTTTTATTATAGTGAAATCTCCTTTAACCAGTGGTTTTTTATCCTCTTTTGAGGAGTTTTTCCATATAAAATTTATGTGTTCGATCTTTTCGATTTTTATTTTCTTCACTTTGTTCGTTATTTAATCAAGTTTATCCCCTACAGAAAGCATCAGGAATAGAAATTTTGGTGCTATGTAATTTTTATTCTATGTTGCAGGCCTAAACATCTTCACCAATAAAAAATAGTGTCCAGCCTATCTTTGTCCCAAATAAATATATTTGAATTCAACTCAATAGAATTAGTATCTTTTTGAACCTAACATGGCACTCGGCAGTTTCCCTGTGACATGTAATCTTAGAAAGAAATTTTTGGAACACTCGGATCTAATCGTGTTCCCTACTACCATCATCATTATTATCTTAGAAAGAAAAGTGGATCATCTTATCTTTAGAAATATAAAGGCAACAAACCATTAACAAATTCGAGTATTAATCTATTAGTTTACACTTTGATGGGTCGTTTGAAAATTCATTACCTAAACTTATTATGTCCAGGCGGTTCAAAAATATATTAAAAATTATTTTATAATTAAATAGTTATTTGAGCCAAATCAATTTTAATCACTAAGTTTTACTTAATTCAGATAATCATGGTTATTCCATTTATATGGCTAACCCTGATTAGATATATAAGGTTAGTGAAGTGTTTTTTTTCTTATTGCACTAATCTCTTTGGTTTTATCTACCACTAACCATATAACTATCTTGTCTTATATATCACCAAATTGTTCTCAATGATGTTTATGCCTAAAAAAAGCATCTACCAAACTTTTAATTTTAAAAGAATAAAAAACTCCAGAATACTTGAATTCGAGTCATAGTTTTTTAAGAATATGTTAAATTTTCAGATGATTTTACCGTTTAATTTTATCCATGATTACGAGATCACCAAGTGTTTAAGTTTTAAAAACTATTATCAAAGAAATTAACCTTTTACACTTTTGGCGGCTTAATTAGTAAAGTGACATATAACTACAATGTG
Organism: Gossypium gossypioides; assembly: GCA_013467495.1. Classification (NCBI taxonomy): domain Eukaryota; kingdom Viridiplantae; phylum Streptophyta; class Magnoliopsida; order Malvales; family Malvaceae; genus Gossypium; species Gossypium gossypioides. The sequence continues at coordinate 18,273,801 of CM025145.1, read as the reverse complement.
ACATGTGTTTAAAAATTTAAAAAATAAATGAAATATGTCAAAAATTAATTCAAATCTAAATTTGATATTATGTTGGTGTATTTTATCACATCATAATTATATTTAAAATTTTTTACATTTTTTTCTAAATCGGATATATTTTTATTTTTAATCCCTTTAAAAATATAACCCTTTCAATTGTATATTATTGATACCTATTCAGTATTTACCTTGTTACTAACATGAAAACTTTCCAAGGATAATTGGATTTTTTTAAGAATAAAAGAAGATTGTGGGCCAATGATTATGGCTATAGCTTTAAGGAAAATCCAATTGTGGCATCAAATTTCAATGAATCATTTGGCTTATTTCTTCTCTCTCACAAATTAACTAATATATTCCACCCCATTAATTATCTTTAATTATTTATTTTACTCTGATGCAACTCCATTTTACTTCAATTAATTCATACACTTATCTTTAAACATAAATTTGAACTTGAATGTAACTTTTTCTATTGTCTCTTTTATACACATATATTATACCATGCTTTAACCTAAACATATTAACATTTTATAACATATATTTTATAATCATTTTCTACCAACTTAAAAAATATCTTATGTTTTGAAGCAAATGGCTACATTATCTTTTGAAATCTACAAAGAGGTGGATTAGCCATCTATACCAATTCAATTGTGTATTACGAAAGCTCTTTTTTTTCTTTATTGAAAAGTAATTAGTCTGCAAATATGATATATTAACTTTTATCATGTTGTTTAGAGGGGATGAGATAGAATATTGCATTATCAACAAGAGGAGTTATAGCTTTTGGAACAACAATATTTTTTTCCACGACACTTAGATGACATTTCTCCAATCCTCGATAAAATCTTTAACATGGTCATCATGAGTTGCAACCTAATGTTTCACATAAGCATCAATCAAATGTTGATCTTCATTACTCAAATGGCGCATACCATCTTTCATAACACTGGGCGTACACTTATATCATTTCCTCTACATAGCACTATAACTTCATCAGAGCTGATGCTTCTCCATTAGCACAGTCTTTTATCATAAGTACCTTCTATACCACAACCTCTTTTAGGCGAACTCAAACTTGCTTTCAAAACATACTAGGGCGGATTCAATATACCAACTATCATCTCTTGACGAATTCATTACGATCTCAACACATGAACAGGAATCAGAACATACTTTCTTAATCATTAATCTTTCTTTTCATCTCAACTGATATATGTATTATACAAAAATACACAGTATCATATTAGCTTATCCTTTCAATACATAACATATCATATAACACATACAGAGACATATTAACTTACTCTTTCACAACCTTCTTTGGGTTGAACCTCGAATTTCACATATCAAAACATATCTTTTGTATCATATCATTTCGAACACCTACGTGTTCCTATGAGTACAGGGCTCTTTGCCATGGTTAACAACTACCAAACTAATTAACAACTAACATGTCTTTCTAATGGCCCATCATATATCCCCATCTGGTTAGCAACTAGCATGCCCTACTAGTGGTCACACATATTTGCCATTCTGGTTTGCAATTAACATGCCTTACCAGTGGTTCATCTTATCTGGATACTGAGTTTATATCCCCAAGAAAGTCATTTCTATTTCATGCCATGATCATGCACACATACATATAGAGAGACAATTACACAAATAGATTTCCAAAGTTTGAAGTTCATGTTCTCACTTGGACTCTATCTACGACATCCATACTTTAATGCTATAAACAAAATAGAACACAACATAGAGAAGAATCACACGATCTGGATACTCACAGATGATCTCAAGGAAGTTGCTATTCTATCACTACTACTGCATGTATAACTCTTTCTTTCAAATTGATAAATTTCTGCTTCTTCTCCAACAACGAACTCTTAATAGGATTAGTATAACAAAGCAAAAGAAAATAGAAAGAAAAACCCTCGCTACAAAAGTTTTAACCGATATTAATATCTCACAACTTCCTGACTCAAGGTTAACACGTGGCTAACATGCAAAGCTAACTCAATTTTATCATGGCCGACATAATCATTACAGGCTATAATACATCAAGAATAATCATAACACTTTGGTATATTTCTAACTAGATCTTAGTTAATGCACAACTAAAACTAAACAGAATTCACACATGCACAAACGAATAACATTCAAATCCAAAATCCCACAATCTTTTACGGCGTATATTAACAAAAGGTCTTAACACATAGACTTTCCAAAAGAAACATTGATTGGTGGGTTCCTCACTAGGACCACGCCAAACCATAAAAATTACAACTTAGACTTCGCCCAAAAGCAAATCATAACAGACTTATAAATCATACAGCCCGCTACTAATGTCACATAACTAATACAAATACCACACTAGTATATACAATATAAACCAGTCTTACCTTAACATAAATCTTAGCTTAACTTTAGCTCATACGAATCATCAACAAGACTACGCCGGGCGGGGTATTACAAAGTAAGTCTCATATGAACTTACTTGGAAATACAGTAGTAAACAAGGTGTTAAGGGCTAATCCGTAATTTTTTCTTTTTCTTGATTATTTATTAATTTTTTCAAATCCTAATCTATAATAATTTCTTACAATTTACCAATTCCAATAGACTGATATCATCCTATTACAGGTATAATTCAGTTCAATTTCACTTTTTAGAAGTTTCCTATAACAGAAACTATCATAACTTAACAATTTAGTTCTTTTGTCATCTCTAAATTTAAAAGCTAACGTTTAAACATCAAAAGGTTCAAAAATCATCAATGACAACTTTTATAGACTTTAAAAGTTTTGAAAACAAATATACGGATTAGCTAAATTGAGTTACAACAATATTAAAAATATAAATTTTACAAAAAAGGACCTCGAATTAACTTACATGTAAGGATCGATTACTTGGGAGAGTTTGAAGCTCTCTTTTCTCCTTCAATGGTGTTCAAACGGTGGGAGGAAGATGAGAATAGAATTCTCTTTCCATCCACTTATGTTTTTTTAAGTTTTATTTTTACAATTATTTAATTTTAATTAAAATAAAATTAATAAAACCAAACCAAATTCATGCACTAACCATCCAAGCTAATTTATGAGGGTCCAATTATCATTTAAATCCATTCAATAATACCATTTGACCCATTTAGCTATTAAAATTTAATAGCGATTAAATTTTTATCACTTTTATGATTTAGTCCTTAGACCCTAATTAACCATCCAATCATTATAATTTTCGGACCAAAATTCAATTCACCTATATAACATCTACGTAAGTATTTAATAAAAATATTTGTGGGCTCAGTTCATTTAAACGAGGTCCCAATACCTCATTTTTCCAAAACTACTGACTTTAGGGTCGAACCACTTTTACTTTGACTAATTGTCTAATTAGCAAATTTATCATATCAAAATTCAATACAAATTTATGATAGAATCGTAAATATTAAATAATAATTACTAACTTGATTATCAGAATACGAGGTTATGAAACTGTCATTTCTAATACCATTGAAAAATAGGATGTTACAAAAATAACATTAATAATAAGACTTGTATGCTTATCCAGTCTACCCAAGAAATTCGGTTGGGAGTCTTAGCACCCTAGCCGCCCCATGTTTCTAGTTTTGTCAAATATGTCACATTCAAGTGGACCAAACTCAACACAAATGAAACCTATTCAAGGCCCAAGTCAATGGTCCAAGTAGAGGAACAATTTCATTATAATAGGACACGGAACGGACAGAAACATCTTTCCCAACATCGTTTACGAAAGAATAAATATTATTTTGAATGTAGCTATATTTTGATAAATTTAGAAAAAAAATGTAACAACCCATTTTCAGTGATGTCAGAAACTGTGGTTTCAGGACCACAATTTCGATAAGCGAGTTAGTATTTTAATATTTACAAGTATTTATTAGAGTCATATTAAAATTTGGTTAGGAAATTTTAATGTTTAAATAGTTAATTAATTAAAAAAGATTAAATTGTAATAAATGCAAAAGTTGATTTCTATTAGAAAAAGAGTCAAATGGCTATGGAATATTTAATTAATTAACTTAGATGATAATTATATCATACATATATGTAATGGACATTTATGGACTAAAGTTTTTTATTTGTAATTAAAACAATTAAGGGTAAAATAGTAATATGATAATTAAATCTAAAACAAAACAAACAAACAAAAAAAGGAAGTTGTCATCTTTTTAGGCCACCACCGAAATTTTAAGGGAGAAAAATTAAACACCATTGTAGAAGTTTGGTTCGGCTAGGTGTTTTCACTTTGCATGGTAAGTAATTTTCACTTGTTCTTAGTGATTTTTATGTTTTTGAGTTCGTATTAGTTTAATTTAGTTAATCCGGGGGTCAAATTGTAAAATGTTATAAATTATGTCATGGATGAGATTGATGTATTTTTTGAAGTTTTATAGTAGATTGTTAAGCTTGGTTGTTAAATAGACATATTTTGTTAAATGATTTTGATGATTTTAAGGTTTAGTGACTTAATTATGAAAATGGTAACATTTAAGGAAAATATTGTGAAATCATGAAAATATGGTTGTATCGGACCCTAGAAAGAATCGGCTAACATGGTATTTCATTGATTGTGGTTAAATTGTGAGTTCGTGTTTAGAGACTAAGTTGCACAAAAGTTAAAATGGGTTATAAGCTTGAATTAATTATTTTAAGCTATTTGAATGGTTTAATCGTTTTATGTTCAGTAAGTTTAAGTTTCCTTTATACGAGCTTAGGAAGCACTAGTTGCTTACGTAGTTGTTTTTCTCTATCTTGTAGATCATCGGAACGCTCGATCGGTTGGAATCGTGTTGGAGTACGATCACACTATCCAATCATCATTTTGGTAGTTTTTGGTTACTTTGGTTAAGGGTTATAAATGGCATGTAATAGGGCTTGAATGTTAACTTCGCAATTTGGTAAGTTTGAGTGGTGTCAAGCTTATGTATGCATTAATGTTTTTAATTGATGGTTTGTAAATAATGTTGTAAATAGGTGTGTTGTTGAACACTTATGCATGCCCATGTGATGATAGGTAAATCATGGTTGAATGATATGTATGTGTGAAATGGTTTTGGTATGTTTGATTTGTGCTTAATGAATGAACTTGAG
>CM025145.1:18188091-18202199 GCA_013467495.1 Gossypium gossypioides | reverse complement strand
TTACACAAATGCCAAGCCAACATCTTCCACTAACTCATTTATGGTCTAATTACCATATAAGGACCTCCAATTTAAATTTCTATAGCTATTTAACATATTTAGCTATTAGAACACAACTTTCGCACTTTACACGATTTATACCTTTTTATCAAATTAAATATGTAAACGGTAAAATTTCTTAACGAAATTTTTATACGGTATTTATCAAAATAATAATAAAATAAATTTTTTTGACTTCAGATTTGTGGTCCCGAAACCACTGTTTTGATTTCACTAAAAACGAGCTGTTACAGATGTTGCACTGCATGTGCCAGTATAATTGCTTCAGTTCATCTTATGATACACGTCATATGCCAGTATAATGCACTATGTGTGCCAGCATATTTCCTTCGATTTATTTGATGATGCACTGTTGTGCCAAATTGAGTTACAGGTTGACTAATCCGTGTATCTGTCTTAAAATTCAACTCCTATTAATAAGGATATAAATTATGAATTTGTTATATTATGCTTGGAAATGATTAAATGTTATTGAATTATACTACATGTACATGCGATAATTGATATCAATAGCATGTGAAAGATCATGTGAACCGATTAAACGGGCTTGAAGGTCGATATAGATAAATGATGAATGAATGAATTCAGTTTGGAAAGGAAATGTGTTATGATCAAATATTGAATAGATTTGTAAACATTAATAACTTGATATGTTAGTGTGATAAGTTTAATTAACTTAGTTATTTGAAGTAATGTTAGATAGTTCAAATGATACATTTGGTGCTTTGGTGACATACTTATATATGTACATATATGCTAATTCATTGAATAAAACTCGAAATTAGTTGTATATAAATTGGTTGGCATTAGATTTCAGATTGATTGTATGCAAATGACTGTAATTTATGTTATATGGACTTAAGTCATGGAAATACCACTGAATTATTGCTTAGCATATGGTTTGTTTTTCTCGTGAGTAGGTATAGGTATTGTAACACCCCATTACCCAACCTGTTTGCTGAGTCTGAGTTACGAGGTGCCACATTCGTTGCTAGAGCAACTACAATCTATATTCGATTGATACTTTTAAATGATTAATTTCAACCAATACAATTATATAATATGATATATAGTTGTTAGTGGGTCTTATACGAGTTTATGAAAGCTCAAAGCTAACTCAAGATCGAATTAGGACCAAATTTTGAGGATTCCAAAACATCAGGTTGACGTCATGATGTTAGGGGGCTCCTCGTCGCGACGCAACATACTGAGTAGGCCTTGTCGCAACATTTAATACTTGGCGTTGTGCCATGGCATGGCAACTTGGTCTCGTCGCAACAACAAACGTTTGACGTCATGATGTGACATACTGATTTCAAACAAAAACACCATATCCAACGAATTCCAACATAGTCAACATACCATTCACCATATAAGTTTTCATCCATCACAACCAATTCCTTCAATTTCACAATCATTTCATTAAGGCACTTCATGAAGCTAATTGACATATATATAGGTGTTTAGATACATTACTATATAACTTATTAGCATACCATAAGTTATGCTTAATCAAATATTGTGACTTCTCAATTTCATATATTAAAACATACGACCATTCCCAAAATACCAATTCCAACTTCACAAGTTCACATGATCACATATTATACCAAAAACCGACTCAACATAGGTACATGCCATATAATAAACAAAAAGAGACCATACAAACATTATTGAGTTAGAGATCGCTTCCTAGATATATTAAAACATAGGACCTCGAAATGAACCTATACCTATGCACAGGAAAATAAATCATACGCTGAGCGATAATACTCAATGGTATTTCCATGATTCAAAACAATATAAAACAAGTTTATATAATTTGTATATATATTCAACATCAAATTCTAACATCAAGTAATACATATACAATTCATACTTATTCTCAGTCCACATATCAATTATATGCTACAAGGTGTATCATTCATGCCAAAAGAATCAATTATACATTACCACAATTAATAAGCTATTTGAACATATCATACCAATGTCATTAATGTTCATATTTCTATTCCATTTAACATATTCAATCAAAAATTGTATTTCATTTCCAAATCAAATTAATTCATTTGCATTCTTTCCATATCGACCCTTAGGCTCGTTTAACCGGCTCTCATGTTCTTTCGTAAGCTATTGATATCCATATATCAAAATTTACATATGAATCATCAAATCATGATATCAATCCAATTCATATTTCATTTAACCTATTCATGTATCAGTTCGTTTTTAGTGGTACTAGAAACGACAGTTTTGAAATCCCATTTTTCAATTCTCAAGTCTGTAAATATTAATTATTAAGTGTTATATTAATTTTTAGTCCAATAATTTTATTGAACAATTAGTAATTAAAGTACAAGGACTAAATCGTAAAAATTGTAAAAGTTAATTGCTATTATTTTTAATTAGTGAAAAGGTTTAAATAGTAATTTTAAGGGATTTAAACGGAAATGAAGCCATTTTAATTGGTGGTGGACAGTCATGTGTTTTTAATTGAGTAAATTATATGTTAAATTTTAATTAAATTATGTTAATATGATATAATAATAAAATAAATAAAAGAAAAGAAGCTACCGTCATTATTTTTCTTTTTATCGTCCAAAAATAAGAAAAGAAGAGGAGAATAGCCATTGTTGAATGCTTCACTTTCGGCCCTTTCATGTAAGTCCAAACCAAACGTGTTTTTCGTAAATTTTATGTTTTTGAGATCGTTGTAACTCGATTTATCTAACCTGGTTATTATTTTGTAAAAATATTAAAGTTTTGAAATGATTCCATTTATGGTTTTTGAAAATTTTGGTGTTAGATTGCTTGATTGTAAGCTTAGATGTGTTAAATGACTAATTTGTTAAGAGAAATTTATTAGTTTTGAGTACAGGAACTAAAGTGTAATTATTTCAAAATTAGCTTGAAATTTCTATAAATATAGGTGTTAGAGGGCGATAGAGGATGAGATTTAAATCGGTTTTAAAAACGGGGTTTAAATGTGAAAGTTATGATTGTTTCAATTTTAAGAACTAAATTGAATAAAATGCAAAACTCTAGGGAATTTCTATATAATTAAATTGGACTGTCATATGCATGAAATAAACTATTATAAGACATTTTAAATCAAAAAATTGAAATGAATTATCATATATATTAAGATTTGAATCAACTTGTAGATAATCGAGGAAAATGGAAAATTATTGATTAGTCCCTACACTTCAACTCGTTAGCAGTTTTTGCAGGTAAGTTCATATGGTATAATTGCATATGTAAATCTAATGTGTGCATTTGAATTTGAATTTTTATAATTCAAATGTGATTTGAATTGTACGCAAATTAGTACAAAAAGGTGAGAAATAGACTGAACTGTAAAGAAATAATCTAAGGTGCCCAGATGAACGTATGAAAGGATAGGATACAATTGGCATACAAATTTGGTTATTTGCACACTATACGGGATATGGTATGACATGACACTAATGTCCAGAGAATTCACTGTATAAACCGGAATCCAACATTTTTTTATGGGTTGCCGAGTTTTGTCTCTATAGAGACTTTGGTGTGTTCTGGAGGGATGTATGTCTTATGACATATGATGTGTCACACCCTCATTTGGTGAGCTAGTTCAGTTTCAGAGACTGCACTGCCGAAGACTAACTAAGTCACGAGACTTAGACATGATAAGGTTGGTAACTTCGTGGCAAAGTACTTCGTAAAACTTCACCAATACTGCGGAGTTCCACTTTGCGGGATGGTGAGTTCTTGGTTGTGGCAAGAACCTTATTAGGTGGACCTTCCTACTAATAAGTCCGCCACCCATGTTTTTGTGTGGCTGCTAATGTAAGTGTAATAGTTAGTGGGACACATTTAAGTCATTTATCATCCTAGTGGAGGTAACGTGTCAGTAATTACGACACTTGGGGAGCCTCGTAAGATGTAATTGATTAGTGGAAGCGTATGAGAATGAATAATGATTAGAGTTAATCTTGAGTGGGATTTGGATGTGAGTTAGCTATAAATAGGATAGCCTGGTAGTGGAGAGAAGACTTTTGTTTCATCTTCTTTGCTAGACTTTGTTATCATCAAAGAAAAACCATAAGAGTTTTTTGTCGATTAACGAAAGTGCTGTTTGTGAACCTTACAAGAGCTATGAGTAAATAAATTTGGTGAGTTCCTTCATACCTTGAGTCTCTAATCTACGTTATTTCGTTTAACCATTATCACTATTCATCTAGGTAAGTGGCTTGTCTTTTGACTTTGGTGTTCCTGTCTAAGGAAATGTGTTTAAAGAGTTAGTACATGCAAGGGTATAAATAGACCCATAATTTTGATATATTCACGATGTAAATACTCCTTCCTTGGTGCACAAGCTCTGTTTCAGATTGGTGTAAAAAGGCAATGGAAGGATGTTACATATGATGATGAAAAGAAGACACTGGATAATATGTTTTGCCTTTGGTATGGCACTCTAGTCCAAATCGTGACTGGTGAAAACTCGACCTTACGGGGGAACACATATATGTTCAAAAGCAAGGAGGAATGCTAGGGGATACAGAGGTGGTGATTGGTAAATAGTTCTGATGAGCAATATGAAGATAGAGGAAATTCTTCGGAACTAGGATCAGAAACTAGCACAAGGAAGAGAGTATGCAGCAAAAAGAGTTCATGAGTGTAAAATAAGAAATGCACGTTGCATGAAATGAAAATAGTAAGCCTGACAATTAAAATGGTAGTTCGCGCAAGTGGCGTACATGTGTAGTAGTTGTGTCGTGTTCGTCACATGTGAAATTCCAAACAGTCAGAGTCCGCCGATAGGCTGAGTCTGATTGTGATAGTATCCACTAGCTGGTATTTTGGATCAGAGAGTTGTATCCGCCAAATGCGACATGCTAGTATGTTAATTTGAGTTTAACCTCTTAATGTATAATGATAATTGTCGAGGGAAGCATTTCCTAAGAGGTCACTAAGTTCTCACGAACTTACCCAGCTATTTTTTCATATTTTCATGTTCTTAAAGTAAGTGTCGTGCTAGCTAGGAATCAGCCAAAATAGTGGCCATTTGTGAGCCTTCTTGTTTTCACATGGGTAACATGTATTTGTCAAGGGTATTAGGAAAATTGTTAGATGCAGCCATTACAAGTCAACAAACTGTATTTTGAAATCGATATTTTGTACTTTGAATATTTATTCGTACCCTCGTTGGTTTATTATTAAATGTGGTTTGTGGTGTTATCAGATTAAATAGAGTTAAGTTTTAAGCTATAGCTCGAGCAATAATTCGAAAAAGTATTTCGTATGAACTTATAGATTTTTTTTACTACCGTTAAAGGCTATTTACTTGTACCTTTAATCTTTAAGGTGGCGTGGTACCATTTTAATTTTTTCCTTTAAGTATATATATTTTCAAATTAACGGTACACCGCTTTGGCAAACTGGTGCCCGTAAAACTGAAGTAATTAAAAAAAGAAAAGTTTAGTGCTTTCAACAGTTTAACTTGTGGCGCTCCATTCCCGGATCCGTAATTAGATCAAGCGTGTGGCGTGTTACAGTTTGAATGGTATTAGAGCTTTGATTTAGCTAATTCTCAGAAACTACTGTCAATTAGAAACCTCGCAATACATGTTACATAAATCTGGTTAGATTCCTCATAATATTTCTAACTAAATTTGTGTTTTGTAGTGAAAATAGAAAGAAGGAAGAATGTCAATAAAATCTAGAAACACAAAAGGGGAGTTTTGGGAACTGAGGCTAAAGAGGCCTTAATAGAGATGATGGGTCATGTGATGGGACAATGGTTCAGCTAGTACATGGTAGCTGCCCCAACCTTGTCCCATAAGCGCCTTGACAAACTTGTGAGACTCGAAGAGATAGTGAGTATCTGGTACCCAAAGTGTACTATTTTCGTCGATACACACTTGTAAGTTTTGAACAGATTGGTTAATAAAATAAATTCATTTATTACGATTAATATACTTTGTATTGTTTTCCTCAAATGGTTTTGCATGCAAAGCAAAATGAAAGCAAATGTTGCTTTTTTTAATGTTTAACTAATACTAAGCAGTATTACGTGGTCGGTTTGTTGTCAGAGGGTTGGTGTTTCTTGTTATTAGTGAACAGTCCTCCATCACTTGTCACACTCAAACGTGCGAATAGAGATTGCAATTTATTTATTAACTTCCTACTTAAGGCATCCACAACCACATGTACCTTTCCCGGGTGATATTCTATCATACAATCATAGTCCTTCAATAATTCATCTACCTTCTCTGTCATAAGTTTAGCTATTTCAGCGTGAGAAGATACTTGAGGCTCTTATGGTTTGTATAGATGGTACATCGCTCGCCATACAAGTAGTGTCACCAAATTTTTAGTGTGAAAACTACTGCTGCTAACTCTAGATCATGAGTTGGATAGTTTCGCTCATGAGGCTTGTCTCGAGGCATAAGCCACCTTGTTGCTTTCCTGTATTAGCATGCAACCAAGTCCTATGTGCGAAGCATCACTGTAAACTACAAAGTCCTTCCCAGATTCTGGGTGAATTAGTACAAGTTCTTTAGTGAGTATTGCTTTAGGTTTTTTGAAGTTTTTCTGTCTTTCATTTGTCCATGTGAACTCCACATCCTTCTACAACAACTTTGTTAAGGGTGTCTCTATGGTGGCGAACCCTTCAACGAACCTATGATAATATCCTGCTAAACCCAGAAAGGTTCACACTTTAGTAACGATTTTCAATGATCTCCATTATAAAATTGCCTCGATCTTCTTGGGGTATAACTGAACTCCTTCTGTTGAAACCACAAGACCAAAGAATGCTCCCTCCTTAAGCCAAAATTCACACTTGCTGAACTTCGCGAACAATTCCTTCTCTCACAGGATATGTAGCACAGATCGCAAGTGAGCATCATGCTCTTTCTTGATTCACGAGTACACCAAAATATCATCTATGAAGACCACTATGCACTAATCCAAATACTCATAGAACACTCGATTCATCAAGTCCATGAATGCAACACGTGCAATTTTTTAATCCAAAGGGCATGACCAAAAATTCATAATGCTCATACCTTGTTCTAAATGTTGTCTTCAAAACATCTGACTCCTACACCTTAAACTGATAATACCCTAATCACAAATATACTTTTGAAAACACTATGGCACCTCGCAGTTGGTCGAATAGGTTATCAATTCGTGGTAGTAGTTACTTATTTTTAACAGTCAATTTCTTTAATTGTCTATAGTCGATACACATCCTTAAGCTACAATCCTTCCTCTTCACAAAAAGAACTGGTGATCCTCAAGGAGATACACTTGGTGAAATGAAACTTCTATCAAGCAACTCTTGTAGTTGAATCTTCAGCTCTTTAAGCTCTTTTGGTGCCATGGTATAGGGTGTAACAAACACTGGTGAACTACCAGGATATAATTCAATGTCAAACTCAACCTTACAATCTGGGGGCAAACTAGTTCATCTAGAAACAGATTAAGAAAATCCTTTACAGTGCAAATCTTGCGAACCCTTATTTCTTTGTCCTGCGAACCCATCACATTAATGCGGTAGACTTCACAACCCTTCCTTATCATCTTTTCTACTCTAATTGTCGAGACCATGTTGGACAAAATTTGGGTTTGCTCTCCAACTACCACAATTTTCACCTTTTCACCACTTCATAAAATAACTCTTTTCAGCTCAAAATATATCCTGGCTTTATGCTTAGCTAGCCAATCTATTCCCAAAATTTTGTTGAAACCATAAAAGGGCAATTCCATCAAATTAGCGAAGATGACATGTCCTTGGACCATTAAGGGACACCTACGAAACACGCTATTAACTAGTACACTTTCACCAAATGAACTAGTGACAATTCCTACTTGAATACCCAACTCACAGGCTAGTTCGTGCAAAATGTATGAGTGTGTAGAACCAGATTCAATCAAAGAAAACAATGAAATAGTTCATAGTGTGTAGGTACCTATGATGATGTCAGTCGTACCTTTATCCTGTTGTTCCTTCACAATATATACTCATGCGAGCCCTCTTGTCTCAGCTTCAGTGGCAACGGTTTGTGCTAGGGTTAATTGTCCAGCTTGTCTTGTGCCACTACTTCCACCTTGACCTCGATTGCAAACACCTACTCACATTGGTGTGGGGATTGAGTTCTGAGTTTGTGATCTCTCTAGTCATTTTGGGCAGTCCCTTAACATGTTTTCTTTGGACCTACACTTGAAGCATCCTCCTATCAACTTATGATATTCACCAGGATGCCTGCGTTCGTAGTGTTCATAGAGTGGCAAACTTAACAGTTTGTGCAAAAATCTTTTTTATCCTAAGTGTTGCGAATGGTCTAGTTGGTAATTTTGTCTGTCATTTCTAGCTGAGTTATGCAATTCACAATTCATCTTGGACGTTCATCTAAATTGTCCAGACATTTTTTTCCCTGACCCCGTTACAGTTCGCGGAGCCACTGTTTTAACTTCCTCTATAGTCTTAGCTTTTTCCACTAACTCATCGAATTTTTTCTTGTCATGTGCTACCAAATAGAGTTGGATGTCATGATGCAATCCAAAGCAAAATCTTTTGCAATGATCCCTTTCCAAAGAGACCATCTTAGTTGTGTACTGGCTTAGGCATGCAAATTGTGCCTTGTACTCAGCTATAGACATTTCACCTTGCACTAGGTTACTAAATCCATGCTTGTGAGCTTCCATGTATTGCTCGCCCATGAACTTCTTCTTAAATGTTTCTAGGAAGAAGTCCCAAGTCAAACGGTTCGCAGCAGTTTCCCACTTCAAGTGTTCAACCAGTGATAGGCTTCGTCAGTGAGTAAAGACACAGTAAATCCAAACTTTTCTTCCTCAGTACAAGCCATTTGCTCAAGGATCTTTTCATATTATACCTTAATAAGATCAGCTCCCCTGACACCAATGAATTCCTTAACACCTAGAGCTCACAGACGCTCTAATTGTAATCATCGATTGATTGGAGTAGCATTGTTACCAACAACATGTTGGAAAGCCCCGGTTATGACTTGTACCAATAGTTCGACACTTTCATCTAGATTATTTACCATGCAAGGTCATACAAGTGATGCTTGTCAACCTTTGGAGGGTCCGCAGCTCCATTAACACAATTCACACTCGCATTTACTCTTTTGGGAGGCATTTTACTAACTCTAAATGTACATAAGACACAAGTTTAAGCAAGAACAATAAGCATGTACTATTATGCGTCCTAAGCTGAACAAACACATTTGTGAACGTAGTTCACAAAAGCACATCTATGAACATAGTTCGTCAAAACACATCTGTAAACATAGTTCACCAAAACAAATCAGCGAGCACAGCTCGCCAAGCATATCTGTGAGCATAATCACTAGGTAGGTAAGTAGCGGAAAGTGATTCGAAGTATAATCTTGCAAAAAAAATAGTTGAACCAAGGCAATGTATTTTTTCCAATCCTAACCCAACATCAAACAATCATACTTATTACTTAAAATAATTTACATTTCTGGTGAACCTGACAAATTAACCAACAAACCTAGCTAGCTTTGATACCAACAAAATGTAACACCCTATACCCAATCCAATCATCGGACTTAAGCTACAGAACGCCACATTAGCCATCAAGTGACTCTACGTTTAAACCCAACCTAGCCTCCAACACACCATAAGCTAAAACATAAAACATATTTAGATTTAAGAAAATAAAAACTCGCAAACTCACTTTGATTGCTTCATGGTACACAATAGCGGAATCATGCGAACCTACACTATTTGCAAGAACTGAACTATTATTTCATTGAATACATAAATATTTGATGAAAGGAATTAATAAAATATGAACTCTATGTTTTGAAAAACAATATACCTCGTGAAACACAACAACTCAACTATCTAACATTGGGGTTTGCACTCTAAGTCTTCGCGAACTACCCCCATGCGAACACGTTTTGTAAGGTCTCTCCTATTCTGTGTGTTAATAATTATTAAGGGTTCGTAGGTAGCAGTTCACCAATCATTGGGGTTCACACTTAGCATAGTTTGGTACCCCTATCACTTCACAACAACTTCAGCGAACTCTGTATAAGTTAGTCAATTTTGATAATTTCATGCTTTTACATATGGCGAACACTCTGTTAGATTTTAAATACTTAAGTATGAACTTGTAGATAAAGAAATTATCAAACTAGATTTTGACTATATTAATATAATTTCATATTTAGGTATATATATATTTAGTTTTATTAGTTTGCAAATAAACATAAAGAAAACATTAAGTGTAACAGCCCATTTTCAGTGGTGTCAGAAATAGTGATTTTGAGACCACGACTCCGATAAGTGAGTTATTATTTTATTATTTATTTAATGTTTATAGGGTTAATTTAAGGTAGTATTAAATTTTTGTGAAGAAATTTCAAAGTTTAGATGGTTCATTAGGTAAAAATGACTAATTTGTAAATGATGAAAAAGTTGAATTCTATTAGCTAAAAGGGTTAAATAGCTATGAAATTTTAATCTAGGGAACTTAGATGGTAATTAAAACATATATTAAGATAGTGGATTGTGATTGAGAGGTTTATGTGTGATTTTAATAGATTTTAAATGTTAGATTAGTAATTAAATAAATTAAGTTAAAAGTTAATAAAAAAAGATGAATTAAACATCATCTTCATCACTTTTCTTTTCTTTCTTGGCCGAACACCATTGTTAAGAAAGAGGAAACTTTTGGTTGTGGTTTTGCTCATGCATGGTAGGTTTTCAAGTCCTATTTTTAGTAATTTTTATGTTTTTGAGCTCGTTTTAGCTTAAACTACTTAGCCCGAGGGTTAATTTGCAAAACTGTTAAAGGTTGAGTGATATTCTAAATTGATGAATTTGTTAAGTTAATTGATAGATAATTAAAGTTAGTTGTTAAATGAACATATTTTGTTAAATAGTTTTGAGTGAAATTAGGGTTATAGATTAATTTGTTAAAAGTGTAAAATCCCTTGAGGCTAATGTGAAATTTTAGTAAATATGGGTTGTTTAAGACCCTTAGTAATATCGACTAGCATGCTTTAGTTAGAAAAATGGTGAATTTGCAAGTTAAGAGTTTAGGGACTAGATTGTAGGAAAGTTAAAGTATTGGGGGTAAATTTATACGTTGATGATATAAGGGTTTAATTGCATAAAAATACTTGTTAGAATGTTGGAATTATAATAATTGAGTTAAATTATTATTTAGATAAAGAAAAGAATCAATTGGACTTGATTCGGGGAAAGGCAAAAGTCTCGGATTAGCTGTCAATTTAGCTGTAACAACCATGGTGATCGAGGTAAGTTCGTATTGAGATTAAAATTTTCCATTTGATGTTTTGAATTGAGTTTATTGATTTTAATATATTAGATTTAATTTGACTCAATGATGTGATAATATTTCGGAATGTTGACGGTTAATTAATCTCATTTGAACCTTAAGAATTCTTAGGATACAAATGACATGTCATTAGGGATTTCATGTTTTGGGTGTTGGTCCTGAATGTCCTACCGATGGCTGAGGTCCTGCATTTGTTGCGGATTCTTTATAGCTCATGTGAGTAGCATCGTGTAGCTAACATTCCAATCCACAGCTTGTGTGAGCACTATGGAAAAGGAAAATTACAGTTATATAGAAAGGCACACTATGTGTGAGCGTTCCCGAGTATGCAATGTAATTCTAGACAATTCAATGGGTAAGAAAAAGGAAATGAAAAAGCTTGTATGTAATATCACAGATATTTATGTTCATAAGATAAGAAAGTTAATATGTACCATGGATGAAAAGACTATTGAATATTCATATGAGCAAGGTAAATGGATGCAATTCATGGTATTTTTTGTGTTTTATGATGTTATATGGTTAAATCTTATACTAATGGTGCGGATTATATTAAATAGGAATATCAAGTGTCTATATGAATGTTTAAATGTGGCGAAATGGTAAGTTTAAGTTTCTCTTTTACGAGATTACTAAGCACGAGTCGCTTATGTAGTCATTTTTCCTCTGTTTCGTAGATTGTCGAAAACTCGATCGGTTAGAAGCTTGTCGAAGTTCTATCACACTATTTAAAAATCACTTGGTAGATTTTGGTTATCCTAGTTATGGTTATAATGGCATGTATGGCATTTATTGTCCTGTACACTTTTGTTATGTTCTGGTTAATTCTTATAAGAGTTTATATGTTCATATATCATATTTGGCTTGTAAATGTTAAAAGCCATATGGTTATAGTCATTTTGGTATGTTTATTTTGAAAGGTGAATGGATTGACAATTGTTGTCATTAGGTAGCTATACCTATGTTTTGTGTTTGAGATGTGGCATTATAGCTTTATTTTGATTGATGTTGTTATGATATAAATGGGGTGCCTTAGAATGACATATTGGTTAGGAGAACTAGGTTGATTGAATTGGTATGATTATGTGTTTGAAATGTGTTTAGGTTTATATAATGTATGTACAAATGAAGTAGTTTGTTGGGCAAGGTTTGGTCTTAAAATGGCTTGTTTTAAGGGTTAATTATAGAGCACATCGCCTGGGACACAGGTTTTCACACTGCTGCGTGTCATTTTTTATTTTAGGTGTAGGTATCACACAGTCTAAGACACGGCCGTGGGTATAAAGTAAGTGAGTTACATGGTCTGGCACACAACCTACGACACGGCCATGTGACCCAAGTCAGTGAGTTACACGGTTTAAGACACAGGTTGGGACACGGTCATGTGTCCCATTGTTTGAATACCACACGGTATGGGCTATGTCACATGGCCTTGTGACCTTTGTTTCAAAAATTTTAACTTTTTTCCAAATTTTCTACACTGTTTTAAATTAGTCCCAGATTGATCTTGAACTATTCTTAGGGCCACGAAGGCTCGATTTAAGTTCAAATGTGTCTGTTTGTTATGTTTGTAATGAGTTTTAAATAATTAATATTAAATGAAATTATTGATATGTTTGAAGTTACTTGTTTTGATTGGTACGATAATGCTCCATAATCCTAATTTGGTGAGGAGACGGGTTAGGGGTGTTACATTTAATGGAATCAGAGCTACGGTTTAGTCAATTGTTGGATTGAACGTAATTGGTATAGAGTATAAAATACATGCCATTTTATAACCTATGATAGTGTGATATCTTTTGACTTAATTGAATTATGTTTTCATATAGATAATAGATGTCATCAAATCGAGCTAATTCTGATGAGTTCGAAAGTAATATGCAAGCCTCTGTTCAAGGAGCAACTTGTAGTGGGCTCGTATTTGAGGGCCGAAGAAATTAGGCAAAATAAGCCTTCTTCCATAAGTTGTCTGAATGGTTTTCTAAGTTTGTTAAAACAAACCCAATGGCTCAACGACCTCTACCTCCTCTTGTACCCCAATCAATCCCTCTAGTCCTCAAGGTTTAGAACATGTACGTGTGAATAGACCTTCGGTTGACAAAAATCATAAGTATGGGGTAGAAGAGTTTCATGGTACTGCAGATGATGATCCATAAAAAGCTGAGTTCTAGTTAGAGAATATTATTAGAGTTTTCGACGAATTGTCCTGCTCTCTTGCTGATAGTTTGAAATGTGCAATCTCGTTGCTTAAAGACTCAGCATATCAGTGGTGGAATACTTTAATAGCGATGGTACCAAAAAATTGTGTGAATTGGGATTTCTTTCAAACTGAATTCAAAAAGAAATACATCAGTCAGAGATATCTTGACAAGAAAAGCAAAAAGTTTTCAGAGTTGAAGCAAGGTCGTAGATCTGTAGTAGAATATGAAAGACAATTCGTACAACTTAGCAAGTATGCTTACAAATGTATACCAACAGAAGTTGTTATGTGCACTCGGTTTGAAGATAGTTTAAACAAAGACATCAAATTGTTGGTGGGGATTCTAGAATAGAAAGAATTTATAGTATTGGTGGATTGAGTGCATAATGTAACACCCCTTACCCGAGACCGTTGTCGGAGTCGAGCACGAGGCATTATTTAGCTTATCACACTAATTCAGAGCATAAAAATTTGCTTTGAAAATTAATTTCACTATTTACAGCAAAC
>CM025145.1:18130505-18140773 GCA_013467495.1 Gossypium gossypioides | reverse complement strand
TGAATTGATTTATGTTTGATGGATGAAAATTAAATGGTAGTTGAATATGCATATGAATATGTATTATAAGATGGAGTGATTTAGTGCTTGTTGTTGGAAACACATATGTATAATGATGTTTATTTTTGAATGGATTGTACTGGTGTTTTAGTGCACAAGTTACAAGTGGCGTATATGACGAATTGATGCTAAAGATCAAGTACATAAATGGTACTAAATGGTATTTTTGGTTAATGATCTACATGATAGGTCTTGATACAATTATGCATATATGTATTTGGTTAGTTAGGTAAGTTTGGATACATGGTTGACATGTTTTTAAATTGTCATTTGAGGTGCCTAAGGGCATATTGGTTGTATGTGATTATAGTACATGTTTAAAGCTTGCTTATGTATGTTTTGGGATGCTTGATTATATCTAGCATATATGTGCATTTGTGGGAGTAGATTGATGTCATTTTTGGGTGAGAAAGGTGACTTGGAAAATGACCTATTTTCATGCACATGGACAGAGACACGGGCGTGTGTCTCAGCCGTGTATGACACATAGCCAGGTGACACGGCCGTGTGTCCCCTATATCATTTAAGAGCACTAGTCAGTATGCTTACACGGCCTAGCACACTGGCGTGTTGTATAAGTCAGTGAGTTACATGGGCACAGACACAGGTTGAGACACGGCCGTGTGTCCCTGTTTCGAATGCCCACACGGCCTAAAACATTGCTGTGTCTCTTGGTCGTGTGAGTCACACGGCCTGACCACACGACCATGTAACCCCTACAGTTTTAAAAATTTTATAAGTTTCTGAAAAATTCTCTTAATTTATGATTTAGTCCCAATTTGTTTCTAAGGTGTATTTTAGGCCTCGATTGCTCGTATTAGGGACACTATACATGATTATGATTTGTTTCTGACATGAATGTTATATGTTATGAAATGTTTGAAAATTTTTGTCTGTCTAATCTGTAAGTCAAGTAATACTCTGTAACCCTGTTTTGGCGATGGATACAGGTTAGGGGTGTTACATTTATTGGTATCAAAGCTACGGTTTAGTTGATTCTCGAACTAACGTAGCGTATACGAGTCTATCTATACTTGCCATTATATAACTTGTGATAGTGTGATATCTTCGAACTGTTTTAAAACTTGTTTTTATATAGCAAAGACATCCAACTGAGCTAATTCTGATGAAGTAGAGAGTAACGCTCAAGCCTCCATTGATGGAGTAGCTTTGAGTGGTACGAGACCCGTATCTGAGGGCCGGGGAGGAGAGGCTAAGGAAGCCTTTTACCAGATGATGAATGAATGGTTCACCGAGTTTGTACGGACAAACCCAGTTGCTCAACAACCTCCACCCCCTCCTGTTCCCTAATCAGTTCCCATTATTCCTCAAGGTACGGAACCTATTCGAGTTAGTAAGCCTCCTATTGATAAGATCCGTAAGTACAGGGCTGAAGAATTTTGAGCTATAGTTAAGGATGATCCCGAGAGAGTTAAGTTCTGGCTAGAGAATACTATTAGAGTTCTTGATGAATTGTCTTGTTCACCGGTTGAATGTCTTAAGTGTGCAGTATCTCTATTAAAAGATTCGGCTTCTCAGTGGTGAAATACGTTGATTTCTATGGTGCCGAGAGATCGAGTCACTTGGGATTTCTTTCAAGTTGAATTCTGAAAGAAATACATCAGTTAGAGGTTTCTCGATAAAAATGTAAAGAATTTCTGGAGCTCAAGCAAGGCCGTATGACAGTGTCTCAATATGAACGGGAATATGTTTGATTGAGCAAATATGCTCGAGAGTGTATTCTGCCTGAGACTGCAATGTGTAAGCAGTTTGAAGATGGATGAAACAAGGATATAAAACTTTTAGTCAGGATCCTTGAGTTGAAAGAGTTTGTTGTACTAATTGATCGAGCACATAAAGCTGAAGAGCTGAGCAAAGAGAAAAGACACGTTGAATTTGAAGCTAGAGATTCGAGAAAGAGAGCATTAAAGAAACCTAAAGAACATCACTATCATTCTACAGCTTCTGCGGGGCATTCTACAACATTTGTAGCGAGTGTAGGTAGTATTAAAAACGCTAGACCCGAGTGCAAGCACTGTAACCGGCCACATTATGGTGAATGTCGAATGAAGAGCGGAGCGTGTTTCAGATGTGGTTCCTTTGACCACTATCTTAGAGATTGCCCTGAGAAATTCGAGAAAGATAATATTCAAACTTCAAGGCTGAGCAATACTGCTGCGAGAGGTAGACCACCTTGTAATCCCAAAAATGTGAATGGTAGCCGTGGCGTGACAAAAGACTCTATTGTGAGATCTGACGCATGAACACCAGCTAGGGCTTATGCTATTCGCGCATGCGAAGATGTTTATGCACCAGATGTTATTACTGGTACTTTCTCTCTTTATGATACTGATGTAACTGCTTTGATTGATCCTGGATCGACCCATTCATATGTTTGTACGAATTTAGTGTCTAGTAATAGTTTATCTGTTGAGTTCACTGAATTCGTGGTTAAAGTATCGAACCCCCTAGGTTAGTATGTGCTAGTTGATAAAGTTTGCAAGAACTGTCCATTGATGACTCGGGGTTACAGTTTTTCTACTGATCTGATGTTATTACCGTTCAATGAATTTGATGTGATTCTCGGTATGGATTGGCTAACTCTACATGATGTTGTTGTAAACTGTAGAGGAAAGCTTATCGTATTAAAATGTCAGAATGGTGAGACGCTTCGTATTGAATCATATAATCCGAGTGGGTTGCCTATTGTGATATCAGCTATGTCAGTGTAGAAATATGTGAGAAAAGGTTGTAATGCTTACCTTGCATATGTATTGGATACTAAAGTGTTTGAGTCAAAGCTTGAATCAGTGCCAGTGGTCTGCGAGTATCCTTATGTATTTCCAGAGGAGTTACTTGGATTATTGCCGATCAAAGAGGTCGAATTTGCTATAGAACTTGTAGCGGGAACATCACCGATATTGATAGCACCATACAGAATGGCTCCTACAGAGTTAAAAGAGTTGAAAGCACAGTTGCAAGAGTTGACTGATAGGGGTTTTGCTCGACCTAGTTTTTCACCTTAGGGTGCACCGGTTCTGTTTGTTAAGAAAAAGGACGGATCAATGAGATTATGCATTGGCTACCATCAGCTCAACAAAGTTACAATCAAGAACAAATATCCACTACCTCGCATTGACGATTTACTTGATCAGTTGAAAGGTGCCACAGTGTTCTCGAAGATTGATCTTTGTTCTGGCTATTGTCAACTATGAGCGAAAGATTTGGATGTGTTGAAAACTGCATTTAGAACCAGGTACGGACATTATGATTTTTTTGTGATGCCGTTTGGTTTAACTAATGCACCTGCAATATTTATTGATTTGATGAACAGAATCTTCAGACGGTATTTAGACAGATTTGTTGTGGTATTTATTGATGATATTCTGATATATTCTTGATACGAGATTGAACATGCCGAGCATTTGAGAATTGTTCTAAAAACTCTGCGAGATAGACAACTTTTTATTAAATTTAGCAAATGAGAGTTTTGGCTCCGAGGAGTCAGTTTTCTGGGACATATAGTATCAGTTGAAGGCATCAGAGTTGATCTGAGTAAGATTTCTGCAGTTATTGACTAGAAACCACCGAGAAACGTATCTGAAGTCAGAAGTTTTCTGGGATTAACTGGTTATTACTAGATATTTGTACAAGGGTTTACGATGATAGCTACACTGATAATGCGAATATTACAGAAAGATGTGAAGTTTGAATGGACTGATAAATGTCAGCAAAGTTTTAACCAGTTGAAAGCATTGTTGACAAAAGCACCAGTTCTAGTTCAGGCTGAATCGGGTAAAGAATTTATGATTTTCAGTGATGAGTCATTAAACAGTTTACGCTGTGTTTTGATGCAGGAAGACAAAATAATAGCTTATGCCTCCAGACAGTTAAAGCCACACGAGAAAAATTATCCGACACATGATTTAGATTTGGAAGCTATTATGTTTGCATTGAAAATTTGGCGACACCATTTGTTCGGTGAAAAATGTCATAAATTTACCGATCACAAGAGTTTAAAGTATCTAATGTCATAGAAGATCTGAATCTGAGACAGCGTAGATGGCTCAAACTATTAACATATTATGAGTTAGTTATTGATTATCATCCGGGAAAAGAAAATGTAGTTGCGAATACTCTGAGTAGAAAGTCTTTGATTGCTTTGCGAGCGATGAATACACGATTTACATTGTCTGATGATGGTGCGATCTTAGCTGAGTTAAAAGCTAAACCGATGTTTCTACATCAGATCTGCGAAGCTGAGAAATGTGATAATGTGTTGCGAGCTAAACAAGTACAATGTGAGTCGACATCTGACTCAGATTTTTGGATAGGGCCCTATGATTTTTTATTATTCAGAGATAGATTTTGTGTACCGAAGAATCCAGAGCTTATACAAAAATTCTTATATGCAGCTCATGGTGGTAGCTTGTCTGTTTATCTGGGGAGCAATAAAATGTACATTGATTTGAGACAGATGTACTGGTGGTCGGGAATGAAACGCGAGATTTCTGACTTTGTATCCAAATGTTTGATATGTTTGCAAGTTAAAGCTGAACATCAGGTACCTTCAGGACTGTTACAGCCAATGATGATACTATGGATTTTGTATCAGGGTTACCCCTATCTCCAAAAAAAAAAAGATGCTATCTGGTTTATTGTTGATTGTCTGACGAAGTCTGCACATTTTATTCTGGTACGTACAAATTTCTCACTTGAAAAATTAGCTGAGTTATATGTTTTTGAAATTTTTAGATTACATGGGGTGCCAGTATCCAATATTTTGGATAGAGATCTGAGGTTAACATCGCGATTCTGGAGAAAGTTATAGGAAGCTCTGGGTATGCGGTTGAATTTTAGCACTGCATTTCACCCTCAGATCGATGGCTAGTCTGAGAGAGTGATTCAGATTCTCGAAGATATGCTTTGTTGTTGTGTTTTGGAGTTCGAAGGCCACTGGGAGAAATACTTACCTTTGGTTGAATTCGCGTATAATAATTGTTTTCAGACGAGCATAAATATGGCACTGTGTGAGGCTCTATATTGTCATAAATGAGAAAAAGATACACGGGGTTGATTTGAATCGCGAGACTGAGGAAAAAGTTAATGTGATTCGAGATAGTTTGAAAGCAACTTCAGATCGTCAGAAATTGTATACAGATCTTAAACGCAAAGATATAAAGTTCCAAGTCGGCGACAAAGTATTTTTTAAAGTTTCGCCCTAGAAGAAAGTTCTTCGGTTTGGTCACAAAAGAAAGTTGAGTCTGCGAATTATCAGACCGTACGAGATTACTGAAAGAATCGGACTAGTTGCATATCGATTAGACTTACCATTAGAACTTGAGAGAATTCATAATGTCTTTCACGTGTCTATGTTACGTCGGTATCGATCTGATCCTTCACATGTTATCTCCCTGACAGATGTCGAGATTTAATCTGATATGACATACAATGAAGAACCGATATGAATTCTAGCACGAGAGGTGAAAGAGCTGAGAAATAAAAACATAGCTTTAGTAAAAGTTCTCTAGCAATGACACGGAATAGAGGAAGCCACCTAGGAACCCGAGGAAGCTATGAGAAAGCAATATCCAAACCTCTTTTTTGGTAAGATTTTTGGGTACGAAAAACCCTTTATAGGGGAGAGTTGTAACAACCCGTTTTTAATGAAATCAGAACAGTGGTTTCAAGACCACAAATATGAGATTAAAAATTTTATTTTATTATTATCTTATGATCTATAGCATGATAATATTATTGTATAAAAATTTTGTTAAGAAATTTTACCGTTTACATGTTCAATTTGATAAAAAGGACTAAATCGCGTAAAGTGCTAAAGTTGTGTTCTAATAGCTAAAGGTGTCTAATAGCTATGGAATTTAAATGTGGAGGTCCTTGTATGGTAATTGGCCCAATAATAGTGATAGTGGATGTACATGGCTTGGTATAAGTGTGATTATTAATGTTTTAAAAGGTTAAATAGGTAATTAAGGAAATAAAGACAAAAATAAGTAAAATAAAAGCCAAGTATCATCTTTTCTTCCTTCCTCAACCGATTTTGAAGACGAAAGAAAGCCTTTTTTGTTGAGCAACATTAAGCCAAGCTTCCATTGTCCAATTAGGTACGATTTTTGTTCGTTTTTAATGATTTCTATGTTTCTAGGATCGTTGTAGCTTAATCTAGCTAGTCTTGAGACTAATTTGTGAAATTGTTAAAGTATTTGAGTTTTTCCATTGATGAACTTGTTAGGGTTTTAAAGTTTAATGGTGGAAAATGAATGGTTGTTGTTAGATAAACAACTTTTGTAAAGGAATTCTTGATGAAACTATCAATTAAAGATTAAATTGAAAAATGTGAAAAATTGTGTGGTAAAATTGTGAATTTGTGAAAAATGTGGGCTATTATAAGCATGTATATAGTTCAGCTATTATGGGTTCTAATGAAATTGTACAAATTTCCATTTTTATGAGATAAGGACAAAATTGCAAATAATTAAAAATATAGGGGTAAAATGGTAATTTTGAAAGAATATGTGTTGGACTAAAATAAATTATATTGAATTGAGTTGAATTCATTAGTCACCTTTGTATCTACGTAAGCTCATGTAATTAAATTGTGTAATTATATGCTTTGATTGAATTAGATGTATGTTATTTGCATTGTCATCATATTTGAGTACATATCGCATATCTGAAGACGTACGACGATTACCGAGCCCCGTTTGAACCTTAGGAATTTGTAGGATACAAATGAGATGTCATTAGCATTACCATTTATTCAGCTCTTATAAGCTTACCATTTATAGCTCGTATGAGCATACATGTACAGGAATTTGACAGATTACAGTTCAGTACACCTCGTGTGTACTACCTACATATCCAATGATATTCTAAATGGTTCAACAGGCACAGTTCTGTTACGAGTTCATATGAGTTCGATACGAATTAGTATAGATATTTACATCAATTATATGGAAATGCTTTATATATGATATATGGATACATAGGATAGATGTTACATGTATATGGAATTTGAATAGTTGTTGAACTCATACATGTTTCTTGATTTTTATATGAATTACATGGGTAACTTGGTTGATGAATATGTGTTAGGCTTTTGGCCAAATTGAGTTGAGATATTCTTTTTTTTTATTTACCTAAATTGTGGTTAAATGGTAAGTTAAATTCTATGTTATACGAACTTACTAAGCTTAAATGCTTACTCTGTGTTATTTTTCGCGTTTTATAGTGGTTCGAAAGCTTGTTCGGGTTGGAAGCTTGTTAAAGTTATATCACACTATCCATCACCTCTTTTGGTGTATTTGGTTATCTAATTTTGGTCATAGTGACATGTATAGGTTATTTTGGCTAATGATAGCTTACATGTTTTGTTAAGTTTTTAGCCATTTGAATTGGCTTGTGTTTTGGTATATTTTGCTATGTATATGTAAATGGCCTTATCATGTTTGATGTGTGGTTTGGTATGTGTAACATGTGAATTGATTTATGTTTGATGGATGAAAATTAAATGGTAGTTGAATATGCATATGAATATGTATTATAATGTGGAGTGATTTAGTGCTTGTTGTGGAAAGCACATATGTATAATGATGCTAGTTTTTGAATAGTTTATATTGGTGTTTTAGTACACAAGTTACAAGTGACTTATATGACCAATTGATGCTAGAGATCAAGTACATAAATGGTACTAAATGGTATGTTTTGATTAATGATCTACATGATAGGTTTTGATACAATTATGCATATATGTATTTGGTCAGTTAGGTAAGCTTGGATTCATGGTTGACATGTTTTTTAATTGTCATTTGAGTTGCCTAAGGGCATATTGGTTGTATGTGATTATAGTACATGTTTAAAGCTTACTTATGTTTGTTTTAGGATGTTTGATTATATCTAGCATATATGTTCATTTATGGGAGTAGGTTGATGTCATTTTTGGGTGAGAAATGTGGCTTGGAAAATGACCTTTTTTGTCCACACGGGCAGAGACACGGGTGTGTGTCTCAGCCATGTGTCCCCTATATCTTTTAAAAGCACTAGTCAGTATGCTCACACGGCTTAGCACACGGGTGTGTGGCTTGACCATGTGGTATAAGTCAGTGAGTTACACGGGCATGGACATGGGTTGGGACACGATCGTGTGTCCCTATTTCAAATGCCCACACAGCCTAAGACACGGGCGTCTCTCTCACACGGCCTGACCACACGGCCGTGTGACCCCTACAGTTTTGAAAATTCTATAAGTTTTTGAAAAATTCTCTTAATTTCCAATTTAGTCCTAAGTTGTTTCTAAGGTGTATTTTGGGCCTCGAGGGCTCGTATTAGGGACAATATATATGATTATGATTGGCTATATGTTATGAATTGTTTGAAAATTTTTGTCTGTCTGATCTGTAAGTTTGGTAATATTCTGTAACCCTATTTTGGTAATGGATACGGGTTAGGGGTGTTTCATGGATTCCGTGCTTCACTCAAATACATCTCAGGATTTTTCTTAAACTCTTTACTTGAATTGTTTTTAATGTTCATTTTATTTATCAAGTTCCTTTTGTTTATGAGATTCATAAGGAACAAATCCTCTTATGGGGGATTAACAAGTGGAGGTGTAATTAATTAATTGTTATGTAGGGTTTTCTTAGCAGATCAGCTGTTTGGGAGAGGAAGAGATTAAACCCTATGCTTGATGACCCTAGGAAGTCATTTAGGTGGGAATTAAATGAAAATTGGTATGACCTACCCGTGAACAACTTAAGCCCCAACCGATCTGGACTTTGAGGTCGAGAGATAAGTAGTTCTTTTTGAGTCATTAGTTTAGTGGAAGATCGAGAGATCCTTCTAGGGTAACGACTAGTTGATTGAATAGAAACCCAAAATAGGAACTACCGAAAGAAGCTAATCACCCATGTCTAGATCTGATTAAGTTTATAAATTAGTTTTTCTAAGTCTCTTTTATTTATGTTGTTTTTATTTTCTTCCTTATTAAAGCCCAAAATATTTCCTTTTATGTTTTGTTATACTATAATTTATTTAAATTACTAATTACTTCTATTTGTGTTTAGGTTGACATTAATTTAGTACTCTCCTCCTTTGGGTATGATTCTCGGAGTACTCATCTACTTCGTTGTAACTATTTTACAACCTGACCCATATACTTGCAAACATCGCATCAAATCTATAACTTTAGTTGCAGTATTCACACATTGGACATTGGTACGTCTGGAGGCGGTCANNGTTGTTGGTGCCGTTGCCGGGGAGATAAAGCTACTAAATTGATTCTAATTTTTATGTTCTAATAGAATAATTAGGAAATTAATAAATTATAGATACAAATTTTATTTTTATTTTTACTAACATCTTCTATTTTCTGTTTGGTTATATGATTCGTAGTAGGGGAACACCAATAGAACCAACTATTGATTCAAAGAGATTAATTCGCCAAAATCGTTGAAAGTAACAACATATGTAGAATCAACCACCTGTTGCAGGCAATTTACCACATGATAATCTGTTGTTTGACGAGATTAACAATAATCACCCATAGGACTTACCACCACCACCGCAACTACCCACAAATATATGTATGACACGAAATGAAAGAACCCTAAGGGATTACGTGCTACCAAACCTAGAGATGGTTCAAGGAAGCATCACAAGGCCAAACATCACGACTAACAATTGTGAAAAAAAATCGGCCATGATCTAGAAGATCTAGAAGAATTTGCAATTTAGAGACACAATGACAAAGGACCCAAATCAGTATTTAAAATGGTTCATTCAACTTTGTGATACATTTAAATACAACGGAGTCACCGATGATGCTATTCGTCTTTGACTATTCCCCTTCGCTTTAATTGATAATGCCTTTTCTTGGTTAGATTTGCAGGCACCAGGATCTATCATGACATGGGATGAACTTGTAGGAAAATTTGTACAAAAGTTTTTCCCTATTAGCAAGACAGTCTAACTGAGGAGAGAGATCTCAACGTTCAAACAATTAGAACGAAAGAGCTTTCACAAAGATTGGGAGCATTTTAAAACGCTAATACAGAGATGTTGTAACACTCCCAACCCGTATCCCTCGCCGGAATCGGGTTACAGAGCATTACCGGAGATTACAAATCAAACAGTCAGAAATCTCAAACATTATAAGATTATTTAACATTCACATCACAATTTAATCTTATCAT
>CM025145.1:18013697-18028238 GCA_013467495.1 Gossypium gossypioides | reverse complement strand
AAGGTAAGAAGATACTGAATGTGGTATTTCAAAAAAAAAAAATCATTACTTTTGTTATATATTCTTGCTCTATTTATCCTTTTTTTATTTTCTATTGTTGATGTTTAAAATTTAAATTTATGTACTTTGTTAGAGCAAGAACTTTCATTTGTTAAGTTAAATTGAATGATACAAAACTAATTTAGATGCTGTTCTTCATTATAGATTTAATTGGTTGAGATCCAATGGAAAATAAGGAAGATGAGGGTTTTTGTCATAGCCTTTCTAGGAAAGAGCTTCAAAGTTTGTGTAAGAAGTATGGTTTACCGGCTAACAGGTCCCATTCTGATATGGCTAAATCATTGGCATCTTATCTAGAGGTAATTTATTGAGATACTGTCTTTTTTGGTAATTAAGAGTTAAGAATCTGAAGCATATTGCACTGCTTTTCGCGCCATTATGTAGCTGTTCGATATGTCAACTTACATTTGCTTATAGTTTCATTCTTTTATATTTGTTTCCCATGGTATGTTGTATTCCTGTTGATGGTAACGGTAGCATGTACTATTCATAGGAGTAGTTAGTTAGATATAGTTTTAGAACTTCCTTAATATGGAAAGTAGCGGGAAAAAGGAATCTTTGAGTTTCAAAATAGAAAGCTTGTAAGTTGTAATGGGAAGTAGGATTTTTTAAAATTTATATTTAGTATGTTATTAATGCCGCAAAGAAACGTATTACAACTTATTAAAATGGATCTGAACGAGAAGAAGTAAAAGATGATTGGTAATTGGGGGAGGGAGCGGGAATACCATTTGTAAGTATTCAAAATGGAGATATGCCACACTTGTTATTTTTTATTGCCATTTTTTTTATATTTTTATAATGAAGAAAGTTTGTAGGATGGACATGCTCATTTTTTTTTCTTAAACAAGCTCAACTAAGATAAATGTGATTCTAGCTAATGCAGTATAGGAGGATTCTAGCAACATCATATCTAATCTGATGTCAAAAGGTATCTTTACAACATAAGTTGGCATTATTGTTGATTAAGAAAGTATTTTATTAGGCAATTATTCCATTTAACACAGTATAGCATTTATTTGTAAATGGGCACATCATTGATGATAAATAATGTTTCTTGAAATATGGAATGTTGATGAAGCCATGTGCCAAATGTATTAATGGAAGAATTTACTTATCCCTGGGAATTGATGAAATTTTAGTTTGAGAGCCAAAACAAAAAATTTATATCATTAATTTGTTGAAATTGGCCTTTCTAGCTGTAATGAGTTTTTTGACTCTGCTTATTTATTGCATATGAAGGCATGTTTTTGTGGAGTTGATATTTCTATGCACTATTGGTTGAGCAAGATTTCCTTGTATTTTCTTCCCCTCATTTATGCATTTAATGAATTATCTTATTTAGTAATCCACGTCCGGATATTTTCTTACAGTTGCAGACTTGGATGTGAATTGTGTCAGCCTATTATATACTGCACAAACTCTAATATTTCTTTATTCTTCACATGGGTCTTTTATTTGCCAACACAAGCTCCTAAATTTACATAAACTTTGAAGATTTTTTTGTCCAATCATAAAATATCTTGGAAAAAAGTATGCAGAACCAGAGATTGGTTTCAATGACATCGGGGGAAAGATTCTATGGAATTCAAGAGGCTGGACATCCTTTGTCCCTGAAAATACAACTGCAACCTGGAGCATCATTAAACACTTTAAGGGATGCTGGAAAAGGTTTATACTGCTCACTGTGCTCCTGCTAAGTTTGTTCTTCATTTTCTTAAATTAATTTTATTACTATGTTTACTTTAATTGATGCATCCTTCCATGAATAATATTTGGCTGCTTCTGCAGATCACTATGGACTCATCTCTTGTCCCCTAGACAGGTGTAATGGAGGGAACTATTCTCAAGCTGTTCAATGTAATGCATTGGGTTGTTGCACAGGGGATAAATTTTATCATAAGGTTTGCTTCTATTCATGGATTTTTTTTTTCTTTTACTTCTGATGCAGCTTGATAAATATCATATGATTCCTCTCTACTTCTTCCCAATCTCTTGTTCTCTCATCTGGCATGTGTTAGGTTACGTAGTTGTTCTTGAGTGAAAGATATAGACCTTTTTTATCTATTCAGAAGCGAGACAGTTACTTCTCCCCCAGCCCCACACTACCATCAAAAGGAAAAAGAAACTATGATGGTGCATATGAACCATACTGGATGACACTTTATCTTTTAGTCTATAGAAGATGAAACTTAACCCGATGGCTGTGTTTAAGTAAAATGTATGCTGGCTCGTAGAAGCTTGAACCTTCTGTATTTCAAGAATTGAAAACTTGTCTTTAATGATATGTCAAATGCAGGACGGTGGTGGTGGTGGCTCTATTTTGTTCCAGCAAAGACCACATTCTCATTTTGTTAGTCAGTATGATGACAGTGGTTTTAAGAATAAAGAGTTCCAAACTATAAGCTCCAATAGAGATTGTTTGAGTCTCTCGAGAGATGGAAGGATGAATGATATGCCTCAAATTGGACATGAAGACACAGGTGTTGCTGCATGTTTTGATGGGCCTTTCTTTCCTTCTTCCATAAACACTTCAACTGTTTCCCCCCCTTCTTTTCAGTTTCATGTCAGTTCAGAAGAGGGGATCAACCTTTATGTTGATTTAAATTCAAACCCATCAGAGTGGATTGAGAAACTGAAAAGTGAGGTTTCAATATGCCAGGACATGTCCCATTGCAAGTCTAAGACTTCTCCTAAGGAGCTTGGGCGCTTTGGGGAAAGTAGTAAACAGATGGAGAGATCTTTTCAGTTGAATGATACTGGGGAAATGAAAGATGACTTTATACACTCTGGATTACCCCCAAATTTGATCATAAAAGAAACGAGTTCATTGCAGTTTGATAATCCTGATGGAGATAATGGATCCTTCGGCTCAGCTGTAATGATACCATGTGGCAGAGCTGTAGATTTGTCAGAGCATTTAGAAGGAGATCGAGGACTGACCTTAGTTAGAGCTCATCCTGATTCTCAGGAGCAAATAATTTCTGCTATTGCACCATGTGCTAAATATGGGTGTTTGGTAGCCCCTAATTCAAATATTAATTCTCTTAGGGAGAAGTTAGGTGGTGATGCTGCATTAAATATATCAAATGGTCCTCTGAGTCTTCTGAGGAAGGAAAATGAAATATGTGAAAATTCTACCCTGCAAAGCAGTTGTCATCTTGTAAGCTCTGGTCGAATGGTTCCTGGATGCCAGCCAGATGGTTCATTACTGATGCAAAAGCCTGAAGATGTGGTTCACCAGAAAGATGCATTATATTCGCCTGGTGATAATGGTGAATTTGTGGATTTAGTTGATCCAAAGCATAAGTTTTATGTAGACCAAGGTGGGCTAGCAGGCTCAACTGATCTCAATCAAGAGACTTTTAGGACCCGGCTGCCTACATTAGTTGAAGAACAGGTGACATTTAACCTCCTATAGCTTTGAACTTCATTAATGCTATGCATGAACAATTGCCAATACATAGCCATCATTGGTTGATGTTTTGCCCCACTTTTTTATTCTTCCTGGTAATTGGAAAAAATATTGCATTCTTTGTCGTATGTATGGTGAATGTTTGTATACTAGTCAAGGAATTTGCTTGATATGTGTGTTTGCTTGCATGTCTGTGCCTTTGGGTCATTGTGAATAATGACAGACAATTAAAGTAGGGTGAATTTTAATTTTTAAATGGTTTCTTGTTGTTTAATTACAATGTTAAGTCAATATCATTTAACATCGTCAGAAAGGGAAAAGAAATAGATAACAATAGATTACAAGATAACTAAATGCAAAAGTTTGTTCTTCCGTTCCTTGTTTACCCCATGTCTTTCTCTCTCTCTTTGGTGGCATTGTTTGTCAACTTTCATGTCTTAAGGCAGAAGCGAGCGAATTGCTTTTGACCAGTTTATGTCTGCTTCATGTTTTGTGTAATAAGAAATTGGATTTTAAATTTAGCTTTTGTGAGATTGATTAATAGTTTATATTGGATCCAATTTTAGTTACTGGAAATTGGGAGCTTTAAACAGAATGAGAAAAGATAACAAGACTAAGAGAGAGATTGAAATTAGAGGAAGATATATCTTCTCTAGGAAAGTAAATAGAACTTAAATAACAATACTTATTGGATATTTATTCTTTATTATAAGGGAAAGGTTGATAGATTATGAACCTATTTATATACAGAAAATCTGATAAAAGCAAGCTATAATCGACTATTTTTCCTTAATAGTAACTCTACTTTCAGACTTGCAGAAATTGCAGTGTCCTTTCTAATGTAAAATGATATTAAAGTGATTTTTTATATATTTTTTTATTATGATTTCCCTCTGCAAGGAGCCATCAATTAGTTGTGTGCTCTGAAGGACGTCAATATGTTTTGCACTTTTTATGTGAGTGCTATTTCTTTTTTCCTTAACTGGACTATAGATAGATTAGGATCATTTCTTTTTTTTCTCGAAATAGAACTATATAAGAGAAAATAGGCAGATATTTAGTGACTATTGCTAATGATATTAGTTTCAAAAACTGCAACATCGCATTCACTTGTAAAGTTTATAGGTAAATGATAAATTTTATTTTGGTGAACTCAAATCTTAGTCTATCATCTATCTATTTTGTGAAAGATATTCCTCTCATCCTAGTTTAACTTTCTGCAAATCAATAACATAGTGATTTTTTCCATCCATGATTGACATGATTTCTACTCCTTACCCTTTCTGAATTTTATTCTATTCTCATTCTTTCTGCATTACGTTACTCCTAGATTAATGTGAGTGTCAAAATGTACCAGTTAGCTATCATTTAGAAAGTTTAAAGTATTGCTTTTGACATTTAATTTTTGTACATTGCTAAGTCATTCGATCATTCTTTATGGTATCTTTTGTGGGTTCATCTTATGGGTAGAACAAAGTTCTTTTCTTATCTGTGTCTTCTAGATTTTCTTTTCCCCCCTTTTTCAGCACCACCACTGCATGAATAAAATAATTCTCTTTCAAAAGAGATTTTTCAAGTTCCAGGTATTTTAGATGATAGTATAATCAATTGAAATTTTTTTTTGTGGGGTGGGGGGTGGAAGGGGGGTGACACATCTGTTTTTCCTCAGTACACTCAATGAAACAACTAAAGTTTTACTGTATTAAACTGCTTGCAGGATAAGAGCAAAATTAATAATTGGGGAGAGAGTTCAGAGTAATTATTCTTCTTAATTTAATTATATGCTATCAAAATTTTATTTTGTGTTGATTTGAGTGCATAATTGCCCTTTTCACATGCTCACAAGATGAGTTATTTGAAAATTGTAGAGGACTTGATAATGTTGAATCTAATGGACTCGGCAAAAAGAGGGCATGTATAGATGGCGATAAAAATGACTGTAGCATGCTTGATGCCAAGATTTTAAGAAGCACAAAGCATTTGATTAAGGTCTTTCCCAGAAGATCCATGCGGCTGGTTTCCAAGGTTCAGTTTTGTGCTTTCCTTTGTCATGCAATTATTTGTGGCATTTTCCCGCTAGTGAAATAATTCGCATATTTTTATTTATGGCCCAACCCTAATATGGAACATGAAACCATTCATTTATTAATATGCAAAACATTTTGTTCCTTCTGTTCTCTTGATTTATGTTTAACCTACAAGGAAATCTGAAATTCTGAAGGTGACAAGAGTTTATGTTGGTCCTGTTGTGGTAAACGTGTTTGTCTTTATGCAACTAGTTTGCTGTTAATTCTATCATGTGTATGTGAGAGCTGTGCAGTTGTAACTTTTTATTTAGCTTGAAGTACCCATGTCCAACACATATTTGTATTGATGGACACACGTCCAAATCTGACAATCACACCCAATATGGAGAGTGATTTTAGCAACTTAAGTAAAAGATGAAATTAGAGATGAATACTCTAATGTATTAAGGAAAAACTATCTCAAAAGTATGTATTTCTTGGAAATATGTACAGGTATATATATACACGAAGCATTGAATCAATTAAGGAAAGAATATCTCTAATTAGAATCTCTAAAGATTTAGCTATTCAATGTTGTCAAATAAATCAAAGATTCTCAACACTCTCCCTCAAGTTGGTGCATAGATGTCTCGCATGCTCAACTTGCAAAGAAGATAAGCCTTACAATCGAGCCCTTTAGTAAAAACATCAACCAATTGTTTTCCGGATGCTAGATAAGCCACTAACTACTTTTTTCTTGATAAAATGGCGATCTATTTTGATGAGCTTGGTTCTATCGTGCTGCATTAGATTTTGAGATATGCTGATGGCCGCTTTGTTGTCATAGTACAAGGTTGATCCATTTTTGTTCAACAACTTCAGCTCTTCCAATACCTTTTGCAACCATAAAAGCTCACAAACACCTTGAGCCATGACCCTATATTTTTAGCATCTACACTTGATCGAGTCACAACACTTTGTTTCTTGCTCTTCCAAGTGACTAAGTTTCCTCCCACAAGGGTACAATATAACTCGTTGTAGACCTTCTGTCATCAAGAGAGCTAGGTCAATCTGCATCTATAAATACTTCTAACTTGAGATGACTATTTTTGGAGAAGAGAATACCTTTGCCTGGTGCAGACTTCAAATAGCACAAAATTCACAATATTGTCTACATATGGGCTTCGCGAGGATCATGCATAAACTGACTTACCAAACTAACTGCATAGGCTATATCAAGTTGAGTGTGAGCGAGAAAAATCATTCGTCTGACGAGTCTTTGATATCTCCCTTTATCCACCATTTTATCGATCCTTGCTTTTAACTTGTGATTACTCTCAATAGGTAATTCTATTGGTTTGCAACCCAACATGTTAGTCTCTGTCAGAAGATTTGAGATATACTTTCTTTGGGAAATAAAGATTCCCTTTTTCGATCTGGTCACTTCTATTTTGTGGAAATATTATAACTTTCCTAAGTCTTTGATTTTGAATTCTTGAGCCAATTGTTTCTTAAGCCGGGCCATTTCTTCCCTGTCATCTCTTGTCATAATTATATTATCAACATAAACTATAAGGAGAGTAGTTTTACCCTTGTGATGTTTTATAAAGAGGGTATGATCAGCATTACTTTGTCGATAGCCAAATGGAACCATGACCTTACTGAATCTGTCAAACCAAGTTCAGGGAGATTGTTTTAGTCCGTATAAGGCATTTTTCAGTCTATATACCTTAAGTATCTTTATCCTCAAATCCTGAAGGAACTTTCATATGCACTTTTTCTAGGTCTTCATGTAAGAAGACATTCTTTACATCAAGCTGCTGTAAGTTGCAATCGAGTTTTGCTGCACATGATAAAAGGATTCTAATCGTGTTCAATTTAGCAACTGGAGCAAATGTTTCTTGATAATCTACTCCATATGTTTGAGTGAATCCTTATGCTACTAATTTGGCTTTGAGTCTTTCAATTGAACCATCTGTCTTATACTTGATAGTGAACACCCATTTGTAGCCAACCATTTTTTGCCCCTCAAGAGGATTAACTAGTTTCCACGTCTCATTTTTGATAAATCTCTCATTTCTTTAATCATAGCCTTCTTCCATCTTGGATCAGTGATAGCTTCTCTCCAATCCTGTGAAACAAACGTAGAGAACAAAGACAAATTAAAATCTCTATAGGATGAGGATAAAGAATCATAAGAACCAAAGTTAGAGATAGGATGTAAAGTGCAAGTTCTAACACCTTTTTGTCTAAATCAGTAGCAAACTCAAGTAAAGAAGACTCACCTGATAGTGAAGAGTCAGGGCATAGAGTAGATTGTATGATGACATCTTCTTTCTTGCCTTTTCTAGTGTATGTACTTAAATCAGGCCTATCCAACAACTGTTCACTAGTCTTCTCTTGAACTAAAGTCTTTGTTGTAACTAAATTCTCCCTCGGTAGAGTAACAGAACAATGTGTCATCTCTTCATTTTTAATAACCTCCCTCTGAAGAGATGGTTGTGATGAAGAAAAATAGGGTTCATCCTCACAAAATGTTACGTCCATACTTTCATAATACTTTCTAAATGGCGGATGGTAACATTTGTAACCTTTTTGTGTGGGAGAGTATCCAATGAAAGCACATTTGACTATTCGAGGATCCAGTTTGCTCCCATGTCGAAGATGGACGAAGCAAACACAATCAAAGACCTTCGGTGAAATTGGGTAATCCGTCTTGTCTTGTAAGATTTTTGTGGGACTTCTAAAATCAAGGACCCTAAAAAGCATCCGATTAATGAGATAAGTAGCAACCAAAATCGCATCCCCCTAATAAGGCTTTGGGAGGTTCATAGTGAACATAAGTGATCTAGCAACCTCCAAAAGATGCTAATTTTTTCTTTCAATAACACCATTCTGAGCACTTGTACTGGGACAACTGGTTTGATGCAAAATCCCATATGAAAATAATCATTAAAGTTATACTTGGTTCCATTATCAGTTTGCAAAATCTTAACCTTAGTATCAAACTGAGTAATCAATTTATGAAAAGAACGAAAACACGAGAAAACATTACTTTTGGACTTTTATAAAAAAACATGTCATCCGAGTGCTATAGTCAATAAATGTAACAGATTAATGATTACTAGATAAAAAAGTAAGGTGAGTAGGGCCTCAAACATCAGAATGAATAATCTTAAAATGAACAGTACTTTTATTATTACGTAAAGGATAACTGTTTCTTGTATGCTTAACAAACTCACATGCATCACAAACTAAAAACTCTAATTGAGTTCTTGAAAACGAAGTAGGAAACATCTTAACAAAAACAGTAAATGATGGATGTTCTAACCACCTATGCCACTGAATTATCTCTCGATTGACATCTTTATTGTCACCAATTAAGGCTTGAGGCACGCTGGAAAATCGATCTAGAAGATATAAGCCATCAAATCTATCACTACCAATCATGTTCCTGGTTTGGAGGTCCTGAAAGACATAGTGATCAAGAAAGAATTCAAGTTTACAAGTTACGGTTTTAGTGATAGTACTAACAGATAAAAGAAAAATCGACAATTTAGGGACATGGAGGATAGATGATAAAGTCATATTGGGAGTACAAATAACATAAGTTGTTCTAAAGACGAAAGTAAGGGAGCCATTCGCACATTATCTTTAGATGGACAAGTAGTATAGTTAATTAAATAAGCTTTTGTTTGACCTTGCCATATGTTTATTTGCACCGGAATCAATAATCCAAGATTCAGCAGTAGATGGAGAATTTAAAATAGTACCTAATTTCGCATAATTAGACTTAGCACCCGAGGTAGAGTCCAATTGAGAAAAATTTGTTGAATCTCGTCTGAGGTAAAACTCCCAACAGAAGTGGACTTGTCCTCAATTGTCATAGAGTCCGGCAAATTTGCCTTAGATTGAGAATTACTCTCTTGTTTTCCACCACGACCTCGAGCGGGGCGACCATGTAACTTCCAGCACGAATCTTTAGTGTGCCGAGGCTTACCACAATAGTCACACATCAAGTGATCCTTGTCAGACTTACCACCCGATGGACCATCCTGATTAGTAATGAGGCCAGCTTTCTCAATAGGTGGATTATAGAGCATAACAATACGATGACTCTCCTATTGTACATAAGAGTATGTCTCATGGAGAGAAGGGAATAGAGTTTTGCCAAGAACTTGAATCGGAATCTGATCGTACTCTGTATTCAACCCAACCAAGAAATAAAAAATGTGCTCCTTTTCCACCATCTTCTAAAATTTTTCGGCATCACCAATACAAGTCGCCTGAAAATCTTGATTATAATCAAATTCTTGCCACAACCCACTTAATTCAGCAAAATATTGAAAAATCGTTTGATCCCCTATTTTGTACCATGAACCTTATTACAAATCTCAAAAAATTGCGCATCATTCCCAACATGAGAGTAGGTGAGAGCAGGAACATTCCAAATCTTTTCTGCAATATCAAGTAGCAAATAAGTTTTGGAAATACGGGGTTGCATAGAATTGAAAAGTCATGCCATAACAAGAGAGTTAGTTGAATCCTATTGACTAAAAGTTGAATTAACGAGTTTAGATTTCGACGTGTTACCCGTGATGTATCCTTACAAACCACGAGCCTTGATAAACAAGTAAATCACGATTTCTCGTCTTTGGACATAATGCTGAAAAAAAACAACTAATAATTCCCCAAAAAAATCTGCTTGAAACATTAGAACAAGAAACACCCAAAAAGAACACAAAAGAGATCCCACATACAAAAAACTTAGTCAAAATACACCACCAATCAGAGGAGAAAGACTGGAAGGAAGCAGAGAGCATAGCGACGGCGTCGGAAAAAACACGGTGGCAGCAGGTAAAGGCCACGCATGGCGCGTGAAACAAAGATACCGTAACTTGTGATGGTGCTTGAAACAAAGATATTGTAACTTGTGACAGCGCATGAGGCCCATGCGCGAGTCTTCTAGTCACCGGATTCTGGGGTTTCGCCGGCGAGTGGATGCCGACTCCAATGGTAGGGCGATAAGAAAAAAAATAAGGCTAGAGTGGAAAGTACCAATTTAGTGTTTCTAGGATTTTTTTTAACAAGCTTTAAGATTCAAAAAAGTTATCCCACAAATCGGATCCAAAAATTGATACCATGATAAAATTAGAGAGGAATACTCTAATATTGAGGAAAAACTCACTCAAAAGTATGTATTTCTTAGAAATATGTACGGGTATATATACATGAAACATTGAATTAATTAAGGAAAGAATATCTCTAATTAGAATCTCTAAAATCAGTTATAATCTCTAAAGATTTAGCTATTGAATGCTGTCAATATATCAAAGATTCTCAACAGTAAAAATCCAATATCCCCCATCAGAAACTGGTCTTTCACCTTTTGAGGTTTTCAAACTCCACCAACTTTGTTGTCCTATTGGGGTTCATAACTTTTTTCTCGTATCTTTTTAAAAGGTATGAGATTCTAAATGCACCGCTATTGATGCATAGCATGTGATAGATGTTTGTCATTACCTAAACATATCTGGTTAATAAATTATGATAGTTATTGGTTGCATATTTTTCAAGATAATATGAATGAATTGCGTGTAAAATTGATTTTGGACCCTTTTCTCAATTCAAGAAGACATTCTAGTTGTTCAGATATATATTCTCTATTGCACCTTCGTCACTGTATTCCAACTCTTTACACTTTCAAATCTTGGGCTTTTACCTTAGCTGAAGGTGTTCATACCTATCTGCAAAAAGTCGCAAATGGTTGATTTCCTAGCTTTTGTCTAAAATTGGTGACTAGTTGGTTTCCCTGAACCAAGGATCAAGCAGGTTTAAAGCCCCTAAGAACTTGGATTTCAAAATGAGCTCTTTGGATTTCTTTTTCCCTCTGTTCTTTTGCTGTGATTGGGATAGGTTATTATTCAATTCCAGGTCGATTAGTGGCAAAACTTGTGATATGTTTGTTACTATGCAAAACTTGAAAAAAAATTCCTGAAAAATTGGAAATTCATTATGGCAGCTATCAGACTATTCTGCGGCAAACATGGAAGTTTCTGGATTTGGATATGATATATGTTTTAGCTTTTTATTCACAGTTTGTCTGATATATTCAATTTATTCTTCCTCAGTGAGTTTATGAAGTACGTGCTGGCCATGTTCCGAGTATTGTTTCAGCTCACATTAGATTCATTATTGCAAAGCTGAGTATTGTCTATATAGTAAGTTTCAACTCTATGCTCTCTCCTCCTTTGCTTTAGTTTCTGCATAATGATTCATTTGATTTGAGCCGATACTTAAGAGTGAAGGAAAATGTGCCTTTTATACAAAGACGTTTTCCTAGCCAAGTAGGTTTCGATGGTACTCAGACACGACATAATGGTATTCTTATTTTTGGTACTGAACAAATTCTACATTGGGGGATGGGTTTGAACAAAGGGTTCAAACTCAGGATATGGTTCCAACTTAGATGAATGCAAATTAGGAAATTGATTTGTCCCTTAAATTTTCATAAATTATACCTTAACTTGTAGTTGATTGATAAAATTTAATTGCTACTTTTACTACTGTTTTTGCTTTCTCACCCTTCATTTTCTTAGTAAAATAAGCAAGTTTCCTAAAGCTATTGCAAAATTAAATAAAATTCATAAGCCTTTTTTAGTCGTTCATCTAAGTCAAGTGTTAACGAAAGTGTCGGTGAAATTTAGCTATAATTTTTCAAATCTTTGTTAGTAGCATTGTCCTGACAAAAAAACTTATTTATTCGTGTTACTTTTAAGGTGTTGGAAAAAATTACGGTTAATGTGTAGCTTTCTGGTTTTTTAAGAATAGAATTGAATACCATAAGAACTGAACCAAATTCTATCGATTGGGATTGGTTTGGTTAGATGAAAAAATCTCTTCGGTTTGGTTCAAAATAATTAAAACAAATTGAAAGAATACATTCGATTGTTACTTGGACTAAAACCGAATCGAATTCAATAAAAACCAAACTGAAATCAAGCTGAACACTGAGATTAGAACTTTTGTTCGGTCCTAGATTTTGATACATTCATATCATATTGTATTTTGTTTTAGTTATATTTTCATATCCAAATTAGCTAGTTTTAAGCTTGGTTCTCGTATTCATGATGCCAACTTCTTGCAGGTTCATTTATTCTTAGGAAAACAGGTTTTCTCAGACATAATAATAGAGTGATACGGTATATCATTCAACTTGCTGCCTTCTTATTTTGTAATTATTAAACAATTTTAAAAGCAAATTGTATTTTCTTGAAAATTTGATACAAAAATAAAGATCATCTGTCGTCGCCGCTTTTCTTCTTGTGGTTAAGTTAGTTCAACGTTGGAGTAAATATAATTATGGATATATACGACATTGTTATGTTCAATTTTAATTTTTTTTAATATTTAGTGGATACTTAGATGATCGTAACTTTATATTTATGGATGCTTTAACAAAAATGAAGTGACTATAAGTAAGGTGATTTTTTTTAGCACTTTACATCACATCTACCATTTGACTTTTAACTGACTTACGTGTTAACTCTGGGGATGTAATAGTTTCTTGTTAACTCTGGTTCTTTGGAGGGTTAAGTTGATTGACTCGAATTTGATTCGATTTTTATGCGGAATTTTTGTCAAAGACGGTTTGAATTATTGTCCATTTAATAAAAGAGTTTCAATTTAAGTGTACTAAATATTAATCTTTATATATGTAAATTATACACGATAAAAATTAAACTATTTTAACATTTTAACTAACAAATAGTGCTTCTGGATCGACTCAATCTAGGTTTGAGGGAGGAAAAAATTTCTTGGGCCGTAGATTATGTCCTTGAAAACATGGATTTCGAGAGTATCTCGATGCATGCTTCCAAAGTCATATTTTGAAGAAAATAAAATTGTTTTAAGTTGGACCTCACCTAATTGACAATTTTATTGTGTATGCAAAATGGAATAAAAGAATGGAAAAAATACAAACCAAATCTCAAAAATAATTACTCAATTATACAAATATTTATAATCTTGTTAAACTAAGTTGATGGATAAAAGGAGGAAATGGAAGTTTGAAATACTCTGATAATATGAATTCTGATACGATAAAGAAACTTTTATATAGGCTGAATTGCAACTGAAAAATCACTAAAAAATAGGAACAAACTTGATACGTAAATCACTAGAAAATATCAACTAATATGATACTCCTAAAGTCTAACAACAATAAGTTTTGACTGAATCAATAACTTTATTCAAACTAGTAAACTAACAAATTTAATGCCATCCCGTAAACTGATACTGTAAGTGATCAGTTTTATTCTTGATTAAAGTGCAAACACCAAGCATTTTTCTGAACTTTACAAATGATGCCAATTTGAGGGACTTGGTAAATACATCAGCAACCTGATCTTCACTTTTGCAATAAATGAAGTCAATTACCCCATCTTTTGTAAGGTCTCTTAAAAAATGAAACTTCACGTCAATGTGTTTACTTCTGTCATGTAGTACTGGATTTTTGGACAAGTTTATGGCTGAATTGTTGTCGCAATAAACTGTTGTTGCTCCTTGTTGTTTGAACTGCAATCCAGCAAGAATATCTCTTAGCCAAATGGCTTGAGAAGCACATGAAGTAGCAACTACAAATTGAGCTTCAGTTATTGATAAGGTGACAATTGGTTGATTTTTTTATGACCATGAGACTGCACCCGAACCCATCATAAAGATATAACATGAAGTACTCTTTCAGTCATCTAAATCTCCAGCATAACTACTGTTAGTGAACCCAATCAAGCCTGACTTTTCTCTTTTTTTGTAAAACAACCCAAAATTAGAAATACCTTTCAAGTATCGAAAGATTCTCTTCGTAGTTAGAAGATGTAATTCTTTTGGGTTCCCCATGTATCTGCTAATAATGCTAACTGCATACATGATATCTGGCCTTTTGTTGTCACATACATCAAACTCCCTACAATTTGCTTGAAGAGAGTACCATCAATCTTCTTTCCTTCAAGATTCTTTGTAAGCTTCAATCCAACATCTGAAGGTGTGTTGACGTGATTG
>CM025145.1:17999322-18010002 GCA_013467495.1 Gossypium gossypioides | reverse complement strand
ATAATAATAATAATAATAATAATAATAATAATAATAATAATAATAATAATAATAATAATAATAATAATGCACCTTAATGAAATAAGACAAGCAAAGAATCAACAAAAAAGTTTTTCTAAGAAAAACATTATTTCCACGACTTTAACAACCATTGATTCTTTTTTCCTGGGTAAATTATAAGCTCAAGTATTAATAAAAGATCAAGTCTTCTCTCGAGACTAGGTCTTATTTAGTTTAGTTGGTTATTATGTTTTATTTTTTATATCTTATTTTTCTCCTTTTTAGCTATTTAGTTTATTTTTGAATAATTTGAACACTTTATTTTATTTGTAAGTCGCTTATATATGTGTATATATATATGAGTGTTTTTTCCATCATCAATGATGTAGAACAACCTTTTTCTAAAAAAAATTATTGTATTAGAGCCTTTTTCTTTCCTCTAAACAAGACAACAA
The DNA here is from genome assembly GCA_013467495.1 of Gossypium gossypioides. Taxonomy (NCBI): domain Eukaryota; kingdom Viridiplantae; phylum Streptophyta; class Magnoliopsida; order Malvales; family Malvaceae; genus Gossypium; species Gossypium gossypioides. The sequence continues at coordinate 18,009,547 of CM025145.1, read as the reverse complement.
TCCACTTTGTTGCAAGTTTCTAACTTCTTTGACACCTGCGACTAGGTCATCCAAATTAACTCTCAATTTTATTTTGAATAAATTTGCATTACCAGTTTCAACAAAAGATAAATACTCATTTTATAATGCTTGTTCTTATAATAAATCTCATCAATTGTCATTTTCTCATACAACTTTGATTAGTGATTCACCTTTTAGAAAGAATTTTCAACGATTTATAGGGATCATCACTAGTTTTATCAGTAGATAAAAAATTTTATTTCGGCCTTTTTGTTGATTAATACACCATGTATATTTGGTTATACACTCCTAGAACTAAAAATGACATCTAATCAATCTGTTGGTAGAAATCTTTTCCAGGGCAAATAACTTCATTTTACAATGATAGTGGAGGAGAATTTCAAGGTATATATCCTTTTGTCAATCCATAAGTATAGAATATCTTACATCTCCACCATACACCCCACAAAGAGTAGCACTCTCTAAAAAGTGACACTGACATATAATTGAGATAGCCAAAACACTTTTACACCAAGCGTCTTTACCATCTGATTTTTGGAGTTTTGCACGTCATTATGTTGTTCATTTAATAAATCAGATACCCTCACCTAATCTCAAACATGATTTTTCATACAATAAATTATTTGGGAAATATCCAAATTACAAATATTTGAAAAGATCTGGTTGTTTATGTTACTCGTGGTTGAAACCTGTACTAAAAACAAACTTGTACTTAAGTTTTTTTTCAAATTTATTATTATCATCAGTGTATTGACTTGTTACTTCAAAAATATTTTTATTACTAATTTCATATTTTTTAAGGTACTTTCCCTTCGAAAATATTTTCTCTAACATGAAAATAATTTTTTGAAAATTGATTGGATAAATGTAGAATTGACAAAAAAATTTTCCTGAACTTTTCATATCTCGTAAAGAAATTTTTTAGTACACTTCAAATTCATTGCCCATTAATCCTGCCTTACTTGAAATACCAAATCCCATTCATTAAGATCGGAAAATTCAACTACTCACAATAATTCATTAGCTCATGTTGCATAGATATTGGATGCTCTACAGTCAGGTACACTCTCTTCCTTTACTCCTTTTAATTTAAAACTAATCTAAACCTTCCTCTCTTCTCACTAATTCCCGTCGATCAAGAACCACCACCCATTACAAACCCTACTCCATTATTACAACCTCCATCTTCCTCCCATCTAACGGCTCAATCACAACAATTGCCAACCTCTCAAATCAAGCCTACCTTAGTAATTAACACTTTCCAACCATCTCGTCTCGTTACAATATCCTAGAATAATATTTTTAAGCTAAAAAAATGTGACTATATACCCCATGTCAACTCTACATCCACACCAAAAACACACAAGCAAGCCTTGAAAAATCATTTTTTGAAAGCTGCAATGCAATCTATGTTTGATGCATTGCAATGAAATAGAATATAGGAATTAGTTTTACCAAATCTAGATGATACGATCATAGCTCAAGATCCAACTAAGGTTGTAGAAGAACCTATGGAGCTACCAGCGGGCCTGATCACTCGTGCTCGTGCTAAGAGGTTCAAGGATGCTGTTGCGGGCCTTATAGACCGAGTTTGGGGAGAAACCATTGCTGGACTTCTTGATCATTCATGGAATTCAAGCATGCCTTGCAACATTCTCCAAGCTCAATTTTAGCTTAATTCTATTTTCTTTTAGCTGGAAGTTTAGCTGCTGGAATAAATTAATTTGGTTATAATAATTCTTAGCTAGTTAATTAAAATTAGTTCAAGGCTCATAAATATGTCATAAGCTGAACATCTTAAATATGTTTTTAAGTTTATTAAATCTGTTTTATTTCTTACAGCTTAATTATTTGCTTTTAATTAGTCTTGATTCAGACACTTTAATTGTGTCTATTGCTGGACAAATTAAATTTTGTCTTATTTCGTCATTAAACCGTGAATTAATTTTGCCTTGTAGGATGATGTATGAGCTGCTCATCAACAAGTACATTGGACGGCATTAAAGGGGCAGCATGCACCTGGACGTACATGCACCTAGCAGTTGTTGTTTGCTCTCCTCTAAGCATCTCCTCGTGGAAGCCAATAGCCAAGAGTGTCCCAAATTGTTTCATCAGCTGATTAATTTGGTTCACACATAATTGTCCAGCCAATTCCAGCCGTTCACATCTAGTTGACCATTCATTGCTGGCCGTTCACATTTGATGGCTGTCTATGCGCCACCAACAGTCACAATTTAATTGAAGTTTGTTTGGCTGCCCAAGGGAGGTTAATGCATGTTCATTCAACTTAGCTGATAAGTAACTTGTTAGATTCAGTTAATTTTCTAAATACATTCAGCTGACCATTTGACAACAGCAAAGGGTTAAGGCTGTTGGCGTCTCCTATGAATTGATTCATCCATTTGTTGGCTCCATTACTCCAGCTCAAGAACCGAACATGTCAATAATGTTCAGCTATTATTTCAGCTCCATGGCTGTTCGGGCATAGCAAAAGCCAGCTGACCATTAAGACATTCATTGGATATCTCAGCTGAAGCTTAAAACAACATTTAGTGTTTAATTAATTACCATCTACTTTAGGCTATTCGACTGGATCTATGTAGTCCTATAAATAGCTCTTTGTAATCTGTTTTGAGGTTACTTATTTTTTTTCATTTTTATGAATATTAAGCTTAGTGAGTTATTCAACTCTCTTGGTTCGTTCGAGACTCAATTGCCTTATCTAGCTCCGTCTAGTGGCGTCAACCCGATTCTTTCTTTCTGAACTTATCACTTTCAAACAAGTGTGGCGTTCACCCCTATACCGTAGGTTCCTATCACCCTTGATAGTGGGTCTCGGTTTATTATCCTTAACCAAACTTTGATACCAAGTGTTGATATAAGATTAGGGTCGATATTCACCTTTTAATATCGGTTCGTTCTTAAAACTTGTTATCCAAAACTCAGCCGAACTATCACTTATTATTCCCTACAAAACAACCAACTTAAAACCTTCTTATTTTAGCCTTCAAATACGACACTTCTCAATTTACGATCGGGAATCTAAGCAACTCGTAATCACTCCGAGCACGGGTTCGCATCACTAGATGTTTCTATTGTTAACTATAAATGGGTGTTTCGAGTAAAACAAAAACTAGATGGCTTTGTGGATCACTATAAAGCGAGGTTAGTAGCAAAAGGATTTAATCAAACACTAGGTGTGGATTATCATTCTAACTTCAGTCTTGTTGTCAAACCTATAACAGGGCGATTGTTATTATCTGAGGTACTGCAAAATCAATGGGAGTTGCACCAAATTGATGTTGATAATGCCTTTCTATAGGGGTCACTTGACAAATCAGTTTTTATAAAGCAACCTCCATGTTTTAAGAATTCATCAATGCCAAATCATGTATGCAAGTTAACCAAGACCATTTATGGACTTAAACAAGCTCCTCAACAATGGTATAAAGAACTTACCAAGGTTTTATTGTCCATGGGTTTAAGAAGGTTGCATGTGATGTCTCTTTGTTCATCAAACACATTGATGGAAATTGTATTTACTTATTGGTTTACATGGATGACATTATAATCAAAAGTAACAATCTAACTCTCATAAGCACTACCATTTCATTATTATTTGCAAGGTTTCCTATTAAAGATCTTGGTAAACTTATTTTTTTCTAGGCATTGAAGTGATTAACTCTTAATGGTTTGTTATTGTCCCAAACTAAATATGTTCAGGATATTCTTCGAGAGACAAACATGCATGAGAGCAAGGGTGTTCACACACCTATGAGTTCTACACATGTGTTATCTTTGCATGATTGGACAAATTTGACAGATGCCATTGAATGCCAAAGAGTGCTGGGAAAATTATAATATTTGACATTTACTCAACCTGATATTTGTTTTTCTGTCAACAAACTGTCCATGTTAATGCACAACCCTTCTGAAACTCATTGGAAAGCGGTAAAAAGGTTGCTTCGATACTTGCACTACAAATTATGGATTTCCCATGTCAAATCATTTAGACTTCAATCTTTATATGTATATTAATGCTGATTGGGATGGTAACCCCAACGACCATGCTTCTACAGTAGGCTATATTCTGTATTATGGTACTTTTCCCATAAGTTGGTCATCGGGAAAGCAATCAACTGTTTCACTACCATCTATAGAAGTTGAATATAGAGTAGTTGCTACAGCTGCTTTCGAAACCCTTTGGGTGAAGCATCTTTTACAAGAGCTTAAAATTCCTCCCATTCATCTACCCATGATTTACTGTAACAATTTTGGTGCAAATCTTCGCTACCAACATCATGTGTTGCATAATAAAATGAAACACTTAGAGGTTGACCTTCACTTTATTTGAAATTTTGTTGAACGCAAGGAGCTAGTTGTTTTGCATATCCATATAGCTGATCAAATTGCAGACATCTTCACCAAGGCTCTTCAAAAGGTAGCTTTCCATCACAATCTCTCCAAGATAGGTGTTGAATCTCTCACTACCAAACTTGAAGGGGTGTATTAATAAAAGACCAAGCCTTCTTTCAAGACTAAGTCTTACTTAGTTTAGTTGGTTATTATTATTTTTTGTCCTCCTCTTTTTTTAGCTATTTAGTTTATTTTTGAATAATTTGAACATCTTATTTGTAAGTCACCTTATGTATATATGAGTGTTTTTCATCATCAATGATGTAGAACAACTTTTTATCTTCTTCTAAAGGCCTTTTACTAAGGCCACTAAACTATTAGTAAGTTTAATTTTGGTCACTCAACTTCAAAAAAATACAAAATGATCATTGAACTATTCAAAAATTTTCATTTAAGTCACTGGAATATTTGAAAGTTTTTATTTAAGTTAATGGGTTGTTAAGTTTTTTTTAAAGGTCGACTAGTGAGCTTCAAGCGACGACTCGATGACTAGTATGATAGATCAGTACCTATTGAGGAGTAGAAGAACATACCTTAGAGCCAAGTCAATTTGACGGTTAGTGTTGGAGATCAGATAAGAAAGTTGTTTGGGTTTTAGTTTTCAAATTCATGATGTTCAAAGTTATTTCATGAAAAAAACTAAACTATAGAAGAGAATGGGAATAAGAGCAAAAAGAGATTTGGTGGTATTTGTTTATGTCCAAGATATTATGCAAAGGTTTTTAATCACATACCAAACATAATTCTTTTAAGAAAATCTTCAATTTAAAAAAATGACAAAAAGGTTTCATAAGTTTATAATTAGATTTTGTGTAGTTTGTTTATCTTTTTATCTTTATTTTCTGTTACTAGTATTTAATGTTAAGATAAATTATTTAGTTTTGTTCTTGAATCAATTTGCCTTGTAGTTGTACATGTTATATTGTTGTTATTTATATTTTCTATTTTAAAATTTTTTTTATATAATTTTTATGTTATCTATGCTTTTCTAAAGTCTCTAACTAAATTAAATAAAAAAACCCTCAAAACTTTTCCCTTTTTTCTATAATAGTCTACCCAATAAAATCTTTGTATTTGGTTACTGTTTGGCATATAGATGGTAAATTAAAGATAGATTTGAGTAAGTAAAGTATTTGTTTTGGCTAAGTATAGGATTCTGTGTAATAAGCCATTTGGCAAAATCCTAGTTTGACTAGCTCTAAAGATTGGCGGACTCTTTTGTTAAGTATCCGCCCAACCCAAATGCTTTGGGCGAACTCGTTAAGTTCATAATTGTTTAGATTTATTTATTATTTTAGTATGGTGATTTGGTTAGTCAAGTTAAGGTCTAGTTAGAACAGAACTAGACTACTGTAGATGATAATACCTAAATTTTGTTAAGTGCACTTAATCACGTGAATCAAGAGAGTTAGTGGAATTATCTGATTTTTCCACTAATCCTTGTCTTTGTGTTTTAAGTATGTAAGGATAAAGGTGATCTTTCTGAACACCTTTTTGTCTTCTTCTTCTTTCTTGAATTCCTCTAAAAGTCTCTAAAAGACATAAATTTAGAGAACTTCTTCAAAGTGAAGGTTCGCAGTATCTAGCTAACTTATACGTTAGTACCAGTTCACTGGTAATTACTGATGAACCCTTAATTTATCGTTGAAGTCATTTACGTATTTTTTGTACTGCATGCATAGATGTTAGAATGGTGTGTGAGAAAGGGAACCTGATTCTGGATTAAGTTTTGTTGATTCTTACATGCATGTTCAGATTTGATAGATTAATGATCTAATATATCTAAAATCTTTATTTTAGCTCAAGAAGCTAACGAAGGTCCAGGTGTTAAAGGCAAAGCACCTACTTTGTAGATTGTGCTAAAATTTTTGGTGAGTTTTTTTTTACTTCCATGTGTTGCAAATTTCTTGTTTATATAATTCGTGTAATGTAACAGCTCGTTTTCAGTGAAATCAGAATAGTGGTTTCATATAAATTCGAGGTCATAAAATTTATTTTAATATTATTTCGTGGACTACAACATGATAGTATTATTGTATAAAAAATTTGTTAAGAAATTTTACCGGTTGTATGCTCAATTTGTGAAAAAAAACTAAATCGCGTAAACTACGAAAGTTGTGTTCTATTAGCTAAAGATATTAAATAGCTATAGAATTTTAAAGTGGAGGTCCTTATATGTTAATTAGACAATTAATTGAGTTAGTGGATGTGCATGGCATGGTAATTATGAAAATTTTAAAGTTAGGTAAGGGTAAAATGGTAATTAAGTAATTAAAGGTTAAATTAATTAAAGAAAAGCTATCATCTTCCCCATTTTTCTTCACCATAGCTGAAATTTACCCTAGGAGAGGAGAAGCAATTTTGTTCAAGCTTTTCCTTTGCATGTAAGTGAAAACCTATCCCGTTTTTAATGATTTTTATGTTTTCAAGGTCGTTGTAGCTTAACCTAGCTAACTAGGGGACTAGTTTGCAAAATGGTTGAAAGTATAGGGTTTTCCCATGAGATAATTTTAGTTTTTTGTGAAGTTTAATGGAAGAAAATGAATCCTTCTTGTGAGTTAAACACTTTTTGTTAAGTGATTTTTTATGAAATTGTAAATTAGGGGTTAAATTATGAAATATGAAAATTGTGTGGTAAATGTGTGAAATTGTGATATGTATGGATTGCTATGAGTATATATAATATTCGACTAGGCTTAGATGTGAATGAAATTGCATGAATTTCATTTTACGAGCCTAGGGACTAAGTTGTAAAGAAGTCAAAATTATAGGGGGAAATAGTAATTTTGCCATAACATGATTTTTGGATTGAATTGTATGGAATGAGGTTTAAATTAATTAAATTTGATTATATAGATCAAGAAAAGCAACATTCGAAATTAAATCGGAGAAAAGACAAAGTAGTGGACTAACCGATCATTTTACCTCCGTACTAATTTGAGGTAAGTTTGTATGTTAATAAAAATTAAATTATATGTGTTTTAAATGCTTTATTATTATATTTGTGATGATACAACTTCACGAAAATATTCGACGAAGTTTCGACGACATATTGATCCCGGTTGAACCTTAGGAATATATAGGATACAAATGACATGTCATTAGGGTTACTGTATTTTGGGTGCTGGTCTCGTACGTCCTACTGGTGGCTGAGTTTCTGGCATGTGTTGCGATTACTTTACAGCTTGTATGAGCAGCACCGTGTAGCTACGTCTTGACTGACAGCTTGTGTGAGCAGACCCAGTTAGGCTCAAGAGAGAGTATTGATACGAGATATGAGATTGTGGTGGTTTTTACCACGTATTGGCACTTAGTGTGCAAGCTACCTGTGCATCCAATATTATTCCAAGTGGTTCAATGGGCACAGTGTTGTTACGAGGATTATACGAGTTCGATACGAACTAGTACATGTATTTTTGTGAAATACGGAAAGTGATATACATTTGACATATGAATTCATGGCTAACATGATTGTGGATTATGTGTTAGGCTTTTGGGCCAAATGGAGTTGATTTATGTCTTAATTTTACTTACCTAAATTATGGTTGATTGGTAAGTTGTATTTTTAGTTATACGAACTTACTAAGCTTAATTGCTTACTTTGTTTATTTTTCTGTGCTTTATAGTGTATCGGAAGCTCATTCGGATTGGAAGTTGTCGGAGATCTCATCAGACTATCAAACGCTTATTTTGGTACTTTTGACAATATATATTTTGGTTAAATGGAATATATAGGTCATTTTGGCTAATGGTAGCCTATATGTTGTGGTCATGTATTTAGTCATTTGATTCGGCTTGTTTTGATATATTTTGTTATGTATATATGTGTAAATGGCCTTATGTTATGTGGTGTATGGTTGCTATGTGAATGCCTTGTTGTGAATTGGTATTTAGGGTACCCAAATGGTTGAAATTGAGATGTGGTATGCATGCTAAGTTTTAGGCACAATGTCTCATATATGTGTTTGACCATTTAGGTATATTTTGGAAGCAAATTTTGGTATGTTATAAATGGTCTTTTGAGGTACCTATGAGAATCATGATTGTATGTGATATTAGAACATGTTATGAACTTGATATTGGTTAGTTTTGAACGTCTAATTATGCCATGGTTATATACAAATGGTTATGTTTAGGTTAGTGCCAAGTTGGGTGAGAAATATGGCTTGGAAAATGGCCTATTTTGTCCACACGGGCATGTGTCTCAATCGTGTGTGACACACGGCCAGGTACACGGCCGTATGTCCCCTGATACTTCTATAGAAAATAAGTCAGTAGCTTCACACGGCCTAGCACACGGGCATATGGCTTGGCTGTGTGGCATAAGTCAGTATACCTCCAGTTTTCACATGGCCTAGCACACGGCCTGGCACACGGGCGTGTAAGGCCATTTCAAAGGGTACACGGCCTGGCACACGGGCGTGTGTGTTGGTCGTGTGACCCAAGTCAGGGAGTCACACGGGGTCAGACACGAGCTGAGACACGACTGTGTGTGCCCATTTCGAATGCCCAAACGGCCTGGCCACACGGACGTGTGTCCCTTGCACTTTGAAAAAATTTCAATATTTTTTAAAAAATCCTTTGAGTACTCGGTTTAGTCCTGAACCGCTTTTAATGTCTTTTTGGGGCCTCGAGGGCTCATATTAGGGACTATATGAATGAATTTGAATGGCTTTTAATTTGAGTGAGAAATGAATATGAAATGTATGATTGTTTGATTCTATAAGTCCGGTAATGCTCTGTAACCCTGTTACGGCATTGGATACAGATTAGGGGTGTTACATGTAAGGTAAGTAATCGTCATCTATAATGGATGAAAGGTGTATATGTGGATAATGGATATCCAAAGTCATCAGTCTGAGTTCAGTCAGTCTGTGATATAAAGTAAGCACCATTCTTTATGCTCAAGCCACTACCATTTGCTTTTGACATGTATGATATAATCTGATCTGTGGTGATGGAGAAGAGGAGATATGTTTGTGTAGTCTCTGATAGGGAAACTATATTGCAAACTGGATTGGCAAACCATGATAAAACATTCTATTTTGAATGAAAATGATATAAGGTGTTAAAGGGGTGGATGTACGAAAATAAGAATGTATGATATGCTTCTGATTCTGAATTCTGGGTACGTGGTTGGCATGAAGATGGGTTGTATAAGTTATGTTAAGTTGGTGTACAGTATAGACCCATGTGTTAAGTAAGTTGGCATACTCAACTTGTCTGTGTTTTGTATACGCCATTGGGCGTACTATGTTCATCATGTGTAAGTGTACCTGAAAGGTTCGGTTGTGTTGTAAGTAATGTTATGTATGATGTCTTCTTGGAACTCACTAAGTTCATATGAACTTACTCCGTTACCTTTCCTTCTCAGGCTTGTTGACTGAAGGAAAACTTTACGCCAGAGTGTTGCTGTTATTGTGAGCTAACTGTTTTGTTTTGTATCATGCATGACTCTTGGGGTTGGCGTATAAATGTATTTTGGAATTGACTGTTTTTACAATATTTCTATTAGGTATCAATGTTTGGATTTGGATTATTGCAATCAGTTTAATGAAGTTATGATATTTGAACTTATACGTTAAATGAATTGAACGTTATTTCAAATTGTTAATGATTTCATTCAAACTTTAGTAAAACCACAACTATCATATGATTATATATATAACTTTTTTTAAAAAAATTTAAAGCTTCCGTCAAATTATTTTGCTATAAGCTAGTGATACGATCTCGGTTTAGTAGTTGAATCCGAGTCGTTTAGTTCCCGATCGAAAACGAAGAAGTGTGT
>CM025145.1:17909972-17922097 GCA_013467495.1 Gossypium gossypioides | reverse complement strand
ATTAAGAGCTGTAACTAAATTAACTAATTAACTTAAATACTTAATTTATTCCAGCAATTAAAATTAAATTAACTAAAGAGCTAATAGCGAGCTCAATGAGCTGGATTGAGCTCGTGGGAGCTGATTTGAGCTCAAATGAGCTGATTTGAGCTCGAATGAGCTGACTTGAGCTCGAGTGAGCTGAACCGCATGAAAATAAGTTTGATTGAGTTGAAAATGAGCTTCACTTTGCACTTCGGGCCCTCGTGTTTAGGCCAATCTCGATGGCAATGAGTGGTGCCATAACATGATGCGGTCAGGATTGCATCAAGTACCTTTCTCGGTATAAATGGAAAATTTACAATTTTGTCCTTGGACTCTCGTTTTCAATCAGTTTAGTCTCAAAAATCCTTTTTCTTGCACTCATATACTATTTTGATAATATAACACTTAATCAATGATTTTTCAACTATTCTATTTATCGATGGCAATTTTTTATTATAGGTCCCTGTACTTTTCAAGTTTTCCATTTTAGTCTCCGAAGTGACTTGCATCAAATTAATACTCAATCTAAAAATCCTTATGCTCCACAATAGTTATTAAATTTTATTTTCCTTAAATTGATCAAATTACACTATTGTCCTTAACTTTTTTTGAAACTACAACACAAGCCAATAAAAGCCAACACCAAAAACTATAAGGGAAAACACCTAATTAGTCACTAAACTTCTTTCGTGTTTCTATTTAGGTCATCCAACCATGAAAATTTTCAATTTAATCACTAAAATGTTCGAATTCATTTTTTTAGTCGATGTACTATTAGGTTTGAAATAAATAGATGACATGGCCATTTATTTCTCAAATAAACTACATGAATGGTCACTGAACTACGAGAGTTTTTGTTTCAATCACCCAACTATAATTTTTTATTCAGTCACTAAATATTTTAAAATTAGAATTTCTAGTCACCATATTTGTAACCTCCCAAACCCGGCCTAGACATTATGGTCAAATCGTGAAGGTCACATGGGACACCTAAACTACGAATCCACCTTATTGTTGATTGAAAACCTCAATGCACTCTCTTTTAAATAAAATCATGGTTACCTTTGGTATTTTGGAAAACGTTCATTAAATAGTTCAACTTTTATTAATTCAAGTAATGGCATGATTTTAAGGAAAACACCCATGCTTAGTCCAATTTCAGAATAATACTATAAATCAATTTAAAGTATGACGTTATTTAAAGTATGACGTTATGCATGCATGAAAATCCCCAAAATAGAAAAAAAAAACCCGAACCATAGTTCAAATAAATTTACAGTCCAAAAAATTAAATAAATTTAGTGAACTTTAAATAAAATAAGATAGAAACTAAGTCCAAAGTTCATCGTATATCCGTATGTCATGTCCGATCCTAGCCTCGTTCAATATATATTTCCAAAATAATACATGTTATACATACAATCAATCACACATCATATCAACGAACCTTTCATATCAATATCAAACAATTAACTATTTAGTCAACCAAATAATTTTGCAAACATGCCTTTAGTCAAGGCCGGTAACGTACCTGATTTAGCCACTTTACCACATTCACTTAGTCAATTAAATAAGCCCGACAAGCAAGCTTAATCCATATTTATATCATATAAAATATAATCAAAATATTCAATTTTAACAAGTTAGGACCCACACCTTTTTTTCGCACTATTGCAGTACACTGATGAAACCCGCAATTTCTCCTTAAGATCTTAAATTGAGCCTAAATTACAAATAAATATTTTATCGAATTAATACACCTTTTAATCAGCCCTAAAAAACCCTCTTATGGTTTCAGATCAAACAACATATTTATAACAATTTTTCGGTTCCAAATTAACTAGTTCTCTTACACTGGTTTGATGCGAAGTGTATGGGCGAACGTCTAACGGCTCTACTATCGGTTTGGGGAGTTTGGATTGCCACCTAACACCATTACATACTGAAAAATAAGTATTTATATAATCATAAAATTCTTTAATCCAATCAATTATCAATTTCTCCAATAATTAAGTCGAAACTATGCACTAGCCGACAAACTACCACATATACGCTTCCCGAATTGTCAGATCTGAATCATCGAATGATCAAGATTGTATTTCCCTAAGTCACATATGATTAAATGCTGATTAGAAAGGGTTCTTGGGACAAAAGTATTTCTGGAAAGAGATGGGAAAAATTAAAGAAAATGGCAGCCCCCTTTTGGTGCCTCTAGGCACGGCACACCACCACCAACGGTGGCAAATCAGGGTTGATTTAAAAAGCCAATTGAAAACAATTTTAAAGGCTGTAAAAATACCCATAAAATCATTAAAATTTCCCCCAATGCCAGATTTTTGAAATTTGTGTATTCCCTTGAAAGATTCATCAAGAAAATTAAAGAAAAGAGGCACTTACACAAGCTAGAAGAAATGGGCGGCAATGGCACTTCCTAGGCAGCAATGAGGATCATTCTTAGAGGTCAAACATTTCAAATTTATGGCTAGAAAAATAAGGTAAAATGGTAGCAATAAGGAGGGGATAATGGTGCAAGATATTATGACAAAAGAAAAGAAAATTAATATGGTGGTTCAAGGTGGTTTCAGCGACGACAACAAGAGGAAAAGAAAGAAAATTTTGAAGAGAAGAGAGGAGAGGAAGAGGGAGGGATGGCTAAGGTGAAGTAAAAACAATTAAGTAAAAAATTAATTACAAGTAGGTATAATTAAATTTATACCCAAGTTTAACTAGGTATGGACGACACACACAAGGAAAAAGGGGATTTTTGAAAAATTAAATTATTTGCAATGAAAAGGAATCAAACTTGGGACCTTAATTTAATTTTCATGCTTCCTCATTTTTCTTTTAACCACTAGGCTAATTACTCATCTTTGAAATAATTTTGCATTCCTATTAAGCTAAAATTTGGGATGTTACAACTATACCCCCTTAAAGAAATTTTGACCTCGATATTTACCTATTTCGAAATGGTGAGGATACTGAAGTTGAATCAAGTCTTCTAGCTCAAAAGTAGTCTCCTCGACACCACCAAAGCACTTTAAATAAAGGAATTTGTTTTTGCCTCAAAACCTTAACCTCATGATCCAATATTCAAAGAGGCTCCTCCTCAAATGTCAAATCTGGTCTAACCTCGGTCTCCTCTACTAGGACAACATGCGAAGGATTAGATCGATACCGTCTCAACGTCATGACGTGAAACACATCGTAGATACAATCCAACTTAGGAGGCAATAAAAGCTGGGACCAACTCTTTAAGTACTCGATATGCACCAATAAACCTAGGGCTTAACTTGCCCTTTCGATCGAACCTCAGAACCTTCTTCCATGGAGAGACCTGAAGGAAAACCCAATCTCTCACATTAAACTCAATGTCCTTACACTTTAAGTCGACATACGACTTCTGCCTATCAGAAGTTGCTTTCAATCTATCCCAAATTAACCGAATCTTATCCTCAGTCTTTGAAACCAATTCTAGACCCGTTAACTTCCTTTCACCCACTTCAGTTTAGCATAAAGGCAAACGACACCTATGACCATAAAGAGCCTTGTAAGGTACCATTTGGATACTTGACTAGAAGCTATTATTATAGGTGAACTCCGCCATTGATAGATACTTTTCCCAACTATCAATCACACAACTCCTCATCATATCCTCTATAATTTGAATGACCCTTTTTGATTAACCATCGGATTGTGGATGAAAACTCGTATTAAAATCTTACTGAGTACCTAAAGCCTCATGCAATTTCTCCAAAATTGACACATAAATCAAGGATCCCGATCTGAAATAATAGACACTGACACTCCATGCAATTTCACTATCTCAAAAATATAGAGTTGTCGTATGTGAATATGATGTACAAATTGTGCAAGTATACACGTCAAATCAAGTAATAAAGTTATGAGTGAGTATCGTTCCCACGAGGATTGGATTAGTATTCTTTGTCTAAATTATCACAATTGAGTAGAAAAGATAATTGAATTGAATGATATTTTGAGAAATAACAATGCAATTAATACACTAAAAATGAAAGTAATAAAATGTACTATCATAGATTGCAATTGCAACAAATCGAATAAAAGTACTAAGGATTCTAGCAAGATTTGAATATTAATTGTAAAGGCTGGGATTACTAATGATTTAGTTATAACCTAGGAATAATGCCATCACAAAAATATGGTAACCTACTACTCAATTGGATACTAACATGGTCTACCTCTGTCTAAAGCAAGACCTACAGCTACTCGCTCCTAAGATACTATACATTTATAGGCTAAGAATTAGCAACCATGACTGAAACACAATCTTCTAAATAGTATAAGGTAAATCTCTAAGTCTAGAGTTTGCACGAGCATTTCAATCAACACTCTCTTATATTACCCAATTTTGGTCCAAGTTACCTAACTCTGTCGATATTAAGTTACTTTCAAACTTATCAAGCATTTATCAATACCCTAATAAGCATATAAATAGAAATAAACATTCGGTAAAGTAGTAAACTGAATCATATTCATCCATAAACATTCATCAAAGTTAAAACATTATCAAAAGTAATCCCTTGTTGTGTTAAGTGAGCTCATGACTAGGCTACGCAAATTCAAGTATTTTAATATCATCAACATCCCAAAATAACAGTTTAAATCAGTAGATTCAGAACAAATTATATAGGAAGAAATCTGGGTTCAGAACACAAATTCCCCCACTTGGCAAATGGTGTGTGTCTTCACCCAAGCTCCCAATAGCTCAAATTACCCTCCTTGTCACAAAGAGACCTCTGTTGAAGATCCGCATTTGCAATCAACCATACCTTTTTCTTTTATACTTGGGTCCTCTTCTAAGGTAAAAGCCGCCAGCCAATGATTGCTTTTTCTCTAATTTTAAGGTGGATATTTTCCATTACACGTGCATATGGGGAGCAACTGGTGAATGCTCTAATTGATGACTTGGTATTTTTCATTTTCTTTCTCAGCATTGCCATACAATCTCTCATAATGCTTCGACAAATCTCCATCCTTTGTTATCTTTCTTCCTCAAACCTGTCATTCAACCACCACAAAACATTTCCACAAACAATTAAAAGTATAGATTTACTAAAGTAATCACCATCCCAAGTTTTTACATACAATGCTTGATTAACTAAAAATAATCATGCAATTACCTAAAATGAAACTAATTTTACTTAAGTACAAGCAGTTAACTAAGTCTAAAAGTGTGTAGAGAATAATCAAGAGTTATCAAGAGCTTAACTAACTCTTTTCAAGAGTTATCAAGAGTTAACTAACTCTTTTCAAGAGTTATCAAGAGCTTAGCTAGCTTCTGGAGAGAATAATCAGTGCAGACAGGAATGAAATGGGTAGACTTCATCAATCTATCCACTATGACCCAAATTGAATCTTTCTTAGTAGGTGTCAAAGGCAACCCACTAACAAAGTCTATTGTCACTCTCTCCCATTTTCATTGTAGAATTCGAATCGGTTGGAGTAACCCCGATGGAAATTGATCCTTAGCTTTTACTTGTTGGCAAGTCAAACATTTTGACACCAACTCCGTTACTTCCTGTTTAAGACCCAACCACCAATACACTTCTCTTAGACCATGATACATTTTAGTACTACTAAGATGCATAACATAAGGGCTACTATGTGCTTCATGAAGTATAGACTATCTCAAACTCTGATCATTAGGTACACAATATCTGCCTCTAAAGTACAAAATTCAATCAGAATTGATCCCAAAATCCTCAGTCAACCCATCCTCAACCTGTTTAGACCGAGGTGCTAAAGATTTATCCAAAACTCTGCTTATCTTTGATTTCCTGTACCAAAGAGGTTTTACTTGCAACTCGGCTAAGATATCCCCATCACTCTAACGAGCAAACATAGCCCTCAAGTCAGACATTGTCCTTATGCTCAAAGCATCGACCACTACATTAGCTTTCTCAGGGTGATACTCGATCATACAATCGTAGTCTTTCAACAATTTAATCCATCTACGTTGTCTCAAGTTAAGTTCCTTCTGCGTAAGGAGATATTTGAGACTTTATTGATCAGTGTAAATAATACACTTCTCACCATATAAGTAGTGTCTCTAGATTTTAAGAGTGAAAACAATAGCCACCAATTCCAAACCATATGTAGGATAATTGCATTCATGTAGTGTAAGTTGTCTTGAAGCATAAGCTACTACTTTACCATCTTGGATTAGCACACATCCAAGCCTAGCATACAACGTATCGCTATACACAACATATTCTTTACCAGATTTTGGTTGAATTAGGACGGAAGCTTCTGCCAGCACAAACATTAATTTTTCAAAACTAGCCTGCTGCTCATCTCCCCACTTAAACGAAGTGTTCTTCCTTAACAACTTAGTCAATGGGGATGCTATTAAGGAAAAACCCTCAACAAACCTTCGATAATACCCAGTGAGACCCAGAAAACTGTGAATCTCTGAGACATTCTTTAGTTACTTCCAATCTAAGATGGCTTCCACCTTTTTAAGATATACGTGGATACCTTCAGCTGATACCATTTGACCCAAAAACATAACTTCCTTCAACCAGAATTCACACTTACTGAGTTTAGCAAAAAGCTATTTTTCACAAAGTATCTTTAGGACAACCCTCAAATGTTCATCGTGTTCAAATTTTGTCATGGAATATACTAGAATATCATCGATGAACATAATGACGAATTGATCAAGGAAAGGCTGAAAGACACAGTTTATAAGATCCATAAATGTTACTGGCGCATTAGTTAACCCAAAAGGCATGAAAAGGAACTTGTAATGTCCATAACGAGTCCTAAAAGCAGTCTTGGTAATATCAAATCCGTTTACCTTAAGTTGGTAATACCCAGATCTCAAGTTAATTTTAGAAAAGACAGTTGCACCTCTGAACTGATCGAATAGGTCATCAATTCTTGGTAGAGGATACTTATTCTTTATAGTCAACTTGTTTAGCTCTCTGTAATCAATGCATAACCTATACCATTTTTTTTCTTTACAAAAAAAATCGACGTGCCCTATGGTAAAACACTGGACCTAATGGAACCCCATCCAACAGTTCTTGCAACTGTACTTTCAACTCCTTTAGCACTTTAGGTGCCATGCGGTAGGGACCAATGGACACCAGTGTCATTCCTGGTAACAATTCAATACCGAACTCCACTTCGTGATTTGGAGGCAACCTTGGAAATTCCTTGGGAAAAACATTAGGAAATTCTTTTACTGTACGAATGCTATCAATAGAAGGATTAACGACGCTTGCATCTCGGACATAAGCCAAAAATGCTTTACACCCTTTCCGTACCATCTTTTTTTGCCACCATAGCAGAGCCCACATTGGATAAATAATTTCGGCGTTCCCCAATCATAACAATTTCCTTTCCAAACTCAATCACCAATGTTACCCTATTTAGTGCACAATCCAAAGGGACTTGGTGCTCAACCAACTAGTCCATCCCTAGAATTAGATCGAATTTATTGAAAGGTGATTCCATTATGTCAGTGAGAAAAACCTCTCATTGTATTTCCAAAGGGCATCTCCTATAAATTTTATTCACAAGTACAGATGATCCCATAGGACTAACTATAGTAACAGTGTTTTCAGTTTTATCTACCCCAATCCCCAGTTTTATTCCCACATTACAAGCAATATAAGAATAGGTAGATCTTATATCAATCAATGCAAAATAAGGCACCAAATAGATAGTAAATGTACCTATTATGATATCAGCCGCATCTCTATCCTCTCAGCGTCTAGCTGTATATACCAAGGTAGGTTACCTAGCTTCAGCCCGATTCACACCCTGAGCCAATGCTCTCTATCCCTCTGATTACCTTTACCATTTCTGTTCTGATTACGGCCCCTCTGAGCACCCTAATTAACCCTCTGATTTTGACCCCTAGTAGGCCCCTAATTCTGAGACGAAGCTTGCCTCTGATCATTCCGGCGAGGAAAATCCTTAATATTATGCTCCATCGACCTACAAGCTAAGCAAGCACCTGTTATTCTCCAACACTCACCCGGATGGCCCCTCTCATAATGTTGACATACCTGAATCTACCCTTCTCTAGGGACCATTACTTCCCTATTCTGCGGTGGCCTAGTCTTTTTGGATCGTTTAATAGGACGCGGATTTGGGCCAACAGAGCCTACCTCTCATTTAGGTTGATATCTCTATTTCCCCTTTTTCTCGCGCTCCATGCGCTTAATCTCCTCAATAATCTTAGTCTTCTTGACCAAAGCCTCAAACACATGCTCCTGATGTGGAGCTACCTGTACCTTAAGGTCATACCTCAGACCCTCTTAAAAATGGAAACTCTTTTCCTACTCAGACGCTGCCATACTTGGTGTATAGCGGTTCAACCTCAAAAATTCCTCCTCATACACAAAAACTATCATGTCGCCCTATTTCAACTATATAAATTCCAACTGACGAGCCTCTACATAGCAAGAACCCATAAACTTACCCTGGAAGGCATCCTAAAAATAAGCCCAATCTATACACGTTGGCAGTTTCTACCACCTGTATGCCTCATCCCTCAACAAGGATACGACGCCATTAAGTTTCTGCTTAGGAATACAGTCCAAATCATCCAATATATGTTTAGTGGTCTCCATCCAGTACTCAACCACTGTAGGAGTAGTTCTAGCAATACCCTTAAACAACTCTGCCCCATTAGAGTGGAGCCTCTCAGCAATCGTCCCATGACTAACACCACCAATCGAGGCCCCAACAACCCGATTTAAAGCCCTTAGTAAAGCTTGTGTTACTGGATCATCCTCATCATACTCATTATCATCATAACTCCTATTACTACTATTTCCACCCTCATTAGTGGGTTCACTAACGACCTCATTGGGCTCAGCATTCTGAACAAGATCTTGTGACGTTGAAAACTCTGTCGGAGCCCTTGGAGGTCGCCCTCTACGGCCCCTCCTACCACGAGTTATCATTCCATTATTTTATGGAATCTATAATTTACAAGTAAGAATATCTTTAGTATTCTTGTTTAATCTTTTATCACAGTTTTAACTAAGTACTTTCATTTAAAAAATTTATGCAATAGTATCTAGTGTCTTTCTAAAGTTTCAATATTGTTTCTTTGGGCATGTCATTGGACCTTCGAGATTCGTCGTTTCCTAAAAAAAATAATTTTAAGAATATTATGGTTTGTTTTTCCCAAAAAATTCCCCTTTTATGAATGCATGCATGCAGCCTTGTTTTTGAAAAGAACAAAAATTCAGTCCAAGATTTTGAACCTAGGCTCTCATACTACTAAATGTAACCTCCCAGACTTGACCTAGACATTATGGGCATATCGTGAAGGTCACATGGGACACCTAAACTACGAATCCACCTTATCGTTAGTTGAAACCTCAATCCACTCTCTTTTAAATAAAACCACGATTATCTTTATTACTTTGAAAAACATTCATTAAATAGTTAAACTTTTATTAAGTCAAGTTAATAACAATAGCATGATTTTAAAAAAAACACATTGCTTGACATTGCTTTTGAAAAACCCTATTAAGTTTAGTTGTAGCGAAAAAAATTAAAATCCAATTATTTACTAAGCCAAGTAACATGCTCAATCCAATTTCAAAATAATCCTATAAATCAAATTAAAGTATAAAAAGTTATGCATGCATGAAAATCCACAAAACAAAAATAATCTTGAACCACGGTTCAAATAACTTTACTGTCCAATAACCATATAAATTTAGGGAAATTTAAATAAAATAAGATAGAAACTAAGTCAAACGTCCGCCATACATCCGCATGCCATGTTCGGTCCTAATCTCGTTCATTACTTGATAGGTTTGAAGTAATTGGGCGAGGCGAGCTAACTAGCTTAGTATGAGTCTAAATTAATAAGCACATTCAACAATCATTTAAGATTAATCACACAGAACATCCATGTAACATTTTCATAGCAACCATATCAATAATAAAATAAGTTATGGGCATATCATAATGCAAGAATGAATTCCTACCCCAACCATCCGCTACACACCACGAGTTCCCCAAAACTCATCTGCCAAACTCCAAACAATGCGAGCAAAGCTCGATATGGTTAAACCACCATATAAACATAATGTAGATATTTTGTCAATTAACATATAATGTGATAAAATCACCAATCTCCACAGTACTCCTGGTGTAGTGCACTGACTACATATAAATGTGAGCTTAATATGCCGCTAGAAATCCACGAAAATCCTCTATCAACCACAATATACCACCACTTCCACATGCAATATGTCATACAATATTTCAATCAATTACACATTTCATACATATTCTTTCAGTAGCATAGATTACATGCCATCATTATAACGTTCACATATCAATCATTCAGTTTCACCATCAATATGGTGACATTTAATCATATCATTAATCATTAAAACTTTGGGAAAATATTTCCACTGCATGTATAATAGTTTTTCCATTCAATACTTTTCATGGCATGGTATCCAACAAGATTTCGACATTCAATATCTATTTTCAAAATAACACATGCTATACATACAATTAACTATTCAGTCAACCAAACCTTTAGTCAAGGAACCTTTCATATCAATATCAAATAATTAACTATTCAGTCAAACAATTTTGCTAACATGCCATTTAGTCAAGGCCGGTAACGTACTTGATTTAACCGCTTTAACACATTCACTTAGTCAATTAACTAAGCTCGACTAGCTAGCTTAATCCACATTTAGATCATATAAAATATTATCAAAACATTCAAGTTTAACAAGTTAGAACCCACACCTTTTTTTCGTACTATTACTGATGAAACTCGCAGTTTCTCTTTAAGACCTTAAATCGAGCCTAAATTAAAAATAAATATTTTATCAAATTACTACACCTTTTAATCAGCCTAAAACACCCTCTTATGGGTTCAAATCAAACAACATATTTATAACAATTTTTGGATCTAAATTAACTAGGTTTCTTACACTGATTTGATACGAAGCGTACGAGCGAACATGTAACAGCTTCACTATCGATTTAGGGAGTTTGGATCAGCACCTAACACCATTACATACTTAAAAACTAGTATTTATACAATCATAAAATTATTTAATCCAATCAATTATCAATTTCCTCAACAAGTAAGTTAAAACTATGCACTAGCCAACAAACTACCACAGTTACGCTTTCCGAATTGTTAGATATGAATCATCGAATGATCAAGATTGAATTTGACTAAGGCACATATGGTTAAAGGCTAATTCTTAAGGGTTCTTGGGAAAAAATATTGCTGGAAAGAGATGGGAAAAATTTAAAGAAAATGGCAGCCTCCTTTTGGTGCCTTTAGGTACGGCGCACCACCATCGACGGTGGCAAATTAAGGCTGATTTAAAAATCCAATTGAAAACACTTTTAAAGGCTGGAAAAATACCCATAAAATCATTAAAATTTCCCCCAATTCCATATCTAAAAATTTGGGTGTTCCCTTGAAAGATTCATCAAGAAAATTAAAGAAAAGAGGCACTCACACAAGCTAGAAGAGAGGGGGGCGACAATGGGGATCATTCTTGGAGGTCAAAGATTTCAAATTTATGACTGGAAAAATAAGAAAAGTGGCAGCAAGAAGGAGGGGAGAATGACGCAATATCTTGTGGCAAATGAAAAGAAAAAGAATATGGTGGTTCAATGTGGTTTGGGCAGCGACAACAAGAGGAAAAGAAAGAAAAATTTATAGAGAAGAGAGGAGAGGAAGAGGGAGGGGCGGCTAGGGTGGAGTAAAAACAATTAAGGGCTAATCAAATTAATTAAAAGTAGTATGTGTACCTAGGTTTAACTAGGTATGGATGGCACACAAAGAAAAAGGGGATTTTTGCAAAATTAAATTATTTACAAAGGAAGGGAATTAAACTTGGGACCTCAATTTAATTTATAGCTTCCTCATATTTCTTTTAATCACCAGGCTAATTACTCATCTTTGAAATAATTTTGCATTCCTATTAAGCTAAAATTTGGGATGTTACAATATTTTTAAGTTCATAACAAAAGTTTGATGTGGCCTTTTTTTATTGGTCTAACAACAAATTTAGTCCTTTAATATTTATATCTTCTATCGAGTT
>CM025145.1:17812723-17824927 GCA_013467495.1 Gossypium gossypioides | reverse complement strand
TTAAAGCATCCACCGTCCCACTATTTTAAGGATGGTTTATTTATCCATTAAGGCCATCCAATTATAATTATTTAATCAATTTAACACCTTTAAACTAATAAATATTAAAATTTAGTCCTTTTAATATAATGATTGACTTTTTCAACTTTTACAATTTAGTCCTTTTTAATTAATTAACTATCGAAATGTTAAAATTCCTTAACGAAACTTTAATACAACATTAATAACACTCCATAAATATTTATAAAAATATTTATAGCTTGATTTATAGAAACAAGGTCCCGATACCTTATTTTTTAAAATAACTTGACTTTAAGGTTTACCACTTGAACTTAATTAATCATTTATATAACATAAATTACCATATCAAAAACCTTTTTAAAACTGTATTTAAATCGTAAATATTAAATAATAATATTTACAAACTTACTAGTCAGATTTGTAGCCCTGAAACTACTATTTTCGACACCATTGAAACATGGGTTGTTACAATAATAACAATCGTTCATACGAACTTACCTCGATGGCTAGGGGTGTAAAAATGAAGTCGAACTAATCCGATGCTTTAGCTTTTCCCCAATCTAGATCCGTACGTGGTCTATCTTGATCTAAATAGACAATTTCAACCCATTTAATACCTCTAGCATTCAATTTAGTCCACAATTCATATTTATGTAAAATTACCATTTTGCCTCTAATATTTTAACTTTTTACAATTTAGTCCTTAAGCTCATAAATTAAAATCTAAGAATTTCAATCCCCCATTCAAGCTAACTGAATTCTCTAAGGACTTAAACTAACCCATACTAGTCACCATTTCATAAATTTAATGTGAATTTTTATTATTTTTACAAATTAATCCCTATATGTAAATTTCATCAAAAATCACTTTACAAAACTTGTTTATTTATCAATAAGGATCCATAATCTACCATTTAACATCAAGAATTATACAAAAGCATGCATGGCATAACCCTCAATCTTTGACAGTTTTACAAATTAATCCCCGAGCTAGCTAGATTAAGCTAAAACGACATCAAAAACATAAAAATCATTAAAAATAGGGCTCAGAATCATTTACATGCATACACCAAAGCTAGCCGAACCTCAAAGCCCTAAAAATGGTTATTTTCCTCTTCAAAAATCGATGGAAGAAACAATTGTAGAAGATGATACTATATTTACGTAGTTTATTTAAGATTTATTTATCAAATTACCATTGTAACCTTGTTATTTAATTAAATAAAACACCAAATTCATGCCCATCTTTGTCCACTAACATTAGAAATGATATAATTACCATTTAAGTCCATTTGGTTTCCTTTTCCATAGCCTTTTAACCCTTTTAACTAATGGAAGTCTACTTTTACACTTTTTACGATTTAGTCCTTTTCACTTCATTAACCATGCAAACATTAAAATTTCTTAATGAAATTTTAATACGAACCTACTAATATCTCATAGCCATTAAAATAATTCTAAAATAATAATTTACTCATCGAATTTGTGGTCCTAAAACTACTATTCAGATTTCACTAAAAATGGGCTATTATAAAATTCATGTGAATATATCAACTAGACTTGTGGGTTAGTAAAGCATGTATAAGTTGTTTAGTCTTGATGAGTTATTGTTAAATGAATTATATATAAGTGAGTCGAGTGTAATTGCATGTAGAAGTATATGTTAGTTTTATGATTTAATGAAACGTGAATATGATATTTTGATTTGATTAGAATATGGTTGTGAACGTGTTGTAGTATTCTCACGTTTAACCTTTGATATTGTGTGTATATTGTGGTTATTCTAAGCATTCACTAAGCTTATTAAGCTCACCCACTCCTATCTTAAAACCCTTGCAAAGTAACTAACTGCCGGTGTGAGCTATGTGGTTCCAATGGGTGATCCAAGTAAGTCCTTTTTTGTTATTTTGTAGGTGTTATTGTTATTTGTTTATGTTTTGGGAATAAGGCAATGTGGTAGACTTTTAATGATATTTGTCATGATATTTTGGAAGTTCTATAGCTTAATTACTCTTAGGATTTTGATAATTGAATCATATTATCCCGATTATCATTTGAACTTATTTTCAATGTTTGAGACTATTACTATGGCTGTTTTGATGTCTATTTGATGATGATATGATAACATGATGAATTGGTACAAGTGGGAATGACTTATATGCTTAAAATGTTGTATTTTTCTGGTCTGAAGCAGAGGTATCAATATTCATGTTTTAAAAATGATACCTCTGTGTTTTTGAAATGTGCAGGAAGTTAAAATCGTAAATTGGTATCGATACCCTATCACGAGTATCCATACTTGGGGTAATTTGATCGATACTTTTTCAATTATACTAATATTTTCTTGTTATTTGATTTTAGTTGAGATACATAATATTTATTTGGTACCAATTTTCCATACGGTATCGATACGGTGGAAGGAAAACATCAATACCCATGTTCTAGTATCGATACCTACATGATTGTCTTGGAAATTTTGCTAAGTGATACTAATTCATGTTCAATTATTTTTATAAGCTTATTGAAAGTATGTTTGGCAAGTTCTAATGATAATTGATATATGTTTGACTAAAAATTTATATTATCATAGATAAAGAGGATGATTTCTTAATAATGTGACAATTTACTATGAGTATGACATGAGATGGTGGTGTGGCGTTCTAATTTTTGGGCTTGGCAACTAGGCTGGGTATAGGGTGCTACATTTGATGGAATCAAATCTCTAGGTTTAACAACGCTTGAACCTAGGTGATTATTGTGTGTTTGGGGTTTCGAAACCCATGCGCCTAAATCTATTTGATTTCTTAAAATTGTTGATATAACTCTGATTTAGTGGCATGAGATTGCTTGAAACAATTTGTTGAATTGCATGGAATTGTTTGAAATATTCTGATTGAATTGCATGTGGGTTAGGAATGGGAACACATTCCTTTTAATCATGAAGTTAGCTTGTAGGAATGAGACTTGGATCATCTCCTTGCCACTCACACCGTTTATTTGTTTATTTATTTATATATGCTACATTATTAGATTCGATATGCCTCGTAGACATATGAATGTGAGTGCGTACGTATTCGTATGTTCTAAGTGAATTAGCTAAAAAGTGGAAAACTTCGATAGAGACTATTGAATTAGGAAAAATGGTTACGAGTTCTTTAGACAAGAGTGTTGTAGTGAGTAGAGGAAACTGTTAGCAACGTTATTGTAGAATAAGTTCGTGGTAGTGAATTGAATCATTAAGAAAAAAAGTAGAAAGTTAGAGAGAATAGAAATCAAAGTGCACAGCGAAAGTTTGATAAATAGTTTAAATGTAGACATAGCATATTTTGTGATTAAGCAAGTGATGTGTTAGTTGGGAATTTCAAAGACGAAATTCTTTTTTAGAGAGGGAGAATTGTAATACCCAAAAATAAGGCCTATGAGTTTTAGGGGTATTTTAGGAATTTTAGCCTTAGAGTGTTAAGAATTTTGTGACATGGTAGATCGGTCATGTTTTTTTAATATGGTTTTTAGAAAATAAAATCAATTTTTGAAAAAAGTGTTTTAAAAACCTTAAATTTTGAAAATTGGATTGATTTTTAAAAGAGTCAAAATTATGAGTTTTTAAGAGGCAATTAAACCAAATTTTAAAAATCACCCTAATATCATCCCCCACTTATAAGTTTCACATTATTCTTCTTCCTCTTTTATTATTGTTGTCGTCTCTTGCTTTCTCTAAGCACTTCACAATTGATTTTGATTCCCAAACTCCATACTCTTGATTTCTTTCACTTTCCCAACATTAAACATCCATTAAATACTAAGAAAAATAGCCAAAACACCATAGTTTTCTCCATTGTCAAGCTTGTGGGTTTTTCGGGTTTTCGATCAAACATTTGGTTTTTTGTCAACTAAGGTAACGATTCAACTCCTAAATATTTTTAAATGCTATTTAGTCTTTAAACTAAGTTTTTAGCCATTAAATCACATGTTTTAAATAAAATCCAAAAATTGGGTCATTAATGGTGGATATTGGGATTTTAGGTAAAAACATGGTTTCTAAGTGTTTTTCAAAAACTTTGAAGTTTCCTTAGGATTTCCAACGGTTTAACTAATTTTCGTTAAAATTTCCAAAAACATGTCGCAAATGCCAATACCAAGGATAGAGTAGTTTTGTGTAGTTTAAAGGTTGAGAATTAGACGTAGGTGAATAATTAGGTGAACGGAATCGATTATAGGCTAAAAGATTAAGTATAGAGGAAGATATTTGAGTTTCAAGTTTGTTAGTCGAAATTTCAGCTTTATAAGGAATATAGCTTAGACTTGCATTTTTGGTTGGTTTTATTGTGTGCATATTAAATATGTTGAACAATAGTGATGATGTTTTGTTAGCAATATAAATGTGCAGTGAAAGTATGCAAAAATCGATAAGGTCGTATGTGTTGGATTATGGAATGTAATGCTATTGTAATAGGTTATGTATGTGATAAACTGATTTTAAAGCACTTATATGTGGTTGGATACGTGATAGCTCAATGAGCATTATTGTGGCACTTTAAGTGCAATTAAATGTGAATTCGATAAGCATGCATTGTGTACAAGTTTGTGATGTGAATTGATGAATGTGAACAGAGATGATGTACATTAAATCAATAATTAAAATTGTGTAATTGTGGATATTTTAGCCTCGTGATCTCTTGAAACTGTTGGATATAGTTGGCATGCCATAAGATTGCGAGTACTCACTTATATGTGTTTTTTTATTTAGGCATTGAGGCCTTGAGACATGTTAGAGGGCTAAGGGAATGTGATCTAAGCTCCATTCAATGGGACATGTTTGGTGTGTTGGAAAGTGTTAGCCTTATGCTTCACTTTTTGGATATGTTCGACTATATGAGTCAATTGGTGTGTTGGAGATCTGTGTTTTCGATGTATGGTGATAGAGCCCACTTTTATGCTTCATAACCCCAAGTGCCAAATTATCTTAAATGTATATATGTGTAATGTGATTATGCCTAAATGAGTATGTGGTTGCTATGCAAATTATCATTTAAATGTGATATTATATGTTTTAATAATACAATATGAAATGGATGCAAAAACATGTGAATAATATGCTAAATGAGTTTATTTAAGTTTCATGAGAATGTTAGTATGCTCTTATAGTAAATTGTGTACGTAATTGTGGTTTGGATCATTTCCTTTTAACTTGTGAATGCATGTGAATATATCAGTTGACTTGTGGGTTATTAAAGCATGTATACATTGTTTAGTCTTGATGAATTATTATTAACTGAATTATATATAAGCGAGTTGAATGTAATTTAATGTAGGTGTATATGTTAGTTTTATGATTTAATGAAACTTGAATATGATATTTGGACTTGATTAGAATATGGTTGTGAACGTGTTGTAGTATGCTCTTGTTTAATCTTTGATATTGTATGTACATTGTGGTTATTATGAGCATTCACTAAGCTTATTAAGCTTACCCACTCCTTTCTTAAAACCCTTACAGAGTTGTTAAGTGCCGGTGTGAGCGGTGTGGTTCCAAGGGGTGATCCAAACAAGTCCATTTCTGTTATTTCATAGGTGTTATTATTATTTGTTTATGTTTTGGGAATAAGGCAATGTGGTAGACTTTTAATGATATTTGTCATGATGTTTTGGAAGTTCCATAGCTTAATTACACTTAGGATTTTTAGAATTGAATCGTATTATATCGATTATCATTTGAACTTATTTTCGATGTTTGAGACTATTATTACAACCGTTTTGATGTTTATTTGATGATGATATTATAGCATGATGAATTGGTACAAGTGAGAATGACTTATATGCTTAAAATATTGTATTTTTTGGTCTAAAGCAGAGGTATTGATATTCATGTTGTAAAAACGATACCTATGTGAACTTAAAATGTGTAGGAAGTTAGAATCGTAAATTGGTATTGATACCTTATCACGAGTATTGATACTCGGGGTAATTTTATCAATACTTTTTCAATTGTACCAATATTTTCTTGTGATTTGATTTTAGTCGAGAAACAGAATGCCAATTTGGTACTGATTTTCCATACAGTATCGATATCGTGCAAGGAAAATATCGATACTCATGTTCTAGTATCAATACCTACGTAATTGTCTTGAAAATTTTGCTAAGTGATCCTAATGCATGTTCAATTATTACTATAAGCTTATTTAAAGTATGTTTGGCATGTTCTAATGATGATTGATATATGTTTGACTAAAAATTTATAATATCACCCACAAGCCAACTTGATTTCTTCTGCCTTTGAGCCCTTGCAACCTGGGATTCTTGAGATAAAAAATTTCATTTTTCCCCGCCTCATGCCTTTCCGAGGGAGCATTTTCTCCCCTACAAAAGAGATCTATAAAAAGAACTCAATTGTAATATCCTGTTTTTCAGTGGTGTTGGAAATAGTGGTTTCAGGACCACAATCCGATATGTGAGATCGTGTTTTATTATTTTATTAACATTTGTAGAGTTACTTTAGAGTTGTATTAAATTTTGGTGAAGAAATTTTAATGTTTGATTGTTTAACTAACCAAAAAGGATAAAATTGCAATATGCATAAAAGAACTTAATTATCATTGAATTACATGATTAAGTGAAATTCTTGGTAAAGTGGGGGATTTTATAATGTAATTATGCCATGTAATAGGTTAATGGACGGTAATGAGTAGTGAAAAAGTTTAATGAAATGTTTTATTAAAGGATAAAGCTGTAACTTAGTAATTAAAAACTTTAATTAAGTAAAACTAATAATATCAACATCTTCCAAAAGCTTGGCTACCGAAAACTATAAGGAAGAACACCCATTTTTGGTGCTTGAAGTTCGGCCAAACACTAGGTGCATGCATGGTATAAATTTTTAACTCGTTTTTTTTTTGTAATTTTTATGTTTTTGAACTCATTGCAACTAGGTCCAACTAACTCATACCTTCGTTTTTTAAATTGTTAAGAATTTTGGATTTCACCATTGATGAATTCTTGATGTTATGATGTTAATTGATGAAATGGAGGTTTTAGTTGTTGACTAGAATTAGTTTATTAAGTAATTTTGTTAGTTTTCGAGTTAAAGATTAATTTGGTAAAATATTAAAATTTACATGGTATTCTTGTGAATTTTGAATAGTTATAGACTGTACTAATATAGGAATAAATTCGGCTAGCATGGGTATTTGGCAAAATTTGCTAAATTTGGAGATTTTAAGTTTAGGGACTAAATTGTGAAAAATATAAAAGTTTAGGAAAAATGTGTAATTAATGAAACTTTAAGGGTCATATACATTGAATTGATGTGAAATGCATGTGAAATTAATAGATTGTATTTAACTATTATATAGATCAAGAACCGAACCAAAAAGACAATAATCAAGGAAAAGGGAAAATTGTGGAGTAGTCCCTGCTTTGTAATCGGAAGTGATCGTAGGAAAGTTCATAGTAATTTGTTATGTAATTGTAAGTTACTTGAGGTTATATTGATGTTTTCTAGTTAATTGTTGTATGTATGGGAAATTACATCAGTTGATTATATATATTATAGAGAATTACAAAATAAGTATATACGTGAAATTAAAAAATTAATGATAGCATTTCTTGGAGCTACATATTATAGATATGAATGTATTGAGTTTATAACATGTGTACGAAAATGATGAAGTGCCTTTGTATAATGAAAATGTATTAAAGTAATGAATTTATGTATATTGCCCAGATGAAGATAGTAATTGCGTAGGATACGATTGGCATGCCAATAGGGTTAGTATGTGCGCTTGTATAGGATTTGCACTTCGGTGCCTCTGATTACACATTCATGCCTCATCTGCACTTTGGTGTCTCTATTATGCATCTACGATGCCTCTGGTGTGGTGTAGTTACCCAAGTATCCAAGTGGAGTACCTAGTTCATCGGGCTAAATGTTAATGGAATGTATAGTTGACTTGTGGACTTAAATGTTTATGTATATTCAAGTTATTAGAAAGTGTTAAATGTTCAATGAACTACTTGTTTATATGTGAGTACATTTACATTGATGAAATGTTGTTTATGAAATTGATAAGTTATTTAAGAAAAGGATTATCACGGTATATTTTGATATGTAATCAAGAACTAATGTGGGTTGTGAATGTGTATTTGGCTATCAGGAGTTGTAAATTATCTCTTTATATTTTGATGTCCACTAAGGTAAGTTAGTTTGATGTTTGAAACTATGAGCTTACTAAGTTTCTTTAGCTTATTTGTTTCATTTATGTTCTTTTGTAGTTGTCAAGTTTGCGGATTGACTTGATGGATCGATTGAAGGCTCACACTATCCAGCCATTTTGGTAGCTTTTGTATCTTGTTTTGTGGTGTGGCATGTATATAGGTGTTTTGTTATAAAAATGTAAATGTTATGCTACAATGATGTTCCTAGTGAAATGCTTGGTTTTGGATGTGTATGTTTGAAGTGTTTAGGATTGGTAATCCTTAAGGCAATGATTTAGGTCATGATGCTTGGAATGGTAACTTAATGTGCATGTTTATAGTTTGACCAATTTAGTTGATGGTTTGAGTAAGAATAGGTGATTAATGCCATGTGATTTCTTAGCTAGGTTAGTTGAACATATGATCTTTGATTGTGGTGCCTTTGAATGGCATATTGGTTAGGCATAGGATGAATGAATTTTTGGCATGTAATTGGTTATTTGAATGTGTTTTTGAACCATGGAAGTGAACTAGGTATGTCATGTCTTGTTGTGCAAGGAATGGTGTATGAATTTACTTAGTTTAGGGGTTAAAAATGGTGCACACGGCCTGGGACACAGGATGTCACACGACCATGTGCCACAAATAGCCACCTCATGTAGCCGTGTGTATTTATTGTTTTTAGGTGAAGTATCCACATGGCCGTGTGAACCAAAATAATTTGTTACATGGTCTAGCACACAACCTGCGAGATGGCCGTGTGGCCCTATTTTGAATACCTACACTGGCGGACACATGAGCTGGGACATGACCGTGTGTTTTTGTAAATGTTCACACGGTCTAAGCTACGTTACACAACATGTTTTTGAAAATTTTCATGTTTTTCTGAAACTTTTTGTTTTGTTTTAATTTGACCCCAGATTGTTTTTAAACTGCTTTTAAGGCTACGTAAGCCCAAATTAAGGCCCATAAGTATATTTGTATCTTAAATTGATTCGTTTATATATGTTTGTAATTTAGTTGTTATATTGTTTTGAAATGAGGTTAAATGTTCTATGTAGCTCGGTAACACTCTATAACCTTAATCTGACAACGGAGTTGGGATAGGGGTGTTACATCAATACAAGCCTTTGATTTTCCATACTAACCTTCGAAGTAGATTATTGATCTGAAGGATACTTGGCACTCGGAGTAATTGGCATTGTCATGAAAACTTGAATTTCATCTCTACATTGTTGTCAAAGCAAACGTAATTCATTAATTTACGTGTAGGTTTAGGGTTTTGGGTGATGAATACTAATTTTTTTTTACTATTTTCTCAGTTTTAAACATTTGGAACATGTTATTTTGTTGAAAATGAATAGATGAGTCATAACTCTTATCCATTACAGCGGTCAAATTTGTGAGAGCGAAATTGGCCTCTTTTTTGTATCAACACAATCTGAAGATTTGACATTCAACCGAACCATAACGCTAAAAGAGCTTAGGACAAGGATTAGGTGCAAAGTGGGGATTTGGAGAAGAATTTCGAGCCTCAAATGTAGATATCTTTTGTCATTGAAACATGCTAGATATGCCATTTTTTTAGATGAATAGGGACAACGATCTGGAGTAGGTGATCGAATCCCATTGCTCTAGTGGGAATGTTATGCTAAAGTTGTATGTCGACTTTGTCGAGGAGGACAAAGGTAGCCCAAGCTCGATTACATCGTGTCCACCAAATCTCATGCTCGATCAAGAAGCTGAAAGTGAAGCTGACAATGAAGCTGCAAACATTGCTCGATGGGATGACCCAAGTTTCACGGCGTACCAACCCCACCATACGTGTGACCTCTTGATCTTGCTGCTGAGGGAGGTCTAGAATTTCTAGACGTCCCTCATAGAAGACTAGGGCATGCGTCTTCTTCAACAAATTTTGACCATTTAGAGATTGGGATGGAGTTTGACTCCAAAGATGCTTTTGTAGCTGCTGCCAAATGGTATAGCAACTTGGCATCAACTTCATTGTTACATGCTCCCGGTCCGAGAAATATGAAGCGAAGTACGCAATGCGTGGAATAGGATGTCCATGGAAAATCATGACATCTGTAAGGAAAAGTCACCGTTATAGATGATCAGGAAGTTTATCGTGCACATACTTGTATTGTAGCTGGTATGTATCATGGTTAACAATATTATTTTTCTAGCATTCTACTATGTATGGTGACCCAATTTATTATTTTTCAAGCATGTCAAACGATCATCCGAAATTAGATTTGGATATGATATCTACCTTTATATTACCCATGGTCAAAGTGCTAAGATTCCAGTCCCTATTTTGATCGCACACTTCCGCAGTGAGTTCGATTACACCGTGTCCTACCATAAGGCATGGTTGGCAAAGTAGAAGGTGTTGGAGAAGATGCCTAACTAGTGAGAGAAATCCTACAACGATTTGTGGCAATGGTGTTAGGTACTAGAGTGGTACGTACCAAGTTCTATAACCAAGCTTCAAACGGAGCCTACATATTACGGCGAATGCTTGGTCCCTAGAAAAAGAGTTTTCCACTATTTTTTCTGGACTTTCAAACAACGTGTAACTGCATTCTAGTACTATAAGTCACTTGTACAAATTGATGGCACAGTCTTGTACGGGAGATACATGCATAAGTTGTTAATAGCTATTACACAGGATGGTAACCGAATAATCCTGCCAATAGCTTTTGCAATAACTTCGAAAGAATCTGGTGATGACTAAGGTTTCTTCTTAACTAACATGAGAAGGCATATTGTGTCACAGCCTGAGGTGTGCGTCATTTTCGATAAAGGCACCAGAATACAAGCTGCATTCGATCGACATTCAAGCTTATGGGTCGTGCACACCATACGTATTGTTTGTGTCATATAAGGTCTAACTACATGGTCTAATACCATAAGGATGTGGAGCAACAACATGTTATTAACATGGGTACGTTGTGCATAAAATTGGTTTTACAATTTGACATATACATTTTAGGTCTCTTTTCTTGAATGCATTGTTGACTGTTATCAACAGGGTACGAGCTCGTCCAACATCGATTCCATAAAATGTTGGAAAGACTACGAGTTGTAAACCAACTCGGTGCGCAGTACCTCGATGGGATACCGAAGGAGAAATGGATACAGTCGTATGACGGAGGACTAAGATATGGACACATGACCTCGAACCTAGCAGAATGCATTAATTACGTACTTAAGGGGACACGTCATTTTTTGTAACCTCGATGGTCAAGGAAACATATTTTCGATTAGTAGCCTTGTTTCCAAAATCGGCTAAGACATACACGGAGCAACTAAAAGGAGGTCACGTTTGGTACAAGTCGGTGCTAAAAGATATTGGGGAAAATGTAAAAAAGCAAACTCAATGACTTCAGTGTGTCACTCACGACCAAATTTAGTATTGCGAGTTATGCAACCCCATAAAGTCGAATGTGAAGTCTGTTGGATCACCAGTACACCCCATGGCACAGCAAAAAAATAAATCTGTCGATCACATCCAGGGATCTATGTGCAAGGAACGAATCAGGGTGAAAAGGGTATGAACGATTACCTTTAATCGTCTGAAAAATCGAAGAAACAAATTACGCTATTGTATGTCGATTCCAAGCTGCTACGAAAAGTTTCAGCTTCTACGTAATCCATCCGATGTGGCAAAGAACGGTAAGCACTCTCTAAAACTTTTTTCAGAGAGAGAAAAATCTCTTGACAGTTGCTAGACCTCACACACTTTATTTTTTGGGTATATAAGGTTTTTCTTAAAAACCCTATATTTCCTAATTCGGGAATAATTGATATTTTTCATATGAATCAAATCGTAATATGTAACTGAATATAATAATTATAATTACCATAATTATAATAATGTTTGACAAAAGAATTACAATTATAGTAATTATAATAATATTTGATCCTAAATTATAATTACAATAATTATAATAAGGATTTCGGTAAATTATTTTTAGTTAAATTTTATAC
>CM025145.1:17753252-17765290 GCA_013467495.1 Gossypium gossypioides | reverse complement strand
AACACATAACCACTAAAGCTGACAAATATTTGTGTCATATTTTCACAATAACGAAATTAGAAATTTTGGAGCGTTACAAGTGGATCATACCGTAGCAAAAATCTCTAGCAAATATCATTACATGTTGCCACTAGTCTCGATGACAAAGCATTCAGCCATGCCCTTGCACGATATCTCTAAAAATATGGAAATAATTTAAACCACAAGGCATCTTTAAGAACACCCTGTTGTCTAAATGAGTAATAGACTTATAGAAAAAGCCTTAAATTCAATCTTGGATCCACCAAACTGTCCTACTATTTGCAACATCTGAAACATTACTGGTTTAAACTCGAATTGTTGAGCTTGTATGTGTCTTACTATTCCTAGATTCAAATCATCCAAAATTGGAACAACATGTTCCCGAATTGGTCTGTCTCGATCATCTATCACATGATGAATAAGAGGATTAACATCCTAACCAATGGTATCATAATTGAGATCAGGATCATTTCTTTCCCTAGCCATATTACGTATCTCCCCTCTTCTCTTTCGCAAAGTTCTTTAAATCTCTGGATCAAAAGGATATTTTTCGTTAACAGGAATGCCTCTTCTCATAAACTGATGACAAACCTATAGAAATTAAATACAACTAAGTTAAATAAAACTAAGATAACAAAAGGGAGATAACAAAACCAAATTTCACCAACTGCCAATCCCCGACAGCAAATCTAAAAACTTGTTGCGTGTGAAATTATATGCAAATTGTGCAAGTATACACGTCGAATCAAGTAATAAAGTGATACGTGAGATCGTCTCCATAGGTATTAGAATGGTATAATTTGGTCAAGTTATTAGAGTGAGGTATGATATAAAAAAATAATGATAAGAATGTAGTGGTAATTTGAAGGAATAATGATGTATGTAGTAATGGAAAATGCTATGACAAGACCAAACAAGAGTAAGAATGTAATGAAAAATTCGAGAATAATTACGTGAAGAATATGCAAATAAACAAGTAAAAAACTAAAAAAAATGCTATGACAAAGACACTATAGCAAAGGATAATGGGTCCACGATGTTAACTTGGAAGGTCGGGATTACTAAGAATTTGCCCTTACTAACAGTAATGCCTCGACAAAACCATAATCAATCCACTGCTTAGAGGAGTTCTAATATGGTTTGCTTCTTTCAAAAACAAGACCTCAAGTTTCCTTGCCTTAAGCGATATATGTCTATAGGCTTTAGCAAGGTACCCTGCACTATTTTGTTTTCTTTTCGTATGAACGCTGCTCTATGTCTAGAGGTTGTTACAAGTATTTGGTTGAACACTTGCTCATATCATTCAATTCCAACTCATAAACCAAACCTTGATAGAATTAGATTAATTTAATGAACATGTTGTACATCCATCCATGTCTAGAGTTTGCAATCATGTAATTTTATAATAAAAAAACCATTAAATGAAATAGAATATTAAAGCAGATCTACGCTTCAGTCATTAAAGAAAATAAAAGTTTCATCAAGTAATCCCAACCCTATGAGATTTTGCTCATGGGTTGGCAATTAAAATTCAAATCCAAAGTATCATTCAACATCATTTTCATTAAGTAAATTCATAAAGAGTAATCAAGAAATAATGAAAGAACTTCGGGAAGATAGCTTCCGCTTATCCAACCCACACTCTAGCGATGCAGTGTCATGTGATGGCTGACAGAGACTACCTTCGTCGTCCTCTTCTACTTAGTCGCTACCCTCTATTTTTTCTCTTCTTTTTGCCCCTTTTGGGGTTTCCTTCTCTTACTTTTATAATCGTTTTCCCTAAGGTAAATCCAACAACCCATAATTTTCTTCCTTTTTTTTAGGTAAATATATCTGGTACAAGTTCAATTGAGCCTAAGACCGGTACGCTTTGAGTGCTGATTGGACATCTTCCCAGCATTGCCACAACATTTGTGTTAACAAACTGTCCAACCCTTTGCCCCAACAAACCTTCACTCCTTTACTTCTCTTTCCTCTACCTACACCTACCAATCCACCACCACACACAACCCTTCCACAAGCAATTAAAAATAACTAACGTTTAAGTACAGTCCAAGCTCCTAATGTAATGCAAAAATAATAAAAATACTAATGAAATGTCCTAAAATGCAACTAAGTGTACCTAAGTGCAAACAATTAAATAGATCTAAAGGCATGAAATATAACTCTTTTCAAGAGTTATCACCTGCATACTCACAAAGTGTGTCAATAAAAGACTTAATTTGTACATTTTATTGAATGTAAATAAAACTAAGAAAATTTAACTAAAACATAATGAAAATGCTTGTATTCAAGCTCCTTAAATATGAAAACTAGTTTAATCTTCTACACCAAATTAGGCAGATCAAACTCCCTCACACTTAAGTCATTGCTTGTCCTCAAGCATCATAAACATAAGTGACAAATAAAAAATAATAACCCTTGAGCAAGTATGATACAAGCCTTCACTTCGGAGCATATGACTTAGGCATTTCATGCTTACTAACAACTTTAACATGATGAGTAATTGACTTGCCACTTTTGATCGCAAACATCTAAGTTCAATATGTTACAAAATATATAAGCGTTTCTGTGCACTAATGAATGCGTTTCTCTTTCTTTTATAACTTTATGACTTCCTTTCTCAGCTCATCCCACTCAAGAATGCTTTTCATTTTTCATGAACTTTTCTACTCATGTTACTTTTGTTTTTTTGGATCTTTCTTTTATTTTGCACTTTTCAGGCTAACCTAAAGTCCCCATATCACACTAATCCTTCCTATTTCACTTTGTTTTTACAAACTTTGTCTTAATGTATCTACTTAACCCTTAATACATATGGCCAGACGTCTATAATTGTGTAGTGCAGGACCAAAGAAAAAGGGCAAATAAAAATTAATGTTTTCAGGCTCGAGGTTTGTAATGAGGTTCATCAAGAAGTGACAATAGGCTAAAAAATTTGGTACTAAAACTGAACATTAATAGGTTGGATTTTTGGCTCTGGATATGTTCCAAAAATGCCTTAGGTCATCCCTAAATATCTCAACATGCATAAATTTAATCAACCAAACAAATACAAATTCGACCAATTATCATTTGTACTACCATGCTTGTTTCCTTGGATTTTCTATATATTTTTTTACAATTGATTGCTTAATACCTATTTACATTGTAACATATAGAACTTAGTAGTCTAATAATAAAAAATTTAAAATCACCTACCATCATGCCTAATTTATTTGTAAACACAAGCAATCTATATACATGCTCCTAACCGATCACTTATATTTCTATACACTCAAGCAAGCCAAAAGACAAGAAAAAAACAAATTTCCTATGTTACCCTCCACACTTTAGTTGACACATTGTTCTCAATGTGTAGCCCTTAAAAATAAGAAAAGAAGTTACCCGATTGATCATGGTCACTCCAGCTTCTATTGGTGAGTGCTTCCTCCTTTACTCGTATAATGTTCGAATTGTTTGTGTCTCCTTCATGTTGGGTTCCTACATAGAAAATTTAAACACAAAACAACATAACGAATAATCTACTATTAATCCTATTCCTAAAAGTTAAGTCTTTTAAAAGAATCAAAGTAAAAAGAAGATTCAATCCTCTTCCAAATCATGTAGAGGATAGGAACGCCCTTACTCTATGGGTGCCTTTCCTTTGCCCAAGCTTTGTTGGTGGGAAATTCTATCCCTTGAATGTGTTTATCAATCGGAGCTTCGAATAACGGGACCCTTTTGTGTGGAATATTACAACTAAAATATTGCTTCATACTCGTCCTCTGTCCCTAGATATTCTTGAGTTGCACCTTCTTCTTCGAACTCGATCCCCTCGCTATCGCCCTCATGTTGGACCGAGGTCAAACTAAATATATCTAGAGGATAGTTAGGGGCTTGCAACCCATTCACTCTTTCAAATTCCTGAAGCACAGATCACGTCTCTTACATCCATCAAATCATCCCATCGAGTTTTGCTTCTTGTTTTCGTGGGAGCCTTTCGATTGATCTTTTCCTTTAAGTGAGGCCGACACATCTATTTTTCCTTCCTCCTTTGATTCCATTCAAGAATTTGTTTTTGCTAAAGCTCAGCGTACTGGTTATATAGTGTGTCTCTAATGATGCTTCTTATTGGCTTCATAAATTGTTCCTTCTCGCTCATTGGCACCTCTGCCTGGTGACATAATGTTGTTACGAGATAGGGGAAGAAGAATCCAGCTTTCTGACTCTATACACACTATTTCATTTCTCAAAAGATCCATCGCCCTATATAGATCTGTTTGCGCTGCAGAATACCAAATAATAGAATAGCTCAATAGGCGTTAACGTTAGGAACATTCAGTGCATGTGCAATCTTAGTGCCAATGAATTGCATCCACATCTTAGAAACAGGAAACATGATAGCCTGATTGAAATTTGTTGGAAGCTTTATGCGTAGCCTGTAGTTCCAACTACCCCTACCTTGTGTTAAATATTTTATAACATCTTCCATGTCAATCTTTTGAAATTTATCTAAATCAATATTAAATGGTGATTAATCCATTTGATGAGTTAATGGACATATGGACATCATTTTAATGATTTTAAAGATTTATAATAAAGTTTAATTTAGTAAATAAATAAGTACAACATAAATGAATTAAAAGAAAACTAAATGTCCATCTTCTCCAAGTTCTTTTTCCACTAAAAATTAGAAGAATGAGAAGCCATTTTAGGGTTCTTCCATTCGGCAATAGTCTATCCTTGCATGTAAGTGTAATTTTGTCCTATTTTTAATTATTTCTATGCTTTTAAAGTCGTAGTAGCTTAATCTAGCTAGTCTAGGGACTAGTTTGCAAAATTGTTAAAGGTCTAGGGTTTTTCCATGAATGTCCTAGCTTGATATTTGAAGTTTAATGAAAGATTATGAGTCCTTGTTGATAAATAGACAAGTTTTGTAAAGTGATTTTGGATGAAAATGTTAATTAGGGATTTAGTTGTAAAAATAGTAAAAATGCATGGTGAAATTTTGAAATAATAATTTGTATGAATTGGTATGTGTTCATGATGAATTTGATTAGCTTGGGTTACAGATGAAATTACATGAATTTCAATTTATGAGGTTAAGGACTAAATTATAAAGAAATCAAAATAATAGGGGTAAAAGTGTAATTTTTCAAAAGTATGAATTTTGGACTAAATTGAATAAAATTAATATTAAATAGATTGAATTTATCTATTTAGATCAAGATAGACATTGTATGGATTTAGATCGAGGTAAAGATAAAGCTTCGGATTAGTTGACTCCGTTTCTACGCCTTTATCATCGAGGTAAGTTCATATAACTGTGTAATGTTTTAATGCTATATTTTGAGCTATATGTTAAATATTGATTGCTATGTAAATGATTAATGTAAATCCAATGATGTTACAACGACTATCGAGCCCCGTTTGAACCTTAGGAATTCGTAGGATACAAATGGCATGTCATTAGGGCTTCCATGTTTCGGGTGCTAATCTTGAATGTCCTACCGATGGCTGAGGTCCTGCATTTGTTGTAGATACTCCACAGCTCATGTGAGTAGTATCGTGTAGCTTACATTCTGACCCACAGCTCGTGCGAGCTAGCCCATTTCACAGCTCGTGTGAGCAACGATGTAAAGGAAAGGAAATGTTAGGAGTATATGTTAGCACACTTAGTGTGAGCTATCCCGTGTATCCGATGATATTCTAAATGGTTCAACGGGCATGAATTGGAAAGGAAATGGTAAGTGTTCAATATGAACCATGATATGTATTTATGAAAGAGATTGAAATGGTGAGATACATTGAACGCATGTTATGTTATGGAATATAGTAATTCCAATTGAATTATGTTCAAGTATAATGGTTATCTATGTTAAATTCATATTAATTATGTTCAAGTATGCTAGCATGTGCTATTGTTGGTGCTTAGGCTTGTGCCAAGCTTATGTTGGACTGTATTAGGCATAAACTTAATGTTATGTAATGAAATTGTAAGTTATGTTTTATGTTTTATGAACTTACTAACCATTATATGCCTATGTAGTTATTTTCTTAAGTTTTATTGACAATCGGAAGCTCATCCGATTTGGATACTTATTGGAGACCTATCACACTATTCCACGGATATATCGGTAGCTTTTGAGGTTTTGGTCATAATTATAATGGCATGTATAGGTGGAATTGTATTAATAATCTACTTGTTAGGTTTGGCATGTATATATTATGGTTGGTGAACTTTTGGCATTTTGATGCTTAAATGGCTGGTGTCGAAATTGTCAAGTGAAGGTATATTTTGAATTACCAATTTGGTATGTTTGATTTTGACTTGATGTAATCAATTGTGCTAAGGCTTGGTTTGGAAATAGGTAGTTGTGTATGGTTGATTCATGGATAAATATGTTTATGTTAGGTTGACTTGATGATTTGTGATTGAGGTGTCTTTTGGCATACTGGTTGTATGGATAAATAACATATTGAATTGGTTTTATTATGCATGTTTTTGGTATGTTTTAAAGTTTGATTATATTTGCAAATGGCATGTAGGTGTGTGCTTGATTTGGGTGAAAGAAAGGGCTTGAAATTGGTCTATTTCTTGTCCACATAGCCTAAGACACGGGCGCGTGTCTCAGCCGTGTGTGACACACAACCATGCGACATGGTAGTGTGTCCCCTATAGGTTTCAAAGGGTTTCAAGTCAGGCAATTACATGGTCTAGCACACAGCCTGGCACATGGGCGTGTGGCTTGGCTGTGTGACCCAAGTCAGAGAGTTACACGGGCATGGACACGGGTTGGGACACGGCCATGTGTCCCTATTTCAAATTTTACACGGACTGAGACACGGGCGTGTGTCTCAGCCGTGTAAGGCACATGACCGTTGACCCCTGCAGTTTAAAATTTTCTATTTTTTTTCCATAAAGTTCTAAATGTTTCTGATTTAGTCGCGAATCGTTTCTAAAGTGTTTTTATGGCCTCGAGGGCTCGAATAAGGGATGATATTAATGTGTTTGAAAGAATTATGCTATGATTTATGAAATGTTTGGAATTGAATGTTTTAAGTTACGACTTTACTGTAATGCTCCGTAACCCTATTTCGACAACAGATAGGGGTTAGGGGTGTTATATTTAGTGGTATCAGAGCTACGATTTAGTCAATTATTAGACTGAATGTAGCGTGTATAAGTCTAGAAATACATGCCATTATATAACCTATGATTGTGTGATAACTCCTTACCTTTTTTGAACTATGCTTTCATATAGAAATGTCATCCAACCGAGCTGACTCCGATGAAGTAGAGAGTAATGCACAAGCCTCCGTCCATGGGGCAGCATCGAGTGGCACTAGGCCCGTATCTGAGGGTCGAAGAAGAGAGGCTAAGGAAACCTTCTTCCAAATGATGAATGAATGGTTTACCAAGTTTATACGAATGAACCCGATAGCTTAACGACCTCTACCCTCACTTGTTCCCCAACCTGCCCCCGTAGTTCCTCAGGGTTTGGAACCAACATGAGCAAGCAAGCCTTCGGTTGATAAGATTAGTAAATTTGGAGTTGAAGAGTTCAGAGGTACAATTGAAGATGATCCAGAGAGAGTCGAGTTTTGCTTAGAGAATACTATAAGGGTTTTTGACAAATTATCTTGTACGCCAGCTGAATGTGTGAAATGTGTTGTGTCCTTGTTGAAAGGTTCGGCCAATTAGTGGTGGAACACTTTAGTTTCTGTTGTGCCTAGAGATCAGATTGATTAGGAGTTTTTCCATAAAAAGATTGAAAGAAATACGTGAGTCAGAGGTTTCTTGATAAGAAACGTAAAGAATTTTTTGAGCTAAAATAGGGTTGGATGTCTGTATCTGAGTACGAGAGGAAATTTGTACAACTTAGTAAATATGCTCAAGAATGCATACCAACAGAAGCCACAATGTGCACTCAATTTGAAGATAGACTAAATAAAGATATAAAGCTACTTGTCGAGATTCTTGAACTAAAATAATTTGAGGTGTTAGTTGATAGAGCACACAAGGTTGAGGAGCTTAGTAAAAAAAAGAGAAAAGTTGATTTTGAAGCCCATGATTCGGGAAAATGACATTTAGGAAAGTCATATTCATCACCTTCGAAGAAGTCAAAAGAGTATCATAGTCGTACTTCAACTTCGATAGGTTATTTTGGAATGGATCATGGTAAACATCATTCGAGTTCGAAACCTCTGGCTACATATGTAGCGAGTGTGGGTACTGTCAGGGGAAACTCACTTGAATGCTAGCAATGTAATAGATGACACTTCAGTGAGTGCAAATTGAAAGACGGGTTCCTTGAGTGTGATTAAAGGCTAGTAAAATTAATTAAACCATGATTTATTTAATTACACTAAATTAATAATTACAGTATAAATAGGTAAAGATAGTGGAATTCATAATCTTTCTCCTTCTTTCCATCGTCCACCATGCTTAAACCTTGAAGAAAGCTTCAAAACTTCTTCCTATCATTCAACCAACAATTAGATCAAACTCAGATCAAAGTGAAGCTAATAAGGGAAAAGCAAAATTTATAGATTAGTCCCTAAATGATATACTCATTTTGTATTTTGAAAAGGTGTAATACCTCAAACTCGACTAAGTAGGTTCGACCTGAATATAGTGAGCTACATTAGCCACTGAAGTGACTCTCCGTTAACTACAACCTAACCTCTCACACACCACTTGCGAAAATAATGCGTTAAGTAAAAACACTACAGTAGAATTATTTTCATACACAGAATGAAAACATGTGAACTTACAAACATTAAAGGAAAAGTTCACATGTCAAACAATAGACAGACTTAAAAGTTCGCATACTTTGAATAACATAAGCTCACATAGCAGTGTTCAACATGAGTTCGCACACACAAAGTACTAGTTCACACAATATCATAGGTTCGCATACAGTAGTATAGTTTCGCAAACAAATAGACTTCGCAACAAGAGGTATCATACAATCATGGGTTTTCATACTTTAATGGGGTTCGTATGCATGCATAGGTTCGCTAAATCCAAGGTACACATGTAATTTTCGTAAAAAAAATATAGGGATCGTAGAAAACAATATTTAGTAATAATTCTAACTCACATATTTTAATAGCAACTCAACGTAATACTCGTGCATGAAAAACATCGATTTTATTCAAAAGAATATTCTAAGTCATTATTCGCAAAAAGAA
This sequence comes from Gossypium gossypioides, assembly GCA_013467495.1. Lineage (NCBI taxonomy): Eukaryota > Viridiplantae > Streptophyta > Magnoliopsida > Malvales > Malvaceae > Gossypium > Gossypium gossypioides. Next base: position 17,756,089 of record CM025145.1, on the reverse strand, counting down.
ATAACTAAAACTTCAAAGGAACAAAATCAATATATAATATGTCTGAAGCCCTTATAAGATAAACCCCATCACCTATGTTCCCAGGTTTGCCAATATCCAGTCATGAGTGAGCCTCACCAAGTCATCTACCTCGCCACTGCTATCTGTGACCTACTTACATGTGAAGTAAGAGAGGAGTGGGTGAGTTCATAGAGAACTCAGTGAATAATCAAGAATCGACAAGGTATGCTTTAAAAATGAGCTTTAAAAATAGAAAGAAAACTTAGTCTTAAAATGTTTTGCGTGCTGGGTTCGCAGGTGAGGTTGCGGGGCCCAGTTTGCAGATCCTATCAAAAACATAAGTTTGTAAAATAGTTTTGCTGTGTTACTAAAAAACATACTTAAAACTTAGCTTGTGATTTCTTGAAAACAGAACTTATACAACATGAAAAAAATGCTCACATACTTATCTTATCAGAATGGCTGAGGAACATAAAATATGTTATCGCACTTAACACACTTATCAGAATTTTGTCTCGTTGGATATGCAAATCTCCTTATAATTCCTCAGAATGACTCAGAGAGTCCTTATAACATGTCCTATAAGTGCAACGTGAGGCAATACACTCTCCTATACACCAACATGTCCTAGTGAATGGAGCATAGCTCGACATTCCCTTATACCTCCACATGTTCTAGGTCCTCAATGACCAAAATAATAGAAAAAAAGAGGTGAGTACTAACAATCCTTTGGTATACCAATATATCAAACATGGCTCCCAAAGAAGCACACACAAAAACATATCATAGAGAGCTCACATAGGGAGCTTACTTATCTCAAAAAGCCTGCATAGGGAGCTTACTTGAAAACATAAAGCTCGCACCAAAGTGCGTGAAAACACAATTTATAAAGCTATACTTTAAAAATGTTTCTAAAAAACATAGGCTCGCTTAGAAGCTTGCATAAAACATCTCTTTAAAATGAAACTTGAAAACTTAACTTTGAAAATAGAGTATCAAAGTTAATAATAGAATATTGCTAAAAACTTGCATTTGAAAACAAAATTCTTGAAAATCATAGTAGATAGCATACTTAAAGAAATCTCTTAACCACTTACACTTTGAAAACATAATAGCGAGCATACTTATGAAAAATCCCAAATCGCTCACCGAAAAACTGAGAAACTAAGCAAGCTTGGTTTTGTCTTTATCCTTGCTGGTGGATGGTCTAGCTGGTTCGTAGTATAAACAAACACACATATTACTTAAACAAACCATTCTTATAGTATTCACACGTGCAAGTGGACCTAGGTTTTCAGACAATCACCTAACGAGACAAAGACTTACCTTGGGTGCTACAAACTTAATTCCAAATAGAGACTTAAGGGTAGAATATTCAATGAGAGAATTCTCATGAATTAAGGGTCGTATTTATAGACCTAAGTGCCCTTGAAATCTTAGGATACCCTACTTGACTTAGGAAATGTGTTACTTGCACGTAAAGTATTCCTAGATACACATATCTTTATTTCTTAATTAGAGTTTGACACAATCTTTAACTGGTGAACCCCACTTTACCAAACAGGCTGGCGAGCCCTTAGTTCGCAACTCAACTGGAGAACCCCCAGTTCATAACTTACCTGGCAAACTATAGCTCACCAAATATACTAGCTAACACACTTGCAAAAAATTTGGCAAACCCCTTACCAAATCTTTTGGCGCATACTACTACTAGTGAGCTTCTTGTTGATGCTCTTTTGGCGAACCCCTAGCTTACCTAAATTTTGGCGAACCCCCAGTTCGCTAAAGCATTGGAAAATCCTCACTTCTAAGGTCAAAACTTCTAGGCCCGATCTCAAGAAGTTACAATTCTACCCCATTTAAGACATTTCATCCTCGAAATGTTTAGCTACAAACAGTTGAGGATATTATTATTTCATTGATTCCTCTATTTCCCAAGTAGCTTTGCTGGTCTTGTGGTTTTGCCACAACACTTTGACTAAGGGAATCCTCTTGCTTCGCAAGACTTTCACTTCAGAAGCTCTAATCTTTCCTGGTTCTTCCTCATAAGTCAAATTAGGTCACAATTCCACTTCATTTGCTAACCACATGGGATCAGTCTATATAACACTTCCTTAGCATAGACACATGGAACACATCATTGATCTTATCAAGTTCGTGGGGCAACTTGAGTCGATATGTTATAGGACCGATCCTTTCTACCACTTCGAAGGGACCAATAAACCTTAGGCTTATCTTTTCTTTACACCCAAACCTTAGGATATTCTTCCATGGCAATAACTTAAGAAACATATGCTCCTCCATTTGCTACTTAACATCTCATCATTTCAAGCAAGCATAAGACTTTTGTCTGCCTAAAGCAGCCTTAATCCTTTCACATATTAACTTTACTTTGTCTTCAGTTTCACGAACCAACTCAAGTCCGAAAATTTGTTTCTTACCCAACTCAACCCAACACAAAGGTATCAGCCCTTCATTTTGCATGCACAAAATCATTTTAGAAGAAGGTGAAAGAGCTCAAATTGATGGGCAAAGGAGGCTCAATCCTATTATGAAAGAAGTTGTGATCAAATGGTTAGATGCAGAAATCATCTATCCTATTTCAGATAATTCGTGGGTAAGTCCGGTGCAATATGTGTCGAAGAAAGGTGGAATCACGATTTTTGAAAATGAAGGTAACGAGTTAATTCTAATGAGAATTGTTACCAGTTGGAGAATCTGTATTTATTACAGAAAGCTGAACAAAGCCACTCAGAATGACCATTTTTTGGATTAGATGTTAGATCCTAAGGTAGTCATGTGATTCCTACATAAGCATGTGTTTACACGATTTGGGA
>CM025145.1:17694415-17704811 GCA_013467495.1 Gossypium gossypioides | reverse complement strand
TTGAGATTGTGGTTGACAGGGAACACATATGGTTGTATTATATTATTTGATTTGTTGTACTTACTTCGGTAAGATTTATCATTTTAGTACGTCGAACTTACTAAGCTTCAATGAGCTTCCTTGTGTTATTTTTTGTTCTTGTAGATACTTTGAAGGTTAGACGGTCGGATCGTCATTCAAGTCACACTATCCACTCATTTTCGGTAGTTTTTGGAATGTTCATTTTGGATTATATGACATGTAATAGGCTTGTATGTCATTACTATTATTTTGATATGTAAAATGTTAAAATATGATCTTAAGTGCTAATAGTCAACTTATATGATATATGTGAACGAGGTATGATGTTTATGTGCAAGTTTATCGTAAGAGTGATTGAATGTTGTGATTGAGGTGCCTATGTTTGGTATATTGGTTGAATGTTAGATGGTGTGATTTAAAATACTTTGAATGATAGTTTTTTTTGTTGTAAAATTGTATATACTTGTGGTATCAATGATGATACATTGGTTAGGCACTTAAGATGGTTGATTTAGCATGTTTTTAGCTTGTTTAAGGTCACTTTGAATAGGTATTTTGGCTAGTAAATGGATTACTAGAGTCCAAGAAAGATTGAATTGGTAAACTTGTTGTTTAATGTTCATTTTGGTCCACACGGCCTGAGACACGGGCGTGTTACTCAGTCGTGTGAAACACACGGCCTTGAAACATGGTCGTGTGTCATTTGATGAGTTATTTAGGGTGTAAGTCAGTGAGTTACACAGCCTAACACACGGCCTGGCACACAGGCATGTAAGGTAACTCAGAGAGTTACACGGCCTAGCATACGGGTGTGTGACACAGCCGTGTGACTCTACTCAAAAGTTACATGGGTGAGGACAGGGGCTAGGACACAGTCGTGTGTCCTTAGTTCGATTATTACACGGTCTGAGACACGGGCGTGCATCTCAGTCGTATGGGGCACACGGCCGTGTGACCCCTGTTTTGTAAATTTTGCATATTTTTCCTAAACTTTCAAACTATTTCAAATTGGTCCCAAATTATTTCTAAGTTATTTTTAGAGCCTCGAGGGCTCGATTTAGAACATTTTGATTGAGTATGAATGGTTTATGATATGATTATTACACTGATTAATAAAATGTTCATATGTTTCTGATTGTTCTGTAATACTCCATAATCCCAATTCAGTGACGGAGACATGTTATAGATGTGGGTCAACTGATCACTTTCTCCGGAATTATCCTAAATGGTTAAAGGAAAATAAAAAACAGAATGAAAAGCAAATGTCTACATCTCAGAAAGGTAGAAGTCCAGGCCAGAACAGTACTATTGGGACTACTCGTACGGGAGCAAATGACACTATTGTTCGGTCAGAGACTAGAGCACCCACTCGCACATATGCAATCCGAGCTAGAGAGGAAGCTGCTACACCTGATGTGATTGCTGGTACATTCTATCTCTTTAATGTTACTGTGTACGCACTGATTGACCCTGGGTCAACTTATTCTTATATTTGCACTGGATTAGTAACGGAAAAGAAACTACCTGTTGAATCAACTGAATATGATATTCAAGTTACTAATCCGCTAGGTCAGAGTGTGATAGTTAACTTAGTTTATCGTAAATGTCCACTAAAAGTTAGATGCTGTGAATTCCTTGCTGATTTGATGTTACTACCCTTTCGGGAATTTGATGTTTTTCTGGGTATGGATTGGTTATCGCTACATGATGCTATAGTAAATTGTACATAAAAACGGATTGACTTGATATGCCAGATAGGGGAGATGATTTTAGTTGAATCCAAAGGGCCAAATGGCGTTGTTAGAATCATTTCAGCTATTGTCACGCAGAGATTGATACGTAAACGCAGTGAAGCATTTCTAGCATACATTCTTGACACCAGATATCCAGAATCGAAATTAGATCAATTATCGATTGTTAGTGAGTTTATTGATGTATTTCCTTAAGAGTTGTCGGGTTTGCCTCCTAATCGTGAAGTTGAATTTGTGATTGATCTGGTTCCTAGAATTGCACTGATATCGATATCATCATATTGCATGGCACCAGCTGAATTAAAAGAGTTGAAAGCAAATTTGCAAGATTTGTTAAACAGAGGGTTTATTCGACCGAGCATATCTCCCTAGGGTGCACCTGTGTTGTTTGTGAAAAAGAAAGGCGGCTATTTGAGATTGTGTACAGATTACAGACAGTTGAACAAAGTCACAATAAAGAATAAGTACCCCTTGCCGTATATTGCTGATTTGTTTGATCAATTAAAATGTGCCACAGTGTTTTCGAAAATAGATCTCATATCTGGGTATTATCAATTACGGGTTAAAGATTGTGATGTTTCAAAGACTACTTTTAGAACTTGTTACGGTCATTATAAGTTTTTGGTAATGCCATTTAGTTTGACTAATGCCCCTGCTGCTTTTATGGATTTAATGAATCAGGTTTTTCAACCTCATTTATATAGATTTGTGGTTGTGTTTATCGATGATATATTGATCTATTCTAAGACAGAATCAAAGCATGCTCAACACTTGAGAATTGTGTTACAGACTTTGAGAGAAAAATAGTTGTAAGCAAAGTTCAGTAAATGTGAATTTTGGCTTTGTGAGGTTGGGTTTTTGGGTCACATAGTATCAACTGACGGGATTCGTGTTGATTCGAGTAAAGTTTCTACTGTGATGAATTGGAAAACTTCGAAAAATGTTTCTAAAGTGCAAAGTTTCTTGGGTTTAGCAGGTTACTATCGTCGTTTTGTTAAAAATTTCTCGATCATTGCTTCCCGATGACTAGGTTACTACAGAAAAATGTCGAGTTTGTTTGGTCTGATAAGTGCCAACAGAGTTTTGATCAGCTAAAAAATAGGTTAACAGAAGCCCCAATGTTGGTCCAGCCTGAGCCTAGGGTAGCATATGTTGTTTACAGTGATGCGTCTCTCAACAGTTTGGGTTGTGTATTGATGCAAGCAGGGAAAGTAATAGCTTATGCTTCACAATAGTTAAAGCTAAATGAAAGAAATTATCCTACGCATGATCTCGAACTGGCTGCAGTTGTATTCGCTTTGAAGATTTGGAGACATTATTTATACGGTGAGAAATGTCACGTGTTTACAGATCACAAAAGTTTAATGTATTTAATGACTTAGAAAGAATTGAATTTGAGACAGAGATGTTGGTTAAAGCTACTAAAAGATTATGATCTAGTTATTGATTATCATCTGGGAAAGGCTAATGTAGTTGTGGATGCACTCAGTCGAAAGTCGTTATTGTTTGCACTTCGAGCGTTGAACGCTCATTTAGCTCTGAATGAAGATGGTTTTGTACTGGCATAATTGAGAACTAAACCCTTGTTTCTACAACGAATTTGGGAGTTACAAAACAACGATCGAAATTGATAATGAAGCGACAATTGGTTCAAAATAATTTGAATATTGAGTACAATATTAATGATGATGGCACGTTGTGTTATCGTAATAGGATTTGTGTTCTGAATGATCTAGATTTAAAATTGGATATTCTGTCTGAAGCTTACAGTAGTACGTATTCTATTCATCCTGGTAGCATGAAGATGTATTGTGATTTGAAACAGATGTACTGGTGGCTGGGTGTGAAACGTGAAATTTGTGACTTCGTAGCTAAATGTTTTATTTGTCAGCAGGTAAAAGCAGAGCATCAGGTACCGTCGGGTTTATTACAACTTGTTATGATTCCCGAATAAAAGTTGGAGTGAGTCACGATAGATTTCGTATCTGGTTTACCTGTAACTCTGAAAAAGAAAGATTCGATCTGGGTGATTGTTGACAGATTGACTAAGTCGACACACTTTATTCTAGTCAGAATAGATTTCTTGAGAGATAAGCGGAATTATATGTGTCTGAGATTGTGAGATTACACGGAGCTCTGACATCTATTATTTCTAATTGTGATCCAAGGTTTATATCAAGATTTTGGAGTAAACTTCATGAGGCTTTGGGCAATAAACTCAATTTCAGTACAGTGTTTCATCTTCAGACAAACAGGAAATCAGAACGAGTGATACAGATTCTGGAAGATATGCTGTGATGTTGTATACTCGAGTTTGAAGGTAGCTGGGAAAAGTATCTACCGTTAGCTGAATTCGCTTATAAAAACAGTTATCAGTCCAGTATAAAAATGGCATCGTTTGAAGCTCTATACGGAAGAAAGTCTAAAACACCATTGTATTGGTCTGAATTGAGCGAACCCAAAATGGTGGGAGTTGATTTGATTCGAGAAATTGAAGACAAAGTTTGAATTATTCAAGATTGTTTGAAAGCTGCATCTGATCGTCAGAAATCGTACGCTGACTTGAAAAGAAAAATATAGAATTTACTGTTGGCAACTGAGTATTTCTAAAAGTTTTTTCGTGGAAGAAAGTGCTACGTTTTGGCTGGAAAGGGAAACTGAGTCCGAGACTTATCGAACTGTACGAAATTGTTGAAAGAATTGGTCCTATAGCCTACAGATTAACTTTACCCTCTAAACTTGAGAAAATTCATAATGTGTTCCACGTTTAATGCTGAGAGGTACAGATCTGATCCTTCACATGTGATTCATCATAGTGAGATTGAATTGCAGCCAAATTTGACGTATACTGAGGAACCAATGAAAATTTTGACTCGAGAAATTAAAGAACAGTGGAATAAACATGTACCATTAGTAAAAGCCTTATGGCATCGTCATGGTACAGAAGAAGCTACCTAGGAAACTAAGGAATTGATGAAACTACAGTATCCGAATCTATTCCCTATTAACAATTTAGAGGATGAAATTTCCTAAGTGGGAAAAAAGTTGTAATAACCCGATTTTCAGTGGTGATGGAACAGTAGTTTCAGGACCACAAGTTTTTATCGTGTTGACTCATAAATATTATTTTTTAGAATATTTATAGAGTTATTTGAGTAGTATTAAAATTTGGTTAAGACATTTTAACATTTAGATAGTTAATTAAAGAAAAAGGACTAAATTGTAGAAGGTGCAAATCATGGTTATTATAGCATTTTGGATGATTTAATGGCCTAATTAGTCCTTATTTTAGATAGTGGACGGTAATGGAGCTAAATTTAAAGAAAAAAATTGAAAAAAATAGTGTTAATGGAAATTTTGTAAATTTTGTAAAATTAAAACAAAATTAAATGTTGTAAAAGGTATTTCTTCTTCATTTTTCACATCACCTTGCCGAAAACACCATGGAAACCTAGCTTGGAGGTTTGGCCATTGTTGTCTCTAGCATGCAAGTCCATTTTGAGTTTGTTTCTTGTAATTCTTATGTTTTTGAGATCGTTGCAACTAGGTCCAGTTAGCCCGTACCTTCGTTTTTGAATCTATCAAAAATTTTAGAAGTTTCCATTGATAAATTTTGAATTTTTTTGATGATAACTATTTATTTGAAGCTTTGGTTGTGTTGTTTGGTGATTTTGTGAAATAATTTTTGTTAGATTTTGATTTAGGGTTTTAATTGTGAAAATGTCAAAATTTTAGGGTTTGATAGTGAATTTGATGTTTAGTAGGGGCTGTTTAAGGGCCTAGTATATTCGACTGAAATGTTGACTTGGGGAAAATTGTTAATTTGATGATTTTCGAGTTAAGGGACTAAATTGAAAAAGTTATAAAAGTTAGGGGTAATTGTGTAAATTTGAAAAATAAAAGGGTATAAAATGTAAAGTGACTTGGAAGGTGAAATGTAATCTAATAATTGAGAAATTTTACATTTTAGATCAAGACTCTGTTGGTATTCATGGAAAAGAAAAAATTGTAGATTAGTCCCTGAACTTTTACAATTACTACAATTCAGTCCAGGTAAGTTCGTACAGTTTATAATTTAACATTTATATGGAATGTTTGATGATATAATGTGATATAATAGATATATTTGATTATAAATGATGTAAAGTTATTCGAGAAAAGTTGTTGAAATTCAATACTTGGATCGAATTGAATGCGGGATAGAGTACAATCGAGATATGGTGTTATGGGGGATTGGAGTAGAGATTGTTGTGAAGTGATATATATATGTTTCCCGAGTAGACCGAGGTTCAGCATTTGTTGCGAACTGATAACATGTTAAATTTGCATGATTTTTTGTCTTTAAATCGGTTAATTCTTGAATTGATCCCTAGTGAATTAATGATTTTATATTTTAATCCTTTCAGGAATGCAATTGGGATGCTATGAGTCAAAAACGAGTAGAAAAGGACTAATTTGTAGCATAGAAAGTAAAGTGGGGCCAAATAAAAAACGTGGAAATAGCTAATGACTCATTAGATTTCTTTTAACTTTGTAAAAGCCAAAATTATAAAAAAATCTGATTTTATTTTTTGTTAAATTTTAATTATGTATTGGGTGATTAAGCCAAATTTAGTAAGTGATATGTATATAAATAGGGCTTTAAGGTAGCTTGGAAGACACACTTGACACTTGATTTTCATTTGGAATTAAATAAGAATTATTCTTTTCCTTCCAAATTTTATGTGTCATTAGCATTCGGCTACTCCCATTTCTATTTCCTTGTTTTTACAAAATTTGTTTAATTGGTTTCCAAGTCTCTTCTGTTCTCAACTTCCATCATTTTCATTCAAATCCAATCCATAGCCAACCAAAGCATGATTAAATCCATGCTTCATTAAATTCCAACTTAGCTTTAGGCCAGTGTTCTTTTCGGTCGGGAATCGTGAGATACATATCCGTACTAAAAATCCTTCCAATCGATATTCACATTTTTTCTAAGTACCGGGATTGGCAACTCATCCCTTAAAGTTAATTCGATTTCAAATTAAAAAGCGCGTTGGGTTGGAGTCGTGTTTACAAACAGTTAGGGAAATGAGTCGGACGTGTTGTATTCAGATTTTCAAGAACAAATCAAGGGAGAAGTGATTGGGTTTAAACATCCCGCGCGATTGAGGCCGTTAGTCCGAGTTGGGTTCTTCAGAACGCAAGGCTACCAAAATCTTGAATCGAGAACGTGCGTATCTCGGTTAGATAATCGGTAAGGGTTGGTTTGTAGGTCGTATCGGGACCAACTACGAGAGGAAAAATTGGCGGTTAGGACGTTCTTAACTACTATAACCAGCTTATTGTTTGGAGGAGAAAATTAATTTTCAAGGATCGATTCAAAATCTGGAATCCACCGAGTCTATGGCTGAGGCTTATTATCTCTGATTACAAAATCTGAATTTAATTTCCAATTTATTTAATTATTTATTTATGTTGTTTCAATTATTTAATTACTAAACATTTCAAAATTCCCCTGATTTATTTGTTTATTTTTCACCAGGTTCGTTTGGAGTCGTGGCCACAACTATTGCCATGATTATCGACACGACAGAAATTCTAATCACAAGTTAAACGTGAAAGTTGATTATAATACCAATCCCTGTGGACTCGACCCTACTGCCACTCTTTACTACTATTTAGAGTTATTTTGTAGGAATTATTTTTGGTGGTTTCAGTGCCCATCACGAACTTTCATGTTATACTCCTTATTTTGGTGTGTTTCGGCTAGACTAGCTTTTCGGAGCCATTGGTGTGTTATCAGGTGGATTGGCTCTTATGAGCATCTGTTATGTTTCGGATGGATTAGCTCTTATGAGCATCTGGTGTGTTTCGGTTGGAATATCGATGTACTCTTATCTGTAAGTCGTTTATCAGATTGTAAATTTTAGTAAGTTAACTTGTTTAGTGATTTTTTTTTAATTTTTGTCATGTATTTAAGTTTTGAATCGAGTTTTACAATTCACCGTTGAGATTGTGGTTGACAGGGAACACATATGGTTGTATTATATTATTTGATTTGTTGTACTTACTTCGGCAAGATTTATCATTTTAGTACGTCGAACTTACTAAGCTTCAATGAGCTTACTTGTGTTATTTTTTGTTCTTGTAGATACTTTGAAGGTTGGACGGTCGGATCGGCATTCAAGTCACACTATCCACTCATTTTCGGTAGTTTTTGGAATGTTCATTTTGGATTATATGGCATGTAATAGGCTTGTATGTCATTACTATTGTTTTGATATGTAAAATGTTAAAATATGATCTTTAAGTGCTAATAGTCAACTTATATGATATATGTGAATGAGGTATAATGTTTATGTGCAAGTTTATGGTAAGAGTGATTGAATGTTGTGATTGAGGTGCCTATGTTTGGTATATTGGTTGAATGTTAGATGGTGTGATTTAAAATACTTTGAATGATAGTTTTTTTTGTTGTAAAATTGTATATACTTGTGGTATCAATGATGATACATTGGTTAGGCACTTAAGATGGTTGATTTAGCATGTTTTTAGCTTGTTTAAGGTCACTTTGAATAGGTCTTTTGGCTGGTAAATGGATTACTTAGAGTCCAAGTAAGTTGAATTGGTAAACGTGTTGTTTAAAGTTCATTTTGGGTCCACACGGCCTGAGACACGGGCGTGTGACTCTCACATGGCTTGGCGACATGGCTGTGTGTCATCTGATGAGTTCGTTAGGGTGCAAGTTAGTGAGTTACACGGCCTAACCCACGGCCTGGCACACCGGCGTGTGGGGCAACTCAGAGAGTTACACAGCCTAGCACACGAGCGTGTGACACGACCTGTGACCAAATTCAGAGAGTTACACGAGTGAGGATACAGGCAGGGACACGGCCGTGTGTCCCTAGTTCAATTGTTACACGATTTGAGATAGCGGCGTATGTCTCAGCAGTGTGAGGCACACAGTCTAACCACACGACCGTGTGACCCTTACTTTACAAATTTTGAATTTTTTCCTAAACTTTCTAAACTATTTCAAATTGATCCCAAATTGTTTCTAGGTTTTTTTCAAAGCCTCAAGGGCTCGATTTAGGGACATTTTTCATGAGTATGAATGGTTTATGATATGATTATTATACTGATTAATAAAATGTTCATATGTTTCTGATTGTTCTATAATACCCCATAATCTTAATCCGGCGATGAAGACAGGTTAGGGGTATTACAATTTATCACGTCGCGACATGGAGCCTAGTGACGTCGTGATGAGCTTCCAATGGCTTGATCCTTTATCATTTTGTCTTAAATTGATTTTTGGCTACTTAGGAAGCTTTCGAAACCTCGTTTTAAGCTTAGTTAATTTAGAAAATCATATTCTAAATGCATTATGAATGTTTTGTTGATATGATATTATTGTAGTTGATTCGGAAACAAATCTAACATCCCAATACCTTGACCCGGAGATTAGGTCGGTTAAGGGGTGTTACAAAAATAGTTGCCAATTTATAATTTGATTTCATCGAATAAATGCCATTAGTAGACTAATACCACATAAGTTAATCAAGTCATCTCTAAAAGCTAATTAAAACTCTATGAACCCAACTAGAATCGTGAGGAGTTAAGATGCCTTCAACCAAGATAGTATCCTATGCATTTCCCTCATCATTCAACAAAGCCCAAGCCTTACAATTCTTAATCCCCAACAAAGGAGTAGAGAGTCAACGTAAAAATTATCATCATCCCATACACCATTTAAAACCTTTATTAATAAGATCTTAGTAGCATGAATGCTCCTCCAAACAAAAGAGGGATTACTACCTTCTTCCCTATCACGAAAGCTATATTAACTAAACAAATTAGAATATTGAAGGATAGAGAATGAATTCCACAACTCCTTGAAGAAAATCTAAAAGAAAACTACTATTAAAAAATAACAAGAAAGAAATCTTATACAAAGAAACTAACTACCAAAGTTGAAAACTTTATTAATGAAAACAATTATGTCCTTAATGAATAATAAAGAGGCCTTTATATAGGCCAGTTAAGTACATCCAAATAAAACTCTAACTATACTGAAACTATAATTAATATAAATAAAAGTGATTTCAAAATGTGTTTCGAAGTTAAGAAATAGATCTTTGAACGCTATGATGACATCTCAACTAAAAAATGTCTGGATCCCTTCCAAAAATGCACCGTAAGTCGACTGATTGTAACATGGCTAGGCGAGTGGGCTTGATTGGGGTCCTTGAAGTGTAACGCCTAAGCTTGTTAACATTTTCCACACGTGCTTGTCATCATGCATTAAAATTTTAAGTTTACAAACAAAATTGGTCCCTCCTATTTCATCGTTGCTCAGTATTGAACTCCAAAGCCCATCGTCTTGAAGCTTCAACTCTTCTTCTCAAAATTTATTTATGATAATGCCTTGAACGAATAAGTTGAGTTTTACCTTCAACTGCTTGGATTTGGATATCATGATTGTGCCTTAAGGGAAATTAAGTCCATCTTCATCATGGACTTTGAATTGGGTCGGGCCGCTCGTATCATAATCCCTGTACTTTAGATAAAAAATCAAATGGATCAAAAATCAAATAAGTATATAAACTAGTATATATATACAAAGTAATGAACATGAG
>CM025145.1:17674010-17685247 GCA_013467495.1 Gossypium gossypioides | reverse complement strand
ACAGAAAAGAAATAGAGGAAATTGCTTAAGGTTTTCAAGTTTTAACCCACAAATTGGTGAATGTAAATTACTGATTTTCTTATAAGTTTTATATTTTTGAGACCGGGGATTCATAATTTAACTAACTTGTGTATCAATTTATAAAACTGTTAAGGTTTCAGAAAGTTACCATTAATGATTTTTCTATATTTTTGATGTTAAATTGATAGATTTTTAGTGTATAAATGAAAAAGGACTAGATTTTGAAGTTAGATGTTAAATTTTTCACTTGAGAAAATAAAGTGGATATCAAGTAGAGTTGTTATGAGATTTTGTTAGAAATCGATAATAGAGGGTTTAAAATAGAAGGAAATGAAGTCGGATTATAAATTAACGCTTAGAATGGACAATTATGCTTGTTTTGATTTTAAGAATTTAAATTGAATAAAAAGTAAAGTTTGTTTGAGATAATAATTGACTATGAATTGGGCGAATTATTGATGTCATTTTTTCTTATGTTAATTCGTAACTACTGACAATCCGATTTCTTCAAAAGCGAAGGAAAAAGCTAAAGTCACCAACGAATAGTTCAAAATTCCTTGTAAGTATCACCAGAACTCAACTTATTATTTATTTTTCCTTTTAATTTCATTGTTAGGTAAGTTGGAAAAACGAAAGAAGTAACACATGAGTGGCTGACTAGAAATACAATATTGAGTTTGATTATTGTGATAGAGAGTTAAATTGTATAAAAATTTGAAATAGAAAATTTAGTAAAGTTGCGCATTAGGCTTGAACATGAGACGAATCATGCCATGTTTTATATGAAATGACATTCAATGGAAGATATGTTATTGAGATCAATAGAATGGGAACTTAACTGTGAATGAAATTAGACTATTGGTTGTTGTAGTAATTTTTGGGCAAATTTGAGAATAATTAATGAGTTATAGAATCGAGAAAAATAATAATTGCTTCGATTATAAGTCGATGAGTGCTAGGCGCATTTTCCTTTGACTGTCTCAACCGTGGCTTTCACAATTACTACTTCAGCTGAGCCGATGTGCCTAGGGCACAAATTGTTCACGTCGGATGTACTGATATAAAATTACTTCGACTATAGGTCGATGAGCACTGGACGCACTAACCATTGGATGTACCAATGAGTGCTAAGCACGATTATTGCTTCGGATTAACCGATGAGCACTGGGTGCAATTGGTTTAGTTCGGGAGGTATCGATGAGGCACTAGGTGTCAAATTATAGTATTAATAGGATCTGTAAATTAGTTCGAATCTGAGCTATGTATTAGCGACCATCAATATTGAACAGGAAGAATGGTTTGATTCAAACTAGTAATGTAATGCAATATGAAAAAATGAGACAAAATCGAATAAGGTTGTATACATCGTTAGCATAAAGTGTTAATAAGTTCGTTAAAATAGTTTGGTCAGTTATAATATCGCATTTGGTTTGTTTGGGTTACATGTGGATATTAATATATTGGATAAATTTTGATATAAAACATACTTGAATTGGTTTAAGGAAGAAACAAATCAACTGAATCCAATTATTTAAATTTCATGCTATATTGAGTAAGTTATAGTAATACTGTTTGAAATTAATACTCACCGAATGGTCTTGTTTTCATACGGTGGATAGGTGTATCTTGAGATTTTGTACTCAGAGTCGTCAGCATCCAACCGAAAAATCCTAGACTTTACAAAGTCTGTATATTTTGTTTTGTTTCAAGTTGGCATGTACTTGGTTTTTAGTAAAGTCATTTTGCTATAGATATGTATTTGTGACATAAAAAAATTAACTTTTGGTTGCTATAAATATAATATTATTAGTTAATTAAATGGTTTTAATGTGATATGCTTAGTTTCCGGTATGTTTCAGAATATTTAAATGTCGGGATTTGATTTGGGAGATGATTTGAATATGGATATATATATTGTGAAATCTAAATTTTGTAGGGGGTTTTTACGTAAAATAATCAAAAATGCTGCCAAAATTTTTTTAAAAATAATTTACCACTACATTACCATTTCAATAAAGTGAAATAGTAAAATAGATTGTTTCGACATTTGAATGTGGCATTTTATATTTAGATCTTCTAATTGGGTCAGATAGAAGGTGTCACATTTAGTGGTATCAGAGCTATAAATTTAGTCGATTCTCTGATTAGATCGAGTTAAGAATTGAGTTTAGAAGTACATGCTAAAGTTAAGTCGAGTCTGAGTCGAAATTTGGATGTTGATTATATATTTATTTATTATTTTTCCTGTTTTGTAGCTAAAGGTGTCTGTTGAAGCCGGAAATGAAGTTGATGATGATGTAAATAGTGGTGGTTCTTCCTCTGAGAATGAAAACAGAATTGGGTCAGAAAAACCTATTTTGGACTCAACTGGTGCTCAACAGCTTAGGGATGCTAGACATAGACCCATGTGTCATAGTGATGAAAACTTGCTCTGTGTTATGGCAGAAGCTCTTCAATGAGTAGTTGGAGCTACTCCTTCAACTATTCCAGCACTAGTAACTCAGCGAGCACCGATAAAAGGAATTGAAAAACTATGGTGCCACAAAATTTATGGGTTTAAAAGGGATCAATCCATCATTAGCTGAAGCTTGGTTGGAATAAACAAATAGAGTAGTGCAACAGCTCGAGTGTACTCCACTAAAATGTGTCACATGAGATGTCTTTCTCTTGAAAGAAAAGGTGTATTTGTAGTGGTAGACGGTTACGCACCATGTATCAGCGGATCAAATTGATTGGGAATTTTTTTTATTCTGAATATCAAAAGAAATACATTGGCCAATTATATTTGGAAGACCAGAACCATGAGTTCTGAACATTGAAACAGGGTGAAATGTCTGTGATGGATTATGAGTGAGAGTTTCTTTGGCTCAGTAAATACTTCTCAGAGCTTGTACCAACAGAAGAAGAGAGTTGTAAGTGGTTCCTTCGAGGATTGCTAGATGAATTCAGAGTTCAGTTGGTTTCTCATAGAATTAAGGAGTTTGTTCACTTGACTGAATGAGCTAAAATGGTAGAACAAGCCTTGGGTCTTGATAAGAAATCTACATTCTCTTGAGCTATTGGGAAATCAGCGGGGACTTCTAGTTTGTGTCAGACATTTAAAAGAGCCAAAGAAATATGTGAGTGTTAGAGAACGAACTCAAGATTTTCTAGACTTGGCAAAGCTCGAGATCGTCAACCGTCAATATCAGTGGGTAACGTGAGAGGTCCTGCAAGAGATTCTGATATTCCATCCTATGTTCATTGTAGGAAAAAGCATCAAAGTGAATGCTGGAAGTTGACAAAAGCTTGTTTTCATTGTGGATCTTTGGAACATTTTGCTCGGGATTGTCCGAAGAATGAAGTTGCTTCTCCAGTTATCGTTCAGAGGTCCACTCCTTTTGTTAGGGGCCAAGGAAATCCTCATTGTGGTTTTGTTTCATAAGGAATTCAGAGGAAAATACGGGCTCAACTACTCAGCAATCAAAGGCTAGAGCTCTAGCGCGGGCCTATGTTGTGTGGACCCGTGAAGAGGGCGATGCTACAAATGTCGTAGCAAGTATATTTCTTTTATGTTTAGTACATGTATATACCCTGTTTGATTTTGGTTCATCTATATAAATGCTAGTTTTGTGAAAACAAGGAATTTAAAGTCGAAAATGTCAAGTATTGCAATTGTAGTGACAAGTCCTTTCGGACAAACCGTATTAGTTGATCAAGTTTGTAAGTGATGTCCATTGGAAATCCAAAACATATTCTTTCCTGTTGATTTATTAATCATGTCATTTGGTGATTTCGATATAATTCTGGTATGGACTGGTTGACAGAATATGGTGTAATTCTAGATTGTCACAGGAAGAAAATTTTAATCTAGGGTACGGATAGAGAGATAGTGGAAGTAAATGGTAGTAGATCGAATGGTTCGACTTGCGTCCTTTCTTCAGTTCAAGCTAATAAGCTCATGAATCAAGGCTCTGAAGCTCTTCTAGCCTATGTTATTAACTCAAATTTAGAGGAGGGACAGATAAGTAAAATTCGAACAGTGTGCGAGTTTTTTGATGTGCTTCTAGAGGAATTACCGGGATTGCCACTTGATGAGAAGTTGAGTTTGTGATAGAAGTTTTCCTGGTACACCCCCTGTATCAATAGCTCCATATTGGATGGCACTGACATAATTATAGGAGTTAAAAATTCAATTGCAAGATTTGTTGGGTCGTGGATTTATATACCCTAGTATCTCGCATTGGGGAGCTCCAATTTTGTTTGTTAAGAAGAAAGATGGATCCATGCAGCTTTGTATTGATTATCGCCAACTAAATAAGTTGATGATTAAAAAATTGATATCCTTTACCGCGCATCAATGATTTGTTTGATCAATTGAAGGGAGCCTCAGTCATTTCTAAAATTAACTTGAGATCAGGGTGTTACCAGTTGAAGGTGAAGGATAATGATGTACCAAAAATAGTGTTTCGTACGCGGTATGCTCACTATGAGTTTCTAGTAATGCCATTCGGACTGATGAACGTTGTTGCGCATTCATGGATCTCATGAGCGGTATATTACAACCTTATTTAGATCAATTTGTGGTAGTATTTATTGATGATATTCTGGTATATTCAAAATTGGAGACCGAACATGATGAGCATCTTAGAATTGTATTGCAAGTATTGTAAGAGAAGCAATTATACAGGAAGCTTAGTAAATTTGAATTCTAGTTGTTTGAAGTGGTTTTCCTAAGGCATGTCATTTCAACTGAAGGAATTCGAGCTGACCCAAAAAAGATTGAAGTTATTCTTTAGTGGAAGGCACTAAAGAATGTGTTAGAGAGCAGAAGTTTCTTTGGTCTAGCCGACTATTATGGAAGATTTGTAAACAAGTTTTCTAAGATAGCGATACTGGTGACAAAGTTGTTACAGAAGAAGATACCATTTGTTTGGACAGAACAATGTCAAGAAAGTTTTGAGAAATTAAAAATGATGTTAATTGAAGCTCCAATTTTAACCTTACTTGAATCAGGGAAGGAATTTATGGTTTATAGTGACGCCTCATTGAATGGTTGAGGTTGTGTATTGATGCAGGATGGTAGGGTGATTGCGTATGCGTCCCAAAAATTGAAACCGCATGAACGAAATTACCTGACGCATGGTTTAGAGCTTGTTGTGATGATTTTTGCTCTAAAGATATGGAGACACTATATCTATGGTGAGAAATGTCGTATCTACACCGACCATAAAAGTCTTAAATATCTCTTACCTTAAAGGGAATTGAACCTGAGACAATGCCGCTGGGTTGACTTGTTAAAGGATTATGATTGTGCGATTGATTATCATCCTAGGAAAGCAAATGTTGTAGCTGATGCGCTGAGTAGAAAGGCAACAATTGAATTGCTAGCCATAACACCCCTAACCTGTCTCCGTCACCAAATTAAGGTTGCGAAGTATTGCCGTATAATAAAAAACATTTAAACATCATATCCTTTGACATATTAATAATATCATAAACCATTCATTCACATGCATACTATCCCTAAATCGAGCCTTCAAGGCCCTAGAAATAGCTTGGAAACAATTCGGGACTAATTTGAAACAATTTGGAATGTTGAGAAAAAAGTCACAAAATTTGGAAAACAGGGGTCAAACGGCTGTGTGACATGGCCTTAGGACGTGTAACCTTCGAAATTGGGACACATGATCGTGTCCCAGCCCATGTCTTTACTCGTGTAACTTACTGAGTAGGGTCACGCGCCCGTGTGCCAGGGCGTGTAACACTGAGTTGCCCCACACACTCGTGTTCTAGGCCGTGTGTTAGGTCGTGTAACTCACTGACGTTCACCCTTTGAAATTCTCAAATGACACACGGCCGTGTCGCCAGGCCGTGTGCCTTACACGGCTGAGTCACACACCCATCTCCCAAGCCACGTGAACCCAAAATTTACCTAAAATCAAACCATTTGAAAACCATTTCATGCATAAGCATTCAATCCAATATGCACACTTCCAAAAGGTCAAAACATCATCCAAGAAAACCTATAAATGCCATTTCCAAGACCCTAATTCAACTAACCAATATGCCATTCAAAGGCACCACAATTAGCATCCAATACATCATTTACCTAAACATGTTCACATGCCTTAATTCATACATACAAACCTAGTCTATTTAGGTACTAAAACATACCACATTTATCCATTTCCAAACATTTTAAAACACGCCATAAGAGCCATGTTTACATGCCTTTACAAGTAACCAAAATGACAACATTTAGTAAACATAAAAATGCACCAACCAAACATAATCTTTAAAACCTAAACATATCAAAGCACAATTGCACAACATCCTATACATTTCAACTACATTTTCATCTATATATACATGCCACTACCTTAGGAGATACAAAAACTACCAACTTAGATGGATAGTGTGAGCCGATTGAGATATCCTTCAAAAATGTCAGCAACAATTATCTACAAAACAATCCATAAGAACCGATAAGCTTACAAAGCTTAGTAAGGACATAGTATAACGTTTAATCTAAATACAATTAAATACAATTCCTATACTATATGATTCAGAGTTACTGGAGTATAAACAGGGGCATATAAGTGCATTCAGGGGTATCGAAGTACAATCAGGGGCACGTATATGCATTCAGGGGTACCGAAGTACAAACAGGGGCACGTATTTGCATTCAGGGGTACCAAAGTACAAACAGGGGCACGTGTGTGCATTCAAGGGTACCGAAGTACAAACAGGGGCACATATATAAATTCATTCAATAGTTAATTATAAACATTAAATTAAAGAACTATAATATAAGAATACAAGTAGAAATTCATTTACATATTGAAACACTATGAACTTACCAACTATTTAATGCTGATCAACACGTAGGGACTAATTTGCTATTTTCTCTTTTCCTCGGGTATTGTCTTTTTGATCTATATAATAATTAAACACAATATATTAGTCTCATACACATCTCACATTCTATTCATTGCATATGACCCTTATCTTTTCATTAATTACACACTTTCCCTAAACTTTTATAACTTTTGTAATTTAGTCCCTTAACCCGAAAATCATCAAATTGACCATTTTCTAGAAATCAAATTACAACAGAATATTCTAGGCCTTTAAATAGTCCCTATTATTCATCAAATTCACTATCAAACCTTGAAATTTTGACATTTTAACAATTTAATCCTTAAATCAAAATTTAACAAAAATCACTTCACAAAACAATCAAATACCATAATCAAAGCTTCATAAATATAACTATCATCACAAAAAACCAAGATTCATCAATGGTAACTTCCAAAATTTTTAAAAAATTCAAAAATGAAGGTACGGGCTAGCTGGACCTTATTGTAGCGATCTCAAAAACATAAAAATT
The DNA here is from genome assembly GCA_013467495.1 of Gossypium gossypioides. NCBI lineage: Eukaryota > Viridiplantae > Streptophyta > Magnoliopsida > Malvales > Malvaceae > Gossypium > Gossypium gossypioides. The sequence goes on along the minus strand of CM025145.1, from coordinate 17,677,854 downwards.
ACAAGAAACAAAACTAGAATGAGCTTACATGCAAGAAATGAGAATGGCCGAACCTAGCTTGAGAAAAATGGTGTTCTTTCACCCTCAATATTCAGTTCCTTCACTTATGGAAGATGACAATGTTATTTTCTTATTATTTTACTTTAGTTTTGTTATTAATTTACAATTCTACCATTTTTTATTTAACATACAACTAATTAATTCAACATGTAAAACCGTCATTTGACCTTACTAAGGTCTAATTACCATATAAATCCTCCGTCTTTTTTTAATTAATCCATCTATCTCCTATACTTCAATTATAACTAGATTTTTCTATCTTTTGCGATTTAGTCATTTTTCTCAAATTAACTAAGTAAACAATAAAATTTCTTCATCGAAATTTAATACGACCCTAATGACACCGTAATAATTCTATAAATAACCTTTATGAGTCAACACAATAGAAATTTGTTGTAACACCCCTAACCTGTATCCGTCGCCAGAATAGGGTTACGGAGCATTACTATAAAAATATAATATAAAAACATACATTTCCAAACATTAATATAAACATAACATAACACATTCATATACATGCATATCATCCCTTAATGGAGCCCTCGAGGCCTTAGAAACACTTTAGAAATGATTTGGGACTAACTCGGAAACATTTGGAACATTGAGGAAAAAGTTAGAAGAATTAAACTGCAGGGGTCACACGATCGTGTGACTCACATGGCAGAGACACACGCCTATGTCTCAGGTTGTGTAACAATCGAAAATAGGGACACGCGGCCGTGTCCAAGCCTGTGTCCGTGCCCGTGTAGCTTTCTAAGTTAGGTCAAACGGCCAAGCCACACGCCTGTGTGCCAGGCCATGTAACCTTCGAAATGGCCTCACACTCCCATGTCCTAGGCCTTGTGCTAGGCCGTCTAACTGCCTGACTTGTAATCTTAAAAACTACAGAGGACACACGGGCGTGTCGCTTGACCATGTGTCACACACGGCTGAGACACACACCCGTGTCTTAGGCCGCATGGACATGAAATTAGCCAAAATCAAGCTATTTCATCACCTGTTTCAAACATGTACCTACAAGCAATTCACACCTATGATCAAGACACCAAAACATACCAAAACATGCATAATATGACCAATTCAATCGACCATTAATCCATCCAACCAATATGCCATTTAGGCACCTCAATCATAATCAAGCAAATATACCTAAACATGTGCATATTTGATCACATTTCTACCACTATAAAACATACCATACTTGACTATACCAAGTCAATATAAACTTACCATTTGGACCATTACTTACATGCATCAAAATCACAAAAGTGACACAAACCAACCGTTTCCAAATGGTACCAAACAACCAACATATATATACCAAAATCAACACTTAACATTCAACCTAAACTTTAAACACAAGTCCACCTATACATGCCATTATAACATTGACCAACACATCAAAACTACAAATATAATTGCTGGATAGTGTGATAGATCTCCGACGAGCTTTTAAATTGATTGAGCTTTCGATAATTTGTAAAGTAAAGGAAAGTAATTACGTAAGCAATGAATGCTTAGTAAGCTCGTATAAAATTTAAACATAGTATCCCATTTCAATAATGAAACTTTATAGGATAAATATAAACCTAGACCAATGCCACAAGATTTATTAAACTATGTAACCATCAACTCACAAATGAGTAAGTCCATCAATATCATATATATTTTTCTTTCCTATCATAATAGGATTTTATAAGACATATTACGCAATCATTAACCTTTTCATGGGACTATGAACCATTCCATTTACTTACTTACCATTCCATTTACTTAGCATAAGCTTAAATAACATTATCAATTCATGAATTAGTACATTTATTCATAGCATGAATATATTTCTCATGTATGAGTACGTTATTTAACTCATCAATCCTTTCAATTCATCATATTACATCTCAATTATAAACTTACCATTTCATTACCTTTCTTACCCATTTCATTTGTATAATACAAGGCATAAGTATAAACATCAACCATAACCACTAGCTTGACACAAGCCTAAACATCATCATCAATTCACAAGTTAGTGCATTTATACATAACTCTTTTGGGATCAACCACATGATAAACCATTTCATAAGAAAATATATCTTTTGATTCATACCACCTTTTCATGAACATAAGCATATTTTCATTTAGACACTTACCATTTCAATGTATATCACTTAGATTAAGCAAGATATAATCTAATCATAAGCTTGGCACAAGCCTAAGCATCACCAACAACACATGTTAGTACATTAAAATATAATTCACTTGAAATCATCCTTTTCATAAACATAGGTATACTTTCATTGAACATTTCTATTTCAATCATTTTCATAGATTCATGACATAATTCATTTGGACACTTACCATTCCTTCCCTTTTCATGCCCGTTGAACCACTTAGAATAATATTGGATACGCAGGAAAGCTCACATAAAGTGTGCTAAACATATTGTTGAAACTATTCCATTATTCCTTTTCCTTTTCCTTTACATCGTTGTTCACTTGAGCCATAAAATAGGTCTACTCACACAAGCTGATGGTCAAAATGTAAGCTACACGATGCCGCTCACACAAGTTGATGAGCATCCGCAACAAGTGCAGGACCTCAGCCATAGGTAGGACATTCAAAACCAGCACCCGAAACATGGTAACCTTAATGACATGTCATTTGTATCCTATATATTCCTAAGGTTCAAACGAGAGTCGATAATTGCCGTAATATCATTAGATTCTCATCATTTCTTTACATGATATATAGCATAATACATAAATATCAAAATAACATTACAACATTATTTAAACATACGAACTTACCTGACTAAATTGTGGCAATGACTAAGTAAATGGGCTATTTGGTAATTTCCTCTTCTCCTCGATTTTCCACTCATTCTTGATCTATTAATAATTTCATTCAATTCATTAATTTAGACAACAAAACAATTCATTTTATACAATTTAGTATTTTTTAACATTTTTACAAAAATGCCCCCAACTTTTCATTTTTATTCAATTTAGTCCATGAGCCTAAAACATGCAAATTAACCATTTTTATAAAATTTCAAGCTTAGCCGAATTTATTAGGACCTCACTACAACCCATATTTACTATTATTTCACATCAAACCCTTGTACTTTTACTAATTTCACATTTTAGTCCTTAAACATTAAAAATTACCAAAAATTACTCTACAAAATAGTCTTATCTAGCAATCAAGCTCAAAATTCTATCATAAACTTTCAAAAACATCTCAAATTCATCCATGGTAAAATTCTAAACATTCAAAATCTTTACAAATTGACCCCCCGAGTTAGCTAAATTAAGTTAATACAAAAACAAAAACATCGAATCCATGAAAAACGAGTAAGAAACCAAAAAGACGATAATATTTAAGCCTTTTGTTTCTTTTAATTTCAATTAATTATGAAATTCCAAGTTTGTCCATTTAAAAATCAACCAAATTTCAAGCTTTTAATTACCCAAAACCGTCCACCAAAAATTCAATTGGTATAATTACCAACTAAGTCCAATAGTTCACCTTTCCATAGCTATTAGACACCTTTAATTAATAGAATTCAACCTTTGCATCTTTTACAATCTAATCCTTTTCAATTAATTAGCTATTTAAACATTAAAATTTCTTAACGAAAATTTAATACAACCTTAATAACATTCCATAAATATTTTTATAATATTTACGGCTCAGTTTATAGAAACGAGGTCCTGATACCTCATTTTCTAAAACCACTTAACTTTAGGGTCTTACCACTTGAACCTAATTGTTCATTCGAATA
>CM025145.1:17659108-17673910 GCA_013467495.1 Gossypium gossypioides | reverse complement strand
GATACCTCATTTTCTAAAACCACTTAACTTTAGGGTCTTACCACTTGAACCTAATTGTTCATTCGAATAACATATATTGTCAATTCAAAATTTATTTTAATATCATATTTGACTTATAAATATTAAATAATAATATTTACAAACTTACTTGTCAGATTTGTGGCCCCGAAACCACTATTTTTCACACCACTGAAGAACGGGCTGTTACATTTGTGGTCCCGAAATCACTATTCCATCACCACTGAAAAGCGGGTTGTTACAACTCTCCCCCTTAGGAAATTTCATCCTTGAAATTGTTACCTGAAAATAAATTTGGATATTGTAATTTCATTGATTCCTCGATTTCCCAAGTAGCCTCCTCAGTACCATACTAATGCCACAAGACTTTCACCAACGGTACTTGTTTATTCTGAAGTTCTTTGACTTCCCTAGCCAAAATTTTCAGTGGTTCTTCGGAAGATGTCAAATTTGTCTGTAATTCAAATTCACCATGAGGAATCATGTGTGAAGGATCAAATTTGTACCGTCTGAGCATTGAAACATCGAACACGTTATGAATTTTCTTGAGTTTAGGAGGTAAAGCTAATATATAAGCTACAAGACTGATTCTTTTGGTAACCTTGTACGTCCCGATAAATCTCAAACTCAACTTTCCTTTCTTTCCGAATCGTAACACTTTCCTCTACGGAGAAACTTTTAAAAATACACGATCGCCAACAGAAAATTCTATATATTTTCTTTTCAAATTCGCGTACGATTTTTGACGATGAGATGCAACTTTCAAACAATCTCGAATAATTCAAACATTGTCTTCAATTTCTCGAATCAAATCAATCCATACCATTTTAGATTGATATTGGATTGATAACTATTATTATAAGCGAACTCACCTAAAGGTAGATATTTTCCCCAACTACTGTCGAACTTGAGAATACAACATCACAATATGTCTTCTAAAATCTGAATTACTCATTTTGATTGCCCGTCCTTCTAGAGATGAAATGTTATACTGAAATTGAGTTTAGTGCCCCAAGCTTCATGAAGTTAACTCCAAAATCTCGATATAAATTGCGGATCATGATATGAAATAATAGATGTTGGAATTCTGTGCTGTAACAACCCATTTTTAGTGAAATCAGAATAGTGGTTTCGGGACCACAAATCCAAAGTCAAAAAATTTATTTTATTATTATTTTATTTTTTACATCATGATAGTAGTACTGTATAAAAATTTTGTTAAGAAATTTTACTGTTTACATGCTTAATTTGAGTAAAAAGGACTAAGTCGCGTAAAGTGCAAAAGTTGAGATCTAATAGCTAAAAGTATTAAATAGTTATAGAACCTTATAGTAAGAATCCTTATATGGTAATTAGACCATTTATGTTGATATTGGAATATGATGGCTTTGCTTTATTGAAAATTGTAATGTTTTTAAAGGTTATAAAAGTAATTAGTAAATAAATGACAAATTAAGTAAATTAAAAGGAAATTAGTATCATCTTCTTCATATTTTTAACCTAAAAGCACTGAAAATTCTTGGAAAAAAGGGGGGAGCGTTCAGCTAGAGTAAAATCTTCATGCAAGGTAGGTTTTGAAGTCCGTTTTTAATGATTTCTATGTTTTCAGAATCGTTGTAGCTTAATCTAGCTAGCTCGGGGACTAATTTTTGAAACTGTTAAACTGTTAGGGTTTTGACATTGATGAATATACATGAGTTTTGATGTTTGTTGATAGAAAATTGATCGTTTTTGTTAGATAAACAACTTTTGTAAAGAGATTTTTGGTGAAATTATCAAATAGGGACTAAATTAAAAAAATAGAAAATTATACATGGTGAAATTGTGAAATAAATGAAATATAGGGCATGCTAGAGACCTAGTTGATATTCAGCCATAGTGGGTTGTGATGGAATTTCATGAATTTTCATTTTTATGAGCTAAAGACTAAATTGCAAAGAAATTAAAAGTATAGGGACAAAATAGTAATTTTTCCAAAATATTATTTTGGGCTAAAATGAATTAATTATATATTAAATTTAGTTAAATCTATCTGTATAGATCAAAACAGACCTCGTACAGCTTTAGATTGAGGCAAAGATAAAGTCTTAGATTAGTCACCTCTGTATCTACGTATACTCGTCGAGGTAAGTTTGTATAATTAAATTGTGTATATATGTTTTAATCAACTTATAATTGTATTGTGAATTGGTATACATACATACCGATCACATATCCAATGACGTATGACTATTACCGATCCTTGTTTGAACCTGAGGAATACGTAGGATACAAATGACATGTCATTAGGGTTTACATGATTCGGGTACTGGTCCTGAACGTCCTACCGATGGCTGAGGTCCGGGATGTGTTGCTAATATTCCACAGCTCGTGTGAGCAGCATCGTGTAGCTACATTTCGACCCACAACTCGTGTGAGCATACCAATTTACAGCTCCTGAGAGCATGCTGATTTGCAGCTCGAGTGAGCATACCGATTCACAACTCGTATGAGCATACATGTACAGGATTTAACAGATTACAGTTATATGATTTAGCACACTATGTGTGAGCTATCCCGAGTATCCAACAGTATTCTAAATGGTTCAACGGACGATATTCTGATACAAAATGGTAAGAGTTCATTACGGACTATTATAGGGACATACAAGAATTACTTCGAAATATTATTACATGGTATATGAAAAATTTAATTGGATGATACATGTATATGAAAATTAATCAATTGTTGTTCTCATCCAAGATTATTGGTTTATATATGTATTTACATGGCTAACATGGTTGATGTATATGTGCTTAGGCATGTGGCCAAGTTATGTTGGGGATATGCTATGTTTACTTACCTATTATGTGACTAAATGGTAAGTTTTATTCTAGGTTATACAAACTTACTAAGCTTATATGCTTACTCTGTGTTATTCTCTATGTCTTTTAGTGAATCAGAAGCTCATTCGGGTTAGAAGCTTGTCGATGATAAATCACACTATCCATCAGCTTTTTTTGGTACATTCAGTTGTTTTAATTTTGGTTATAATGGCATGTATATGTATTTTGGCTAGTGTTGACCATTTGTTTTGATGATGATATGAGCTTAGTTTATGGCATGTAAATATTGGCTTTATAATGGTTGATGAATGACTTAATATGGTTGAATGATGGAAGATGAAATGATAGTTGAATATGCATATTATATATGACTTGTGACATGTTGGAAATGTTGAGAAATGGTATTTTGTTTGAATGGCATATTTGGTACTACTTGATAGGTTGTGATAAGTTAATTTAATAGTTTGAATTGATGCAAACTTGATTGGAAGTTGGTTGATTATTTTGGCCAAATTGATTACATGATTATATATGTTTACATGTTGTCATTTGAGGTGCCTAAGGGCATATTGGTTGTATGTGATTGTACCATATGTATATAACTTGTTTATAGCTTGATTTTGCATGATTTTGGTGCCTTTTTATGGCTTGAATATATGTGCATTTTTGGTTGTAGGTATATGCCTTGATAGGTGAGAAAAATGGCTTGTAAAATGGCCTATTTTAGTCCACACAGGAAGAGACACAGGCGTGTGTCTCAGTCGTGTGTGACACATGGCCATGTGACACGACCATGTGTCCCCTTAGCTTTCAAAGGGTTGCAAGTTAGGCTGTTACAAGGCCTAGCACACGGGCGTGTGGCTTGGCCGTGTGTCCCAAGTCAGTGAGTTACACGGGCACGGAGACGGGTTGGGACACGACCGTGTGTCCCTACTTCGAATGCCCACACGGTCTGGCCACACGGCCGTGTGACCCCTGCAACATTAAAAATTTTCAATGTTTTTTGAATAATTCTCTGAGTTTCGATTTAGTCTCAACTTATTTCTAAAGCGTATTTTGGGCCTCGAGGACTCGTTTAAGGGATAATATGTATGTTTTGACTTGGTTTTAATGTGTTTATTGATATGATATGAAATGTTAATAAATATGTGTTCGTTTGATTTGAAAACTTCTATAATGCTCTGTAACCCTGTTTCGGCGACGAATACAGGTTAGGGGTGTTACACGTGTAGTCTCACAATCTCAGACACATAATTCTGCTAGCCTCCCAAGTGAGTAATCTATTCTGACTGGAATAAAATGGGTAGACTTAGTCAATCTGTCAACAATCACCTAGATCGAATCTTTCTTTTTCAGAGTTACAGGCAAACCAGATACAACACCTGATCGAATCTTCCACTCAGGAATCAAACAGGCTGTAATAATCTTGACAGCACCTGATGCTCCGCTTTTACCTGCTGAAAAATCAAACATTTGGCTACAAACTCACAAATCTCACATTTCATACCAGACCACTAGAACATTTGTTTCAAATTACAATACATTTTCATGCTACCCGGATGAATGGAATATGTACTACTGTGAGCCTCTGACAATATATCACTTTTCAAATTTAAGTTATTCGAAACACAAATTCTATCACTGAAATGTAATGTACCATCATCACTAATACTATATCCTATAGTCAAATTATCCAGAACTAAGTTTCGTTTTATCATTAACTTCAGATCGTTATCTTGCAAATCTCGAATTTGTTGTAGAAACAAGGGTTTAGTCTTCATTTTCGCCAATATAGAACTATCAGCATTCAAAGTCAAATAAGCGTTCAACACTTGAAGTGCAAACAATGATGACTTTCTGCTGAGTGCATCCGTAACCACATTAACCTTTCCCGGATGGTAATGAATAACCAAATCATAATCTTTCAGTAGCTCTAACCAACGTCACTGTCTCAGCCTCAGTTCTTTCTGGGTCATTAAATACTTTAAGCTTTATGATCAGTATATACGTGACATCTCTCACCATATAAATAATGCCTTCATATCTTCAAAGCGAAGACAATCACGGCCAACTCAAGATCATGAGTAGGATAATTCTTTTAATGCGACTTTAATTGTCAAGAAGCATAAGCTATTACTTTCCCTGACTGCATTAACATGCAACCTAAGCCATTGAGAGATGCATCACTGTAAACAATATATGTCGTTCTAGATTCAAGATGAGTTAATACTGAAGCTTCTGTTAACATGTTTTTCAGTTGAACAAAATTCTATTGACACTTATTAAACCAAACAAATTTGACATTTTTCTATAGTAACTTGGTCATAGGTGAAGCAACGATTGAGAAATTTTAACAAATCGTCGATAGTATCCGGCTAGTCCCAAGAAACTTAAGAATTCAGAAACATTCTTTGGAATTTTCCAATCAATAATCACAGATACTTTATTCGAATCAACCTTGATTCCATTAGAAGATATAACATGTCCCCGAAAATTAGCTTTCCGTAGCCAAAATTCGCATTTACTGAATTTCCCATATAGTTGTTTTTCACGCAATGTTTGTATTACCACTCTTAAATGTTCAACATGATCTAACTCGTTCAGTGAATAAATCAGGATGTCATCAATGAATTCCACAACAAATCGATCTAAATATGGCTGAAACACTCAAATGGCATCAATGAATGCCGCACGAGCATTGGTCAAACCAAATGACATCACCAGAAATTTATAATGACCATATCTAGTTCTGAATGCAGTTTTCGATACATTTTACTCTTTAATTCACAGCTGATAATATATACATGCGGGTCTATTTCAACTTAGATGAAAATGTAGTTGAAATGTACCCTAGGAGATACAAAAACTACCAACTTAGATGGATAATGTGAGCCGGTTGAGTGATCCATCTAAAATGTCAGCAAAAATTATCTAGAAAACAATCCATAAGAACGATAAGCTTACAAAGCTTAGTAAGGATATATTATAACGTTTAATCTAAATACAATTAAATATAGTTCCTATACTATATGATTTGAAGTTACCAGAGGATAAACAGGGGCATGTAAGTGCATTCAGGGGTATCGAAGTACAATCAGGGGCACGTATGCATTCAGGGGTACTGAAGTACAAACATGGGCATGTATGTACATTCAGGGGTACTAAAGTACAAATAAGGGAACATATGAGCATTCAGGGGTACCGAAGTACAAATATGGGCACATATATAAATTCACTCAATAGTTAATTATAAAAAATTAATTAAAGAACTATAATATAAGAATACTAGTAGAAATTCATTTACATATTGAAACACTATGAACTTACCAACTATTTAATGTTGATCAACACGTACGGACTAATCTGCTATTTTCTATTTTCCTCAATTATTATCTTTTTGATCCAATTTTTGATCTATATAATAATTAAACACAATATATTAGTCTAATACACATCTCAAATTCTATTCAATGCATATGAACCTTATCTTTTCATTAATTACACACTTTCCCTTAACTTTTACAACTTTTGTAATTTAGTCCCTTAACTCAAAAGTCATCAAATTGACCATTTTCTAGAAATCAAATTACAACAGAATATTCTAGGCCTTTAAATAGTCCCTATTATTCATCAAATTCACTATCAAACCTTAAAATTTTGATGTTTTATCAATTTAATCCTTAAATCAAAATCTAACGAAAATCACTTCACAAAACAACCAAATATCATAATCAAAGCTTCATACATATAACTATCATCACAAAAAACCAAGATTCATCAATGGTAACTTCCAAAATTTTTAATAAATTCAAAAACGAAGGTACGGGCTAGCTGGACCTAGTTGTAAAAATCTCAAAAATATAAAAATTACAATAAATTGAACTATAATGAGCTTACATGCAAGAAATGAGAATGGCCGAACCTAGCTTGATAAAAATGGTGTTCTTTCACCCTCAATTTTTGATTCCTTCACTTGTGGAAAATGACAATGTTATTTTCTTATTATTTTACTTTAGTTTTATTATTTATTTACAATTATACCCCTTTTTATTTAACATACAACTAACTAATTCAACATGTAAAACCGTCCATTTGACCTTATTAAGGTGTAATTACCATATAAATCCTCCCTTTTTTATTAATTAATCCATTTATCTTCTATACTTCAATTATAACTAGATTTTTCCATCTTTTGCGATTTAGTCATTTTTCTTAAATTAACTAAGTAAACGATAAAATTTCTTCATAAAAATTTAATACGACCCTAATGACATCGTAATAATTCTATAAATAAACTTTACGAGTCAACACAACAGAAATTTGTGGTCCCAAAACCACTATTCTGTCACCACTGAAAAATGGGTTATTACATGAGCAATGTTTGTTCAGCTCAGAATTGGTGATGATGGTAGTCTAATAGCTGAATTACAAGTTAAACCTGTGTTGCTTGGTAAAATCAAATAGGCATAGTTGATCGATACGAAATTTTTTAAAAATCTAAAGCTTGCTTGGCAGGGTGATAATGAGAATTTTAGATTTGATACTAATGGTTGTCTGTGGTTTCGTAATCGTCTTTGCGTTCCTGATAATTTAGATTTGAAGGACTGGATTCTACGTGAAGCTCATGATGGTCCCTTTGCTATGCATCCTGGTGATGCGAAAATGTATCGTGATCTGTGAAAATTATACTGGTGACCGAGAATGAAAAAAGAGATTGTTGAACATGTTGTCAAGTGTTTGACTTGTCAACGAGTAAAAGTCGAACATCAGGTTCCCACTGGATTACTTCAGCCTATCTCAATTTCTGAGTGGAAGTGTGAAAGAGTTACGATGGATTTTATGATTAGTTTACCAACCTCATCGAATAAAAGAAATGTTATTTAGATGATAGTTGATCGACTTACAAAGTCAGCACATTTCTTAGCAGTAAGGATAGATTGGTCAATTCCGAAGTTAGCAAAATTTTACATTTGCGAGATAGTTAGACTGTATGGTGTACTTGTGTCTATTATCTCCAATCGAGATTCTCATTTTACATCTAGATTTTGGAAGCAGTTGCATGAATCATTGGATACGAGGCTAAATTTTAGCACGACATTTCATCTTCAATTTGATAGCCAATCAGAACGAGTCATCCAAATATTGGAAGATAATTTACATGCTTGTATTATAAATTTTGAATTTGGCTGGGAACGTTATTTATCGTTAGCTGAATTTGTGTATAATAACAGTTTCCAATCAAGTATTCAGATGGCTTCGTATGAAGCGCTGTATGGTCGAAGATGTAGAACGCCAGTCTGTTGGGTTGAGCTGAGTAAAAGAAGGGTGATCGGGTCAGAGTTGATTCATGAAATAAAAAATGTTGTTAAACTTAATGGGATAGATTAAAAGCAACATTCGATAGGCAAAAGTCATATGCTGACTTGAAACGGAGGGATATTGAGTATTCGATAAGAGATAGAGTATTTGGTCGTAAGGTAAAGTTGAGTCCTAGATTTATAGGATCGTATGAATTTATTGAGAGAGTGAGACCAGTTGCTTATCCTCTAGCCCTACTACTGAAATTGCAAAAGATTTATGATGTATTTCATGTGTCCATGCTCAAATGATATCGTTCTAACCCATATCATGTGATTCTTGTAGAAGAAATTGAAGTTCAATGTGATTTGGCTTATGCGGAAGAACCGGTGAAAATCTTAGCTTGAGAAGTGAAAGAGCTAAGAAATAAGTGTGTACCACTGGTAAAATTTCTATGGCGCAATCATAATGTAGAAGCAACCTGGAAACCAGAGGAAACAATGAAATCCCAATATCCCTACCTTTTTCCAGGTAAATTTCGAGGATGAAATTTCTTAAGAGGGGGAGAATTGTAACAACCCGGTACAGTGGTTTCAAAAAGTACGATTTTAGGTTTTGTTTTAATGAACCGAGTTTGTAAATAATTAATAAAAATATTTACAGAGTTATGTTATAAATGAATTGAATCAAGGATAAGTAATTTAGTTGATTTTAGTATTTAATCTAGTTCAAGGATTAAATTATAAAGTTAGATTGCTATAACTTTTAATTTGAAAATAGTTAAAGGGACTAAAATTGCTAATAGCCCAAAAATTTATGATGGCATTAAGACGTGCCAAATTTGTTGCTAAAAAAGGGAGTTGTTATGTTATAATTATTATTTATGATAAAGAAAGAAAAAATAATAAAGTGAAATGATTTTAGTGGAAGGAGAGAGAAGATGTCTTCTCCATCCTTCCACACACGAGAAAAAAAGAACAAAAAAGAAATAGAGGAAATTGCTTAGGGATTTCAAGTTTTAACCCTCAAATTGGTGAGTATAAATTATTACTTTTCTTATAAATTTTATGTTTTTGAGATCCAGGAATCATAATTTAACTAACTTGTGTATCAATTTATAAAATTGTTAAGGTTTTAGAAAGTTTCCATTGATGATTTTTTTATGTTTTGATGTTAAATTGATAGATTTTTAGTGTACACATGAAAAAGGACTATATTTTAAAGTTAGATGTTAGATTTTTCACCTGAGAAAATAAAGTGGATATCACATAGAGTTGTTATGAGATTTTGTTCGAAATCGATAATAGAGGGTCTAAAATAAAAGGAAATGAAGTCGAATTATAAATCGACGCTTAGAATGGAGAGTTATGCTTGTCTTAGTTTTAAGAATTTAAATTGAATGAAATATAAAGATTGTTTTAGATAATAATAGGCTGTGAATTGGGTGATTTATTGATGTTATTTATTTACGTTAATCCGTAGCTATTGATGATCCGGTTTCTTCAATCCGTAGCTATTGTTAGGTAAGTTGGCAAAATGAAGGAAGTTACACATGAGTGGCTGACTAGAAGTACAATATTGAATTTCATTATTGTGATAGAGTTAAATTGTATAAAAAATTGAAATAGTATAATTTAGTAAAGTTGTGCATTAGGCTTGAACATGAGACGAATCATGCCATGTTTTATATGAAATGACATTCAACGAAAGATTTGTTATTGAGATCAATAGAATGGAAACTGAACTGAGAATGAAATTAGACTATTTGTTGTTGTAGTAATTGTTGGGCAAAGTTGAGAATAATTAATGAATTATAGAATCAAGTAAAATAATAATAATTGCTTCGACTATAAGTCGATGAGCGCTAGGTGCATTTTCCTTCAAACGTCCCAACCATGGCTTTCACAATTACTACTTCGACTGAGCTGATAAGCGCAGGGCGCAAATTGTTTACGTCGGATGTACCAATATAAAATTAATTTGACTATAGGTCGATGAGCGCTGGACGCACTAACCATCAGATGTACCGACGAGTGTTGGGCACGATTATTGCTTCGGATTAATAGATGAGTGTTGGGCGTAATTTTTTTAGTTCAGGACGTATTGATGTGGCATTGGGTGCCGAATTATAGTATTAATAGGATCCACAAATTAGTTCGGATCCAAGCTATGTATTAGCGAACATCAATATTGAACAGGAAGAATGGCTTGATTCAAATTGGTAATGTAATGCAATATGACAAAATGAGACAAAATCGAATAAGGTTGTAAACATCGTTAGCTTAAAATTTTAATAAGTTCATAAAAGAGATTGGTCAGTTATAATATTGCATTTGGTTTGTTTGGGATACATGTGTATATTAATGTATTGGATAAACATTGGTATGAAACATACTTGAATTGGTTTAAGAAACAATTCAACTGAGTCCAATTATTTAAATTTCACGCTATATTGAGTACGTTATAGTAATACCATTTGAAATTAATTCTTACCGAATGGTCTTGTTTTCATACACAGGATATGTGTATATTGAGATTTTGTACTTAGAGTCATCAGCATCCAACCGACAAATCCTAGACTCTACAAAGTTCGTATTTTTTGTCTTGTTTCAAGTTGGCATGTACTTGGTTTTTAGTAAAGTCATTTGGCTATAGATATATATTTGTGACATAAAAAATTAACTTTTGGTTGCTATAATTATAATATTATTAGTTAATTAAATGGTTTTAATGTGATATGTTTAGTTTACGGTATGTTTCGGAATATCGAAGTGTTGGGATTTGATTTGGGAGATGATTTGAATATGAATATATATTGTGAAATCTAAATTTTACAAGGGTTTTTTTTACGTAAAATAAACAAAAATTCTACCAAAATTTCTTTAAAAATAATTTACCCCTACACTACCATTTCAATAAAGTGAAATAGTAAAAAATGTTATTTCGGCATTTGAATGTGACATTTTATATTCGGATCCTCTAATTGGATCGGATATAAAGTGTCACACCTTGTTTTCTCTTAACCATTAAGTCAATTTATCAAACTCTTATTTTTTCACAAACGTACAAAGATAACCTTTAAAAGTCAGGGCGTGACAACTCTCGGTTCACCAACCAATTTCTTCTAACTCGATTTTTGGGATTTTATAGTAGATAAAAATGTAATGTTTACAATATGCTCTAAATTCTTGTACTATTCATATATTTGGGATTTAGTCTTTTATATATATTTTTACTTTTAGGAATTTAGTCTCTACTTTTTTTAGTTTAAAAATGTAGCTCTATTTGTTAACACTGTTAAAATTCGTTTGTTAAATTTATCGGTGTGACAATTTAAATTTTTTTAAAAAATACTCACTTGGTATTCATATAACAAAAAGTCATTATAATGGACCTGAATTTAATAGAGAATTTTAACTGTGTTTACAATTCTTAAAAATTCACATCAACATTTAAACGAAATAAAATATTTAGACTAATTAATGACATTATAAGAGTTGAGGTACCAAATTATGTAAAAATTATAGAGATTAAATCTCAAATTTGAATAAAGTATAGGGATCAAAGTATAAGGATTAGAATTGAAATTTAACTATTATATTATTATGTAAAAAAGAGAAATGGAAATGAAGAGGGGAAAACCTTGACCTTAGTATAAATTGTAGTAGATTAATACTCTAAAAAGAATTGTTATTAACCTCCATTAATTTATTTAAAACTGTAATTATTCCTATATTATTTGTTGTTGGTTCCTTTTATTTTGACATGTTTTACTTGATATTCTTAATAACCTCATTGATTACTAAAATTATTACTATTTAATGCAGACAATACTACTAAACCTGTCACAATAATTATATGCGCTAATTAAGGTAAAATAGCTACAAATTTGATAGTTGTGTTGACTTTATTGTAAATTTAAATTTATAATAAAAATTATTTAACTTTTCATTTAATTTTTCATCTCTTTCGATCATTGGATTTGCATTGTTTGTCAAATCACCTAAAATAGATAAAAAAAAAATTAATGTTTGCATACTTGAGAAAAAAAAGTTCAAATATAAAAGTGGAAAAATAAAACTTATTTCAACCATATATGTATTGATACTTTTATGGTGGGTGATACTCCAAATGCATAAGGCATAGAGCAAATGATATAGGCTGAACCCATTGTTGATTATTTAGAATATGACAAACTCTTTTTTAACTACTTGTAAGGCACTCCACATCTATTCTATATTACTTAGCAAGTAGTTTAATTTCAAACAACGTAAGTTCTTTTATTTCTTTATGTTAGGTTTCTTAGCACATGCAAGATATTTATACTTCAAGTATTTGAGTTTTTGATGTAAATTTCAGATATTTTCAATACATACATTTATTAGAAAAATGGACTTAATTATTAATTTTATGTTTAGATGATGAATAGAGGGTATTTATGTTGGTGAAAATGGCAGGATAAGCAACTCTTACTATCAAATATCTTTTATGCTCCTTCATTTTTGAGGGATGAGTGTTGAAATACATGTTGAAGCCTCATAAATTTTAAGATATTTTTCAATTTATTTAGGTAGATAAATATTAGAATAATCAATTAAGATTCTTTATAATTCTTTTTTATCTTTTAGTACTTTACTAGAATAAGATAATTATTTTCCTAGTTATGTTGTGAGTCTTTTTTCTATTTAAGTTCAGTTCTTTACTTAATAAAATTAGAAAAATTTTATTGAAAATCTCTTGAAAACTTTCATCGCATCTGAGCTAGGTTAAATCTCCAGTAACACCATGGTTAAAACAACTTTCACTAGAGATAAGAGATCCAGCAACCAAACGAAGATAGAAAGTTCTGTTGTCGGAACATGTAACGCCCCAGAATCTCTTATATATTTTTTTGCATGTTTGTGACACAATTGTATGTCTGCTTTAGTGGTTAAATGTTCTGGGAAGTGTTTGAGAGGTCTCAAGTTCAAGCATTAGCTTAGGCAAATTTTTGTTTTTAAATGAATAAACCCCTATCTTTAATCAGTAGGCTTATAAATATATGTTGGTAAAATATGTCAGAATGGGCCTGCTAGTTTGGTGGTTAAGTGGAGTGTCAATATGCTAGGGGTCTTGAGTTTGAATCCTTGTACGTGCAAGGGGGATGTTTTTTTTGTTCTTGTGCCGTGAAGGAGTTTGAAATGTGGTAAAATACTGAGTGTTTGAGACGTGTGGGAGGTTGTGGACGATTTGGGGTGTTTGGATTGAGTGGAGAGTCATGTGGAGAGATTTAAGGAGTAAAATTAGGAGAAATTAAGGGATTGTGATAGGATTAGATTCTTTTTTTTTTCAAAATTTGATTTTTCCTTCCCCAATTTTGCTGAAGCCGAATTTCTTTGTTCATTCTCTTATGCCGAAAGTTTCCTTTAGTTTTTCCCTCTCTATCTTTCTCTTTTATTTTATTCTCTTGGTTCTGTCGATTCCCTATTTTCCTGTTTGCTGTGGATTTCTTTTGTTTCATAACCTTTTTCTTCTTGTAGTCGCGATTTTTTTCTTCAATATCTTTGAGCAGTGACGGTAACTTTTGCTATTATAGCTTTCATCCTATTTTTGTTCTTTGTCTAATGGGAGTTCTATTTCTGGTTAGGAGACCTTTAAGTGACTGTAGGAATTTCGGGCAGTGCCGTTTAATTGCAAATCCACTATGGTTCTCGAAGGTAAGGTCGTCTATAGTTTCTAGAAATTGTTTGTTCTTAATGCTTCGTTTAAAAGTGACTGATTGGAGGGTTACTTCTATTTCCTGCTTGGTTGCAGTCGAATTATTGTTCATTTGGCCTCTGTCTTTGCCTCTTTTAATAGTCGTTTATGTTTTCGCACATTCGGATTCGATCAAAGAGTAGTGGGCTGTTGATTGACACTTTGACAGTAGGGAATCGCCATTCTATTTTTGTTTGAGGTTATGGAGTGCTCGTGGTTGGGTTAGCAGCAGAAACAGACTAGGTGTGTAACCGCAACACTGGAGACTGAAATCGACAAAAAGTCAAAAAGTGAGACTGTTGACACCACACGGGCATATGGCCACCCATGTGGTTGGCCGTGTGATCGAACATGGGCATGTGATCGACGAGGCTGGCCGTGTGCGATACATAGGCCAGATCGAATTTTACTGTGTGGCCCACACGGGTGAACCGCATGGGCCTGTGGGATTACTGGGCCAGGCCGTGTGATCCACATGGGCAAGGTCATTTTGGGCCGTGTGGGCCACACGGGCGTGTAGGCCCACACGGGCCGACAACATGGGCATGTGGGCCCAATTTTTACTGTTTTGATGTTAATGTTGCACGGGTCGCCCGAGACAACTGTGAACCTACTGTAGGGTCGGTAAGCTTACCTTGACCCCTAATTGATTGAATGACTGTTATATCCATGTATGATATATATATTTATGACTGTATATTGAGGATGCTATTAAAACTGTACTCAATGCATGTATGATACCATGATTTGACATGACCTGATTGTGTAACACCCCAAACCCGGCCTAGGAGTTATGACCGAATCTAGAGGTGTCACATTGAGGTGTTTAGCGTAAAACTTGTTGTCTTTGAAATCCTTAAAATCAATTAATCATTTTGTTATTAAACGGTGATTCCAAAACGAGTTGTTCATTTCCAAGCATGCA
>CM025145.1:17496422-17506915 GCA_013467495.1 Gossypium gossypioides | reverse complement strand
CTACTCTCACAATTTATCTTGTTTCTATCTATTTATTGCACTGACATTGATAGACAAAAGACAACCATCTTCGTGGGATCAATATCTAATAGACTCATATCTGTCTACTATACTTGCGTCGACAGTGTACGCTTGCACATTATTGCTATGATGTTAAACAGTCGGTTTGTAGTGCATATGTAGGAATGTGTCGACCCAGGGTCAATCAATGCATATAAATTAATATCAAAAAATGGAGAATGTATCGGCAATAATGTCTAAAGCAGAAGCTTCCTCACGAGCTCTAATAGCATAGACCCTAAAGTTGCTCTCACCTCTGACCACTCATTCGTATCAACAACTTTTCCTCGACCAGTTGTTACACCTTTACTATTTCCAACTTCCTACCTCTCTATGAAGTAGTCTCAGGTTTAACCGTTTGATTCCCAGAGTCGTGTATCGCTTCAGACAGTTTCTAAGGAAATGATCTGTGGAATCACATTTGAAACAAGTTCCCATTTTGAATCAAAATTTACCAAAATGGTTTTTTACCACAATGCTCACAAACGTGTTTCTCCACATTTCTAACACTGCTCGCACTAGCAGTCGGTGAATTTACAGATCTCAGATTGCTCAGCCTTGGTCTATCTCTACTAGTGAGCCCTAAAGGTGAAGTGTATCGACTAGTGCCATTACAAAATTTCTTCGCTGCTCCTCTTTTACTGAAATCTCGAGATCTCAGACCTACCTGCCTTTTATGTTTACAAATCTCTTCCATTTTTTGTGCACATTCTGACAGTTCCACGAATTACCGTAATTTCAAAGCTCTGACCAACACTCAAATTTTATCATTCAACCCATCTACAAATCAAATACACATCTCCTCATTAGTCAATAAAATATTTCAAGCATATTTACTTAGACGAACAAAATCTCTTTCATACTCTACTACGGATCGATTTCCTAGATTCAACTCAAGAAACTCTTTCTTTTTCCTCTCTGAGTATGAACAATTGACATATTTCTTTATGAATTCCACCTGAAATAAATCCCAATTATTCCGATCATTTAGAACCATAGTTGTCAATGTACACCACCATGAGTATGCTTTGTCTTTCAGAAATGAAATTGCAAATTTCAAACTATCTTCGGGTGAACACATTAATTCTGCAAAGACTCACTGTGTATTCTCAAGCTAGTATTCAACTTTGGTAAGATCATCATCAAATTTACCTCTAAATTCTTCAGCCCAACACTTACAGATTTTATCAACAGGGGGTCAATGAACCATTGCAGGTATGGGTTATGAGGTCACGGGGGTGCTAGAGGAAGCACAATCGGGGGTGGAGGTTGCGAAGCTGCAGGTTGGCTCTCATAAAATCACTAAACCACTGATTCATCATACCATAAACTACATTTTTCATTTCACTATCGAACGATTGTAGAACTGACATACTTTGACTCGCTTCCTTATTGGAAGCATGTACATTACTTTCAGCTTCACTCACAATGACACGCTTTGATTCGGCCGACATCTTATATCTACAAGAAAAACAAAGTCAGATTGGATCAAAAGCATCACATTATCATAGGTATATGTGGCATGTATATTCTAGACTCTATACATGCTATGTTAGTCCTAGAATCGACTAAATCGTAACTCTGATACCACTAAATATAACACCTTATACCCGGTCTGGATGCCCAGTCCGAGCTATAAGATATTACAACTATAAAACTTTAACATCGTTCACAATTTAATAAAAATAACTAAATAATTAATTTATAATCACTTCCATGCTATTCAATAAAAAAACCTAATTCGAGCTTACGGAACATTTAAAACAAACCGGGAACAATTCTGGATTAAAATGAAACTTTTGCAAAATTTTGAGTAAAAAGTGAGAACAGGGGTCACACGGTCGTGTGACAAAGATCAATCCAAGTGGCTCAAGAACATAGTCGTGTGGCCAAACCGTGTAACTCATTGTGCCCGTGTAACTCAGGGTCACACAACCGTGTTGCCAAGTCATGTAACTCTCTGAGGTCGTGTGGACAAACCTACACCAAAAATCAAAGAGGCCACATGGTCGTGTCATGCAACTATGTGGGACACATAGCCGTGTGACAAATTGTATCCCAAACCTTGTGTGCCCAAAATACCTTCAAACATAAGCCAATTCACCTACAATTTCTTAGACACCAAGCCATACATTTATCACCACATTAACCCATTCAAAAATGTGTCAAAATATACTAATTCACATTCAACTTATGTGCCTAACCAATATGCCGTCATTGGCACCACATTTCAATATAAACAATAACCAACAAATTAACCTTATTCAATCATCAAATAAATTCTAGATAACATATGCCACAATAAACCATTTATATGATATACCTAATTAGTTTTACCACATTCATCACAAGTTGATCTTGAAACATGAAACTTAACATTATATACCAACTTTAACCACATTAGAAAACCAACTAGAACTTTAAATTCATCAACTTCAAAACCCTATATACATGCCATAAAATCGAAAATAACAAATCAAAAACTACCGAAATAGGACTTTGATAGTGTAAGCCTTGAAGTTGATCCATCCAACCAATTTCACAAAACGTTAACTACAAAAAACAAAAACAAACAAAATAAGCTGAAGTAGCTTAGTAAGTTCATAGCTAATTTTCAAATCAACTTACCTCAATTAAACATTTGAAAGATAAAAACACTTAGCCGACTCAAACCTGTCAACCATTTACAAAAATACATAAAATTAGTGTTGAAATAGTTCATCGTATACTTCATGCTAATGGTTCAATCAAATCATTCATTTATATATACATTTCATTACATCAATACCATAATGACACATTCTCGCATGATCATTCTTTGATACAAGCCTTTTAATGAATTAACACTAGAAATGTCCAATCATTTTAACATTAATCATAAATTTTCATAGCCTAATGAACTATAGTAACATGACTCAGGTATTCGAGTAACCATATCACACCAGAGGGCATCGAAACGCTAATAGAGGCACTAAAGTGCAAACCTGTACAAGCGCGGGTTCAAACCCTATTGGCATGCCAATCATATCCCAATCGTTTACTACGTTTAAACAGACATTTAACAGATTTACCACATTTAATAATTCAGAGGCACTTCTAGAAATACATTCATACACAAATTGCCAAACAACTAGCTCATTTCAAAATCATAAAATCATATTTCCCAAATGTTCAACAACTACCAAATAATCACCTTCTCACCTGTACTTAATTGAAAAAAATTGTAATTCTAATTTATTATCAAAACATAAAATTTACAATTTTACAAATTCATTAATGGCAAGTTTCAAGATCTTTAACAATTTTACAAAATAGTCCCTAGGTTAACTAGATTAAGCTATAATAATCTCAAAAACATAAAATTTACGAGAAATACGTAGGAAAATTACTTACATGCATTTAAGTTATTCTAATGGAGTTTCTTATTTCTAATTTCGGTGGAAGAAGTGTTAAGGAAGATGATGTTTTATTATTATTTTACTATTTTATTACCTTATTATAATTAACTTATAAATTAACATATAAAAATTTAAAATTAAATGCCTTAACCATCCACCCACATAGCAATATGGCCTAATTATTACATAAGTCCTCACACATCCACTAATTAAGCCATTTAATAAATAAAATTCGACAGCGATTAAGTTTTATATCTTTTATGATATAGTCTTTTTTCCTTAATTAACTAACTAAACATTAAAATTCACAAATTGAACCTTCACATACCAATATAATAGCTCCATATATATTTAATAAAAATATCTACGAACTCGGTTTAAAGAAATTATATCCCGATACCTTATTTTCTAAAACCACTTGACTTTAAGAGCTAACCACTTGAACTTAAACTATTCGTTCAATTAGCAAAAATTATTAAATCCAACATTCAATATAAAATATATTTGACTCGTATCAATTAAATAATACTAATTTCAGACTCATTGGTTGGATTTGTGGTCCCGAAACTACTATTTTTGACACCACTAAAAACGAGTTGTGATAGAATCCTTAGTATTCCCAAGGCGGGGATAGTTGCCAACTCTTGCCCACTAGGGTATAACCCTCGTTTTACAATTCAATCAATCAAACATATGGAGACTTTACAATAATGCGTACAGTTCAATAAATTATCCAGGAAAGCATTTTGTGATATTTAAATCATAAATATGTCTAGATATAATACTTGAACCTTAGACAATATAGCTCTATAGATTCATCAGCTTACAATAACATTAATTTGATATACAACTTGATTAGACATATAAGTTATATGTTCAATTTACATTTCGATATTAAGATCTCTATGGTACAGTATGATAAGGATCATTGTAGTGATTTGACACGATGTCGCATATTTGTAAACACTAGTGAAGGTAATGGTTGCATAGATTGATCCAGCGTACACACCAAATACGTGCAAAGTGTGAATGATAATGATAGTAGTAATTCCAAGTATGTGTGAAGCGAAAAACGATAACCAACTAAACTCCTGAGTGGAAAGCACTAACAGTAACTGCCAAGCATATAAAACAACCTGCTATATAATCATGACAAAAATATAGTACTGCTATCCTATATCATGTCAACTATACTCGATAAGATTCCCACTAATTATTCCAATACTTAATACAATTTTATCGATTTTAAGTCTCATTAGTGCTTATCAACGTTAAGGGTCTTATCACCCACTTTCTTTCCTATATGAATTAATTTATTAATTCTTAATAAGTTAAGATATAATGATCGATATTTCATTTAGAAAAATTATTGGAAGTTTATGGCTTTGCTCATGTTCTTCCATAACTTGGATAAATTGCCTTGCAAGGCACTCACTATTCCTTTCGTAATTCTTTTTAGATTCATTTTTATTTCATTCCTTTTCTCCCACATTAGCATGTTAATTTTCCCTCCTTTACAAGTTAGTCTATAGGTCATTTTAACTATCTGTATTTTAACTTAATTTTAGAGCTTTCCTAATGTCACATTTGATTAATAAATAAAAGGCTATACCACAGTGCTCGTTCTCGGGAATTTAGCTAGCTTAATCCCCAATATGGTATGAATCATGACACCAAAAATTTTGGGGGCGTTGTAGTCAGTTTTAAACAACAAACTCACCACCCTGAGCTTTTTTTTCAACATTTGGATCCTTGAGCGAAACTACAAAATCTCTAAAACACAAAATGTTTGAGAGTGAAGAGTTTTTTTCTCCAATTTCTTTTCTATTTTTTAATATTTTGATGCTTCTCTTTTCTTTTTTAGGTATGCATTTTATGATTCTATGTTACACTCTTTTATTTTTCATGTTCGCGTTGTATTGAATGGTTATAGTTGTGTAGACTTATAGGGTCACTCATGTGGTGAGGCTCAGTGGTGTAGATTGGGATAAGGAGAGAGCATCGTGAGGTTGTGTTTGAAAATGGTGAAACTTTATGAGATCAAAGATGGTTACAAAAGGTAACCTAAGGACATTTGAGATAGGGTCACGACCCTAACTTTGGAAGGTTGAAATACTTGCAGAAAAATTGTGATTTATTAAAGGAGGAAAATATGTAAAATCGCTTATATACATGCTGGGATTTTTCAAGCATTTAGAAAAAAAGAGGTTTATAACTAGTTTTTAAAGTAGAGTTTTATTTTGTCCGTATTTTAGCTTAGGATTTTTTTAGTTCTTGAGAGTTTTTTACATTTTCATTTGCAATATTTTGTATTTCTTTTAAACATTTTGTAAGACCTTTTCTTATATTTCAATTTAAAAACATTTTTGTTAGGGATTGAATAGATTAAGCAACGAACAAGTAAAAATTGTAACACCCCAAACTCGTCTCCATTGCCAAATTAGAGTTACGGAGTGTTATAATGAGATATTAAACATTTAACATTGCATAGAAACAATCATTCAAGCGTAATTATAAATATACAAATCACATTCAATTTATAATAAACATGCACTTATAGGCTTTAAATCGAGCTTACAGGGTCCTAAAAATAGTGTGGGAACATTTTGGGATCAATTTGAAACAAAACAAAAAAAACTAGGAAAAAGTTAAAAAATTTGAAAACTGGGGTCACACGGCCGTGTGACAGAGCCCAGATCGTGTGGCTCATAACATGGTCGTGTATGCAAACAGTGAAACCTACTATGTGTAACATAAGATCACACGACCGTGAGACCAGGCTGTGTAACTCACTGTGATCGTGTAGCTCAAGGTCACACGACTGTGTCTCTTGGCCGTGTAACTCTCTGTGCCCGTGTGGACCCACCTGCACTAAAACCAAATAAGAAACACGGTCGTGTGACAGCTCGTGTATCAGGCCATGTGCACCAAATTTTACTTTCAAAACAAGAAAAATTTTACACCTATCTTGGCTACCAAGAAAATCTTTAAACCATCCTTTAAATACCATCAAAAACACCTCAGAACAAGTCAAAACAAGCCAATTTCATACAACCTAAGTGCCTAACCAATGTGTCCTCATTGACACCACATTTTGATCATCATATACAAAGGCATTTCAGCCATAACCAAAACATACATTCATCTTATATAAGTATATTGAGAACTATCCACCTAATTTGTAACACCCCTAACCCGTATCCGTCGCTGGAATAGGGTTACAAAGCATTACTGGAAAACCAAAGCTTAAAACATTTGACTTTAAACATTTCATAAACTATGGTAATTATCAATCAAACTCATACATAATTTCCCTTATTCGATCCCTCGAGGCCTTAGAAACACTTTCGTAATGATTCGGGACTAAATTGGAAACATAAAAATTTCATGGAAAAAGTTAGAATTTTCCACACTATAAGGGTCACAGGGCCGTGTGGCTAGGCCGTGTGACTCACAATGCTGAGACACACGTCCGTGTCTCAGGCCGTGTGAACATACGAATTAGGGAGACACAGTCGTGTCCCAAGCCATGTAACTCTCTGACTTGGGTCACATAGCCAAGCCACATGCCCGTGTGCCAACCTGTGTAACTCTCGAAATGGCCTCACATACCCGTGTGCCAGGCCATGTGCTAGGCCGTGTAACTGTCTGACTTGCAACCCTTATAAACCTACAAGGGACACACAACCGTGTCGCATGGCCGTGTGTCACACATGGCTGAGACACATGCCCATGTCTTAGGCCATGTGGACAATGGATAGGCCATTTTCAAGCCAATTCACTCACCCAAAACAAGCTCGCCCATACAAGCCATGTGCACCTATATTCAAGCATTCAAAATGTACTTAAAACATGCATAATCATGCTAAGTTAATATGGTATTTGTCCATACAACCAATATGCCCAAAAGGCACCTTAATCACAACAACCAAACATGTTTAAACATTTGCATAATTTAGGCATTATCCAACTAGACATTTCTCATCTAATTTCCTTGCCAATCTTATCACCATATTCACATGCCAAATTCATACTCAAGCATACCAAAATGGTCACTAAAACATACATCAACTTCACCATTCCAACATTAACCATAAAAGCACCAAAATGCCAAATTATCATCAATCATAAAACCACATATATACATGCCAACATGATAACTAGTTCATCAACCAAAATACCATATTTACAAGCCAAACATAATGGCCACTTCTTCAAGCACAAAACACCTATACATGCCATTATAACCATGACTCAAAAACATAAAAAATCTACTGATATAGAAGATGAATAGTGTGATAGGTCTCCGACAAGTTTCCAACCCGAACGAGTTTCTAATTAACTATAAAACATAGAAAAGAACACAAAGTAAGTATATAATGCTTAGTAAGTTTGTAAATCATAAAAAATGCTTACCATTTCAATGCATAAGCTTAAAATAAACATGAAATAATCCAACATAGCTTGGCACAAGCCTAAGCACCATTAACAACACAAGTTAGTGATTAAACACATAACTTAGCAAAAATACACCACATGGTAAAATAGCTTTCATGAATATAGCATATAAGCATTCATACTTTTCATGAGCATCGCTATACACGCTTTCATCATCAACACATCATACCTTTCATACCTTCATGACATTTCCAATTAGAACACGTACTATTCCTTCCCTTTATATGCTCTTTGAACCATTAGAATAATATCGGATAAACGGGAATCTCACACAATGTGTGCTAACATATGGTCGAAACCATTTCTTTCCTGTTTCCTTTACATAGATGCTCTCTCTCGAGCCATAAGTGGGTCTGCTCACACAAGTTGTCGGTCAAAATGTAGCTACACGGTGCTACTCACACAAGTTATCAAGTATCCGCAACACATGCCAGAACTCAGCCACCGGTAGGACATTCAGGATTAGCACCCAAAACATGGTAACCCTAATGACATGTCATTTGTATCCTATATATTCTTAAGGTTTAAACGGGGCTCGGTAGTCGTTGAAATGTCGTTGGATGTTCTGTCGAGACATAATATGATAATATAACATAATAACTTTTAAATCAAACACATTAAAAATGCTATTTAAATGTACGAACTTACCTCGATCACAAACGAAGAAATATGATCAACTAGCCCGACACTTTTTCTTTCCCTCAATCTAAATCTGTAGGATGCTTAACTTGATGTAAATAATCAAATTCAATCCATTCAATAATCATTCTATTCCATTCAATCCAAAAATCATATTTTTCCAAAATTAAGCTTTTGCCTGTAATGTTTTGATTTTTTTACAATTTAGTCCTTAAGCTCGTAAATTAAAAATTCATATAATTTCATCCATACCCAAGCTAGACGAATTTCATATACAACCACAAAAACTCATACATTTCATTATTTCACAATTTCCACACACATGTTACATATTTTACAAATAAATCCTTATTTGACAATTTCAACAAAATTCACTTTACAAAAGTTATTTATCTAACAACAAAGATTCATTTTCTTCCATCGAAATTCCAAAAAAAATGAATACATTCATGGAAAAACCCTAATCTTTTAACATTTTTACAAATTAGTCCCTGGGCTAGCTAGATTAAGCTACACCGACTCCAAAAACATAAAAATCATTAAGAACGGGATGAAAAATACTCACATGCAAGCAAGTGGAGATGACCAAATGCTTAAGCTTCTTTAATGGATTTTCTTAGGTTAATTTTCGGTGGTGGATGAGAATAGGAAGATGATACATTGATTTTTCTTTAGTTTAATTTACCTTATTTACTAAATTACACATTTAACCATTTAATGGTTTAATTACAACATAAACCCTCTAACCATTTAATGTCATAGCTAGTAGATCCCTTTAGCTTATAAAACTCAAGTTTCACACCTTTTTCAATTTAGTCCTTTTTACCAAATTAAGCATGCAAATGATAAAATTTCTTAACGAAATTTTTATATGATAATACTAACATGTTGTATACATTAAAATAATAATAAAATAAATATTCTCACATCAAATTTGTGGTCCCGAAACCACTATTTCGATTTCACTGAAAATGGGCTATTACATAATTACCATATCATATCATACATCAACCCAAGCAAAGGAACTTAAATCGTTCACTTCCAAAAGAGCCAATTTCATAGATCATATAACATCAACCATATACACAGGTATTGGCACAAGAACAAAACTTTACCATATTCACATAACACCTATTCTAGTTACATCACTTTCATAATCAAATAGCTATACACAGAATGGCCTTTCCTAATAATACTAACATCCTAGGTACATGCCAAGACACAAAAAGAGTACATCACCAAGATTAGGTTCGGGATTATTGTTGGATGTTGAGACGACAATCAAGTTAGGTACCTCACCTGTATGTAGGGGAATAACCAAATATCGAATAAATTTCATTAAACTCCAAAAGCTAAACATATACTTATTAATCATAATTCTTGTACTTATAACATGTAATGTTCATTACCAACCACTATTTTACAAGGGATATATTCAATAATTCTCAACACATCCATTATATAACTTTTTTGCCAAGCTCATTCCTTGGAATTGATTTTACAAAATCAACCATCATATCATTATTGGCACTTAGTGCCTAATGGTTATACCATAGTAAAGTTTTGCGCCTAACGCTAGTTAGATATACTGACAATAACTGTCCCCTGCACTGGTCGATTAAACCAACAATGTTTTACGCCCAGTGTTGGTCGAATAAACCAACGATATCATATGTGTGCCCAGCACTGGTTGGTTATACCAACATTACAACTATTTCAATATGCCCAACACTAGTCAAAAAAATCAACAAATACCTACTTAATCTATATGTATATCTCCACAATCTCTCATAACATAATTCAACCTTTTGAATCAAATGACTATGATTAATTCTTTGATCTATTCCATATCCATATATATATCTCCATAATTCTTCATTTCAATTACTAATCAATCACATCTATAATTAATCTTAGATATTAAAATAATAATTAAAT
>CM025145.1:17377998-17392532 GCA_013467495.1 Gossypium gossypioides | reverse complement strand
CCAGCCTCATCGATCACACGCTTGTGTTCGATCACACGGACGACCACGCTCCCGAGTGGTGTCGACAGCCTCACTTTTCGTCTTTTCGCCGTATTCCAATTTTGAAGTTGTGTTTACACACCTGGTAACGAAAAATGCGCACACAGTCCATGAGCACTCCAAAACCTATTTTCAATTATAAACACTCGATTAATCATATACCAATCGAATTTAAAACGATCCCTATCCAAATCACTTATCCACTTGGTCGACAACCACTTACCTTGTTTGAGCAACCGGGGCCCTACACCCTCAAATCGTTGGAAAAGAATGATCACTAATTCCTCGAATATTACCTGTATTCCAGTCGAAACCCTTATTAACAGTTATTCACATGAACAAATCAAACCAAACCGAATATCAAACTTAGTGAAAGCGCAAAACCGCGTAAAGGGGATGGGTCAATTGAAAAAGAATAAAACTAAAAAGAAAAGAGACCAAGGTAACCACAATTCGGCAAAGAGCAGAAATGCAAAGAACAACAACAATGAGGAAAGAAAGAGATGCATTAAGAGGGAAGCAGAAGAAGAAAAAGAATCGATAAAAGAGGAGGAAAGAACGTCTATCGTGGGAAGGGACAAGGCCGAAAGGAACAAAAGATATAGCAAACACTCACCTAGCAATATTTAGCAAAGGCTTTTGGGGAAAAAAAGAAACTGAAATGAGTAAATTAACAATATAAAAAAGAATTGATAGGGATGGAAAGTAGAAAATCGGCAACAAAAGGGAGGTATTTTGGGAACAAACCAATTCGGCAGAGAAAACAAGGAGGGTGTGGCGGTAGCAAAGTTGAAAAAGAAAGAAAATAACTCTATCAAAAACTGAAATTGGAAAAGATGAGGGGAGGGAGCTGAATTCTACAGCCCACCAAATCGGGATAACTTCCCCAATCCCATAATTTTCTCCTAAAAACACTCCAACCTTCCCACCACTCAGACATTTAATAAAACACAAACTCTAGCCGTACATAACAGCAAAAATTTGACCCCTTTTCTGCAAGCAGGGATTCGAACTCCAGACCTCTTCCAACATTAACACTCCACTTAACCACTAGACCAGCAGGCCCATTCTGACATATTTTACCATTATATATTTATAAGCCCACTGATTAAAGATAGGGTTTATTCAATTAAAAACAAAAATTTTCCCAAGCAAAGGGTTGAACTTGGGACCTCCCAAACACACTCAGAACATATAACCACTAAAACAAACAAATATTTTTGTTACAAACATACAAAAATAAATATATAAGGGATTTTTGGGGCGTTACACAATTAAATTATGCATAAAGTTAATACAAAATAACATAAAATCACTTTCTTCATTAAATAATGCCCATTATTAAGATATAAACAAAATTCAATCAATTAGTGATCAAATACTCAGGATTTATATTATTTTTAAGTTAAGAGGCGCCAAAAACAATCATAAAAACCCTATATAAATTAGAGTTTACAGAGATCAAGTTAACATAAGCGCCTCATGTTGTACGATTATATCTCAGAATGTTCTCCTAAAGCTAATAGACCTAAGGAGTTTTACAATTCCCACAGAGATAGGGGTAATTCATTTTAGTAAAGCTCAATGTGGTTTAAGAGCTAGCATAAATCTGCCTCTATCTATATATGAAAAACTCAGCCTAGGGGGCCTTAAAAACACTTAGATCACACTACAGTTAACTGACAGATCTTCGGTGTAACCAAAAGGAGTATTGGAATATGTGTTGGTCAAGGTGCGTAGCTTCATAATCTTGATAGATTTTGTAATATTAGATTTCGAGGAAGACTGTGAGATACCCATCTTGTTAGGCAGACAGTTCTAAGCAACGTCGAATTCTACCATTGATTTAGAAAAGAATGAATTAACCATTAGAATCAATGGTGAAATAGAAATTCTTGAATGTGGTCACCAACAAGATGAGATAGATAGAAAAAGATTAAGAAGACAATGTTATAAAATATCTACAAAGATCCCTAACAACCCTGAGCCAGGGGAAGTATTCTCAGTGATTAATGCAGGTCAAAAAAGCAAGTTCAAAGAGTGGGACAAGCGCAGGAAAGTGGAATGGAATGATGGATGCTAGATGAACACTGATTGAAATGAAACAAGACGAGTATCCACGGGTACGCTAATCGAGCTGACGAATGAATCTGGTAACAAGATCTAAAATATTTGTAATTAAAATTTAAACTTTTGTATATTATATTTAACTAATTGATTAGTTTAGACTTTAACTATTATTAAATTTTTTATTAGATAGAACCCGAGGCACTTTGAAATTTGGAAATTTAGGTTAAAACAGAGCTGGTGTCACAACACGGCATCCCCATGTCGCAACACCACATACAGAACAAAAAAATTGAGAAAACCGTCTCAATGTCGTGATATCGCATCAATTTTCTACAGGGTTGACCCAACCCATTGCGCAACCTATCGGTTTATAACCTAGTTTAACCCGATTTTTAACTTAAAATTTTAAAATTTTAAACCTAAAACACTTTGAATTTGTTTTTAAACTCTATCTAACTTTAAAACTCTCTCAAAAGCCTCTTAAATCTTTAAAACCCCCCAAAACCTTCTTTTTCTTTTCTTCCTAGTTTGTTGCAATTTTTTTCCTTTCCTTGTGTTTATATTTGGTGCAATTTAAGTACTCTGCATTAACGAAGAATTTACAACAAGCTTTAGTAAGGAATCATGAACTTCTAAATTGAGGTTAAAGGTTCTTAACTTTACTGTTCCATTGCATTATTCCTTGATTACTTTGAAATATATTGTTTGAGTTCGATTAGTCTTCTAGTTCAAAGAATATTGAAAATGCCTCCTAGAAAATCTAAAAGGACTAGCAAACCTGATACATCGATGGTTGCAAATCCCTCAAAATTTCCAAACCCAAATGTCAAAAAATTCTTTTTAGAACTTCAAGGAAAAACGTTTATTCAAAAATAGGGATTTAAGCCGTTAATGGCTCTATGTCAGGATATATAGCCTCTAGTCCGATATCATAGATGGGAACGCTTTTGTGTAATCCCTAAAGATTCATTCGTGGTCCCATAAGTATAGGAATTCTATGCATATTTAAGGAATCAATAGTCTAGGAGGACAGAAGGTGCCCCATCGGAAATGGTACTCATACGAGGAAGAGAAGTACGAGTCACCCTACGAGTTATTTGTGACTTTTATAACACTCCCTATTATGAAAAGAATTTTGTGAAAGAAACTGATTTGGACTACTTTAAAGACATCAATATGGATAACGTTATAAATTACTTAACAGAGGGTAGGGACGAATGGAAGTGTTGCCTAGGTATTGATATCCCCACTTCTTTAACTAGGCCATTATGTTTCCCATAGCCAAAATATGGATACAATTCTTGTGCACACGAGTTTCTCCTACTTTAAATGTCTCTAATGTCAATACTTTTCAAGCATTTTTGCTTTATGCTGTTTTGTAGAAAAAAAATAGGTATACATTGGAACATGGATATAACAATATATGAAACGGTGCATTAGCAGGTAAAAATTTAGGATCTTCTTTCCTCGCTTAGTGGGGGCCTTACGCAAAAGAGCAGACATCCCAATGGTGTCCACTGAGCAATCTATGAAGTCGTCCAGAAGAATATAGAAGACACACTGTATACGCAATACACGGAGCTTTGTACGAAACAAATAAGAGAATGGAACAAACACCAACAAGAGGAGACGACTACTTCGACCTCTTCTCAAAGGAAAGTAAAAATGACAACTTGAAGAGGAAATGGTGAGAGCATTCATCCAAAGTTGGATTGGATGATACACAGGATGCAATAGTCGGGCCTAGTTTTCCTAGAATTTGCACAGTATAATAACATTAGAGTACCAAATTATTTGTCGGTTATGTTCAGCCCAGTGCAGCCTAAGCAGGAAGAAGAGGAACAAGAAAGTGATAAAGGGAAAAGAGCGAGAGTGAGGAAGGAAAGGAGATGGATTTTGAGGAGGAAGAAGATGATTTAGCTGATAATTCTATTTTTTGAAAGGTCTGTAATTAATTTTAGGATAATTTTATTATTTTTAGGAACAGAATTAACAATAGGTTATTGTTTGTTTTATTTTTCTGTTCTAATTTTTTTTTGTAGGAACTCCACATGAAGGAAGAACAACAATTTCATGCCTTTAGGCCTAGCTAATTGCTTGTACATAAGTAAATTTTGTTGCATTTTAGGACATTTTAGTTAGTATTTTTAATATTGCATTAGGACTTGGACTATGTTGGAATTAGGTGCTATTAATCGCTTGCGATGGATTTTTTTGTATGTTGGTGTGGCAGGAACAGGTTTTGGAACGAGGAAATAAAAGAGTGAAGTTTTGTCATGGAAAAGTGCAGACAATTTGCAAGCACAGATGTCATGGCAATGTTGGAAGACCAAGTCAAGATTTTTCGCGCAACAGTCCCAGCTCAAATTCAAACTTGTACTAGATAAATCCCCCTAAAAGTGGAGAAGATAATCACGAGCTACTAGACGACCCTAGTCTAATCTATCTATAAAAGATGATGAAGGGAACCTTACAAATGGTGAACAAAAAAAAGTGGGAGAGATCCTTAGGAGTGAATAAGGGTTCAGTTGCATAAAGGTAAGGAAGTCGAAGGCAGTCCTTCTTAGCCATAACAGGATGTTGTGCTGTCAAACTGTGGACTGGGCAAGCAAAAGCTATTTCCTGAAGTTCTTTCGTTATTTCTATTGGTGTTCCTTCGAAAGATTGAATTGAAGTAGTTGAACATAATGTCAGATAATATTTTAGTTTGGAATTTTATTTCTCAGCCCATGACCTAAATCTCATAGGGTTGGGATTACTTTTGATGAAACCTTAAAAATATTTTTATGGATGCAGTATATATCTAATTTACTTTACTATTTCATCTTATTGTTCTTATTTCTTAATTAAAATGCAAACGATCTCTAGACATAGAAGACTGTCCGTATACTTATAAACTGATTCTAATTCCGAAAGGGTTGGATTGGTTGGATTAAAATGAAATGAAATGAACAAGTATTTGATAGAAACTTGTAGTCGATTCTAGACATAGTCACAATAATACAGATGGACCCATGTAAGATATCTAAAAAGCCTATAGACACGGGTAAGGTAACTTGAGGTTTTTCTCTCGGGCAAAGTAGATATGATTTTGCCAAGGCATTATAGACTATAAGGCTTGATTATGGGTAATCTCGACCTTCCGAATCAACTTCTCTCTATTCTTATCCTTTGTCGTAGTAACTTTGCCACATCATATTTAGTTGTTTACTTCTTTGTTTACATTTTATTCGGATCATCACTCTCGTTATTACCATTACATTTCTGCTCTCACTCTTGCCATAGCATTTCCAAATATTCATCAATTCCATCTATCACATACATCGTCATTCCTTTGAATTATCACAGAATACTTACCTTAGTTTACCATACCATCTTATTCGTCAGTCTTGCCATAACATTAACCATATTACAATAGCTTGACTATTTTTGTGCCTCAATTTGATTCTTGTGGGAACGATACTCACTCATCACTTTATTACTTGAATCGATGTGTATACTTGCATAAAATCGCACATCATTTTACACGAGACAAGTTTTTTGCAGCGTTACCGGGGATCGGTAATTTGGTGAAATTTTGTTTGGTTATTTTACTTAGTAGGTTTATTTAACTTAGTGTATTTAATTTTTATAGGTTTGCAATTAGTGCATGAGAAGAGGCATTCCTACTAACACAGAATACCTTTTTGATCCGGAATGATCTCCAAATGATTGCAATGAAAGTCCTCCCATTAGACGTGTGGTGGATGATCAAGATAGGCCAATTAGAGAGCATGTAGTCCCAATGCTAGATGATCTGAATCCAGGGATAGCTAGATGAAACATACAAGCTCAACCATTTGAGTTGAAACTGGTAATGTTCTAGATGTTACAAACTGTAAGACAGTTCGGTGGACTCTCTATTGAAGACCCACGGTTACATTTAAGACTCTTTCTAGAAGTATGTGATTCACTTAAATAGCAGTGTGTTCCTGAAGACGCATTGAGACATAAGCTATTCATGTATTCTTTAAGAGATCATGCAAGAGCATGGCTAAATTATTTGCCATCGGGAATAGTGGCATCATGGAATGATCTCTGCCAGAGATTCTTGCTACGATATAACCCGCCTACTATGAATGCCAAGTTGAGAAATGACATCACATTTTTTGACAATTGGAGGATGAAACGCTATATGAAGCCTGGGAACGATTTAAGGAGTTAATTTTGAAATGTCTAATGCATGGATTCTAGCACTGAACTCAAATGGAGATGTTTTATAATGTG
Organism: Gossypium gossypioides; assembly: GCA_013467495.1. Classification (NCBI taxonomy): domain Eukaryota; kingdom Viridiplantae; phylum Streptophyta; class Magnoliopsida; order Malvales; family Malvaceae; genus Gossypium; species Gossypium gossypioides. The sequence goes on along the minus strand of CM025145.1, from coordinate 17,386,157 downwards.
TTGAATGAGCATACAAGGATTGTAGTTAATGCGTTTGCCAATGGTACTTTGTTAGATAAAACTTATAATGAAGCATATGAGATTTTGGAAAAGATTACAAATAAGGATTATCAATATCTGACCACGAGAGTTGGGACGGGTAAGAGAGCTGTTGGTACCATAGAGCTTGATGCAACCACTTCGTTAACGGCCCAAGTATCTTTTCTAGCTAATATGATTAAAACTATGAAAAATCCAACTGCAGTCCATGAGATGAAATCAGTAGAATTGCCATGTGTTTATTGCGAGGAAAATCATGTGTTTGACGAATGCCCATCAAACCTAGGTTAGTATACTACATAGGTAATTCAAATAGAAATAGCAATCCATATTCCAACACCTACAATTCAGGGTAGAAGCAGCATCCGAATTTTAGTTGGGGTAATCAAGGTGCAGGAAATTTCAACAACGCCGCAAGACAGAATGTCAACAATGCACCGCCTAGTTATGTTCAACCTATGTCGAGGCAAAATACTTAACACAGTTAAGCATCATTTTCTACTTCCATTAAAGTTTTGTTAAAGGAATATATGGTTAAGAATGATGTTGTAATTTAAAGTCAGGCTACATCTCTCCGAGCACTTGAAAATCAAGTGGGGCAAATAGCAAATGCTCTAAATTCAATGCCACAAGGAGCATTTCCAAGTGATACTAAGAATTCAAGAACACAAGGCAAGGAGCAGTGCAAGGCTATCACCATTAGAAGTGGGACTTAGTTGACTGAGGTTGTTCACGATGCCCTAACAAGAGATGATAATACAAGTAACAACCAAGAGAAGATCCCACTTCTAAGGTAAGCAGAAGAATGTCGTGGCAGAGTCATATCGTACTGCTAATAAAAATGCCACAGTAAAACAATATCAGCAACCTAAAGGACGACCACCTTTACCTTTTCCTCAGTGATTTCATAATACCAAACAAGATGCTCAGTTTAAAAGATTTTTAGAGGTCTTGAAGCAACTCCATATCAACATACCACTGGTTGAAGCTTTGGAGCAAATTCCTAATTACGTGAGATTCATGAAAGATATACTGTTGAAGAAGCCCAGATTGAAAGAATTTGAGACTGTTTCTCTTACTGAAAAACATACTACATCTGAAAAAAGGTAAGCAGAAGATGTCGTGGCAGAGTTAGATCGTACTGGTAATAAAAATGCCACAGTAAAACAATATCAGCAACCTAAAGGACGACCACCTTTACCTTTTCCTAAGTGATTTCATAATTCTAAACAAGATGCTCAGTTTAAAAGATTTTTAGAGGTCTTGAAGCAACTCCATATCAACATACCACTGGTTGAAGCTTTGGAGCAAATTCCCAATTATGTGAGATTCATGAAAGATATACTGTTGAAGAAGCCCAGATTGGAAGAATTTGAGACTGTTTCTCTTACTGAATGGTGCACAACAATATTGATTAATAAGTTGCCTCCAAAGTTAAAGAACCCAGGAGTTTCACTATCCCATGTTCAATTGGAAATCATTATGTAGAAAAAACATTATGTGATCTAGGCGCAAGTATAAATCTAATGCCTCTGTCTATTTTTAGAAAGCTCGGGATCGTGAAAGTGAGACCTACCACAATGACGTTGCAATTGGCTAACTGATCTTACGCCCATCCAGAAGATAAAATTTGAGATGTATTGGTAAGGGTAGATAAATTTATCTTTCTTGCAGATTTTCTTATTTTAGAATGTGAATCTAACCATGATGTACCAATTATTCTTGGAAGACTGTTTCTTGTTACTGGAATGACCATAATTGATGTGCAGAAAGGTGAGCTAACCATAAGAGTGAATGACCAGCAGGTTACTTTTAATGTGTTTGATGCGTTAAAATGTGTGGATGAGAATGAAGAATGTCACACCATTGACTTGATAGAAATAGCAGTGGATGAATTCGTAAAATTTTTCTACGGTAATTCTGACAGTGAAGATGATTTGTTGGAACAAGGTGACACAGTAAGTTTTGAAGAGTTTGGTGAATTTATGGAAGCCCAGCAGATACTGGATAGGCCAGGGACGAAATTTAAATCCCTGAATTTATCATATCGATCTTTTAAGCCTCCTAAACCATCTATAGGGAAATCTCCTATACTAGAGTTAAAGCCTCTGCCACAACATTTGAAATATGTGTATTTGGGAAATAATAGTACTTTGTCGATTGTAATTTCTGCTAAGCGAACACCTGAGCAAGAGGATAGGTTGTTAGAAGTGTTACGGGGATCTAAAATAGCATTGGGTCAGACCCTTATAGTAAATTGACCAATAGAGATGATTGAATCCAATTATAAAGGAAGTTGTCATGAAAGAAATTATCAAATGACTTGATGCTGGCATTATTTACCCAATTTCAGACAGCTCGTGGGTAAATCCTGTGCAATGTGTACCCTAAGAAAGGGTGTGTCACAGTAGTAAGTAATGACAACAATGAGCTCATATCGACCCATACTGTTACAGGATGGAGAATGTGTAAGGGCTACCACAAGCTTAACAAGGCAAGTAGGAAGGATCATTTCCCTTTGCCTTTCATTGATCAAATGTTGGACAGATTAGTTGGTAAGGCTTTTTTATTGCTTCCTAAATGGTTATTCAGGATTTAATCGAATTGCCATAGCACTTGAAGATCAAGAGAAGATAATTTTTACATGTCCATAAGGTATTTTTTCATTCAGGCGGATGATGTTCAGATTATGCAATGCCCTGACAACTTTCCAACGCTGCACGATGGTATATTCTCGGACATGGTGGATATTTTCCTTGAAGCTTTTCTGGACGAATTCTCTGTGTTCAAAAATGATTTTGAAGATTGCTGAAGGAATTTTGAGATGGTTTTATGTCATTGTGAAGAAACAAATCTAGTATTAAACTGGTTGAAATGCCATTTCATGGTCCATGAAGGCATTGTTGTAATAGCTCAGTTTAAGTGAAATCAGAATAGTGGTTTCAAGATCACAAATTTGACATCAAAAAATATATTTTATTATTATCTTAATGTCTGTTGCATGATAGTAACATCTTATAAAAATTTTGTGAAGAAATTTTATCGTTTGCATGCTTAATTTGATAAAAAAGGACTAAATAGCATAAAGTGCAAAACTTGTGTTCTAATTAGAAGAAGGGTCAGTTTGCTATGAAATTGAAACATAAGTGGCCTTATATGGTAATTAGACCATAATTATATTTAGTGGACAAAGTTGGACATAAATTAAGCACTTTAAAGGTATATAATTAAGGTTAATATGGTAATTAATAAAATAACTTAAAATAAAATATAAAAAAGAAAGATATCATCTTTCTTTCTTCTTCCTCCAACCAAAATTAGAAACTAGGAAGCCATTAAAGACTATTCAAGAATTCGGCCAACACTCGCTAATGCATGTAAGTGTATTTTTGCTCGATTTTTAATGATTTCTATGTTTTTGGAGTCGTTATAGCTTAAACTAGCTAGCTCGAGGACTAATTTATAAAATTTTTAGAAGTTTAGGGTTTTACCATGAACGTATGTTAGTTTTTTTTATGTTTGAAGGATGGAAATGAATATTTAATGATAGTTGAGAAACTTTTGTAAAGGAATTTTTTATGAAATTTTCGATGGAATTTTCATTGAAGGATTTAATTGAAAATATAAAAATGTTCATGGTAAAAATGTGAAATAAATGAAAAATAGGGCCTGCTAGGGACTTAATCAATATTCGGCTAGCATGGGTTGGTATTAAATTGCATGAATTTTCATTTTTTATGAGCTAGGGACAAAATTGTAATGAATTCAAAATTTTAGGGGTAAAAGCATAATTTTGTCAAAATATGGTTTATGGATTAAATTGAATAGACTGAAATTTTAATGAGCTAAATTAAATTATATAGATCAAGAAAAGCAACGTACGGATTTAGATCAAGGAAAAGAAAAAGTATTGGATTAATCGATCATATTTCCCTGTTCATGTTTGAGGTAAGTTTGTTAATTTAATTAGCATTGAATTATGTTTGATTTAAATGCTTCCATGTTATATATATTGATATTACGACTCTATGGAATTATCAAACAAAGTTTCAGCATCTTTCGAATTCCGTTTGAACCTTAGGAATATATGTGATACAAATGACATGTCAGTAAGGGTTACCATGTTTTGGGTGCTGGTCTTCTACGTCCTGTCGGTGGTTGAGTTTTTGGCATGTGTTGTGGTTACTTTAGAGTTTGTGTGAGTAGCACCATTTAGCTACGTCCTGACTGACAGCTTGTGTGAGCAGACCCACTTATGGCTCGAGAGAGAGCATTTATATGAGATATGAGATAGTAGCGGTTTCGACCACGTATTAGCACATAGTGTGCAAGGTTCCCAAGTATTCGATATTATTCTAGTGGTTCAACGAGTATGAAAAAGGGAAGGTTCGATAAATGCTTCAATAAGTTATGCTATGAAAGTATGAAAATGTATGAGTTGATGATATTTGAAATATGCTTAGCCATATGTTGGAAAGTATGAATGCTTATAAGTTCTAGATAGTCAGAAGCTCGATTGGTTTAGAAGTTTGTCGAAGATCCGTCACACTATCCATCGGCTAAATTGGTAGATTTCGATGATTTTGAGTCAAGGTTACAATGGCATGTATAGGTGTCTTGTTTGGTGAATTTAGCCATTGTATGTGGCTTGTATATATATGACATATTGGTTGATGAGCTAGTGGTTATGATATTATGAATTTATGGTATTTTGTGTGGTTGTTATTTTGATGAGTTGGTGGTTAATATAATGGAATTGAAATGAAGCTTATAATTGTCTTTTATGAATTGTTGGTTGGTTTGGATTGAGATAGTTCATGATGTGGTTAGTGACTAGATTTGGTAGTTTGAATGTGGTTGGCTTTGAGACAAAATGGTAAGGTGTATGATGGAAAGGGAAAATGGCCAAAATGGTGCTTGTTATGCTTATATTTGGTATATGAACATTGTGGCAATTGTTGCATTCAGATTGTTCAATTAGTAGTTTAAATGATGAATGAAATGGATAGTAGTTTAGGTAAGTTTGATTGTGAAAGTTGAGGTTCCATTTTGGCATATTGGTTGTATGGATAGTTTTTAGGTTGTTTAAGCTTAAATTTGCATATGTTAAGTGAGTTTTGAATTCTTGATTATAGGTGTTTTTGGCTTGTGCAAGTGGTAGGAAATTGGGTGAAAAAAATGGCTTGAAAATGGCCTATTTTTCGTCGACACGGGCGTGTGTCTCAATTGTGTTTGACATACAGCCAGGTGACACAGCCATGTGTCCCTTGTAGCTTTCAAAAGGTTACAAGTCATGCTTTTACATGGCCTAACACACGGACTGGCACAAGGGCATATGGCTTGGCCGTGTGACCCAAGTCAGCCAGTTGCACGGGCACGGACACAAGCTGGGACACGACCATGTGTCCCTATTTTGAATGCCCACACAACCTAAGACACGGACATGTCTCTTCGTCGTGTGAATCACACGGCCGTGTGACCTCTGCAGTTTGTAAAATTTTACTTTTTTCTGACAAATTTCATATGTTTCTGATTTTGTCCTAAATCATTTCTGATGTCTTTCTAGGGCCTTGAGGGCTTGTAAAAGGGATTGTATGTATGTTTTTGGTTGATGTTGTTATGATTTACATTGTGATTTGTTTATGATAATAAAATGTTCCTTGTATGACGTTATGCTCCGGTAATGCTCCGTAGCTCTCATCCGGCAACGGATATGGGCTAGGAGTATTACATTGTGCTAGGACATAGTGTGTCACAGTGAGGAATTGAAATAGATAGAGTGAAAATAGAAGTGATCAAAAAATTGCCATCGCCCACCAGTGTTAAGGGGATTAGAAGATTTCTAGGACACGTAGGATTTTATAGAAGATTTATCAAGGAATTTTTGAAAATCTCTAAACCCTTGTGTACTTTAATTAAACAGAATAAACCTTTTAATTTTGATTATCAATGTTTGCAGGCTTTTGAGGAACTCAAGAAGTGACTTGTAGCAGCACCGATTGTGGTTGCCCCAAAATGGACATTACTCTTTGAACTCATGTGCGACGACAGTGGTTATGCTATGGGAGCAGTGTTGGGTCAAAGGAGAAACAAGGTACTATATGCAATATATTATGCTAGTAAGACGTTGACATAGGCTCAACTTAATTATACCACTACGAAGAAGGAATTATTGGCAGTGGTCTTTGCATTCGATAAATTACGTTCTTATTTAGTAGGATTAAAGGTCACAACCTACACAGATCACTTGACTATCAAGTACTTGGTATGGAAGAAAGATGTCAAGCCGAGATTGATTAGGTGGATACTCTTGTTATAAGAGTTTAATTTGGAAATTAGAGATCGGAAGAGAACCAAAAATCAAGTGACTGACCATTTGTCAAGAATTGAATCGGGAAATAAAGATGAAAGCAAGAAACTTATTAAGGAAGAATTACAGATGAACAATTGATCATTGCCAAGGCATTACCTTGGTATGTCGACATAGTAAACTTCTTAGTAATTGATGTAATGCCACCTGACTTCAATGCTCATAAAAGATGAAAATTTCTTCACAATGCCAAACATTACTATTAGGATGAACCATTCTTATTCAAGCATTATGCAGATCAAATAATTTAAAAGTGTGTCTCCAACGATGAGATGCATGGTATCTTACAACATTGTCACTCAGCCCTATATCGAAGACATTTTAGAGGAATGAAAACAGCTGCGAAGGTACTCTAGCCAGGATTCTATTGGCCAAGTTTATTTAAAGATGCTCATGAATTTTATAGGTTGTGTGATCGTTGTTAGAGAACAGGAAATGTGTTTAGAAGACAGGAAATGCCGTTGCAAATTATATTAGAGATTGAACTATTTGATGTATGGGGAATAGACTTTATTGGTCCAGTTCCACCATCTGTGGGCAAGCTATATATACTTTTGGTAGTAGACTATGTTTCTAAGTGGGTAGAAGTAGTAGCCCTAGCCTCTACTAATGCTAAGCCAATATTATAATTTTTGCATAAGAACATTTTCAGACGATTTGGTACACCGAGAGCCATTATCAGTGATAAGGGATCCCATTTTGATTACAAAATAATTACCAATGCCTTGTGCAAGTATGGGGTGAAACATAGAATTGCCACAACATATCACCCTCAAACGAATGGCCAAGCTAAAATCTCTAATAGAGAAATTAAACAAATTCTGAAAAGAATGGTGAATCTGTCTCGAAAGGACTATTCTACTAGATTGGATGAAGCTTTATGGGCATACCAAACTGCATTTAAAACACCATTCGAGATGTCACCTTTCAAACTTGTTTACGATAAGCTATGTCATTTGCCTGTTGAACTTGAGCATAAAGCGTTTTGGGCAATTAAGAAGCAGAACATGGATTGAGCTGCTGTTGCCAGCAAGAGATTGCTAGAATTGAATGAGATGGAAGAGTTTTGAACACAAGCATATGAAAATGCTCGTTTGTATAAAAAAAAGACCAAGCGATGGCATGATGCCAAAATTTTGCCAAGGCTTTTTGAATCTGGACAACAAGTATTATTGTTCAATTCCAGGCTCAAATTATTTCCTGGTAAGTTAAAATCATGATCATTAGGACCTTTTGAAGTAATTCAAGTGTATTCGCATGGTGTTATTGTTGTTAAAGACCTAAGAACAGGGGCTACATTCAAGGTTAATGGACAACACTTGAAGCATTATTGGGGTGATCCTATAGAGCGTGACAAGCAAAGCGTTAGCCATTGTGATGTTTGAATTTTTTTGTTTTCGTTAATAAGTAGCTATTTCTATTTTATTTCCCATTGCTATTTTTATTTTTAATGCAATTTCGTTTCTATTTTATTATTATTTTCCATTCCCTAAAAACAGATACAATCTCGCCCTGCGAACGACCTTGGCCAAGCTTCCCAAGCGAGCATTCCAATCTTTTTCTAGTTGATTAGCTCGATCCTGTCTTATTGAGCTTGATTCAGCTCGCATTTCAGTTCCTTGAGCTCAATTAAGCTCAATCTTAGCTCATTGAGCTCGATGCTATTTTATTTTAATTTATACATTTCGTAGTTGCTGGAATAATTTCATGCTTTAGCTCATGCGTGCAATTCTGGAATAAAATAAATGCA
>CM025145.1:17276029-17289612 GCA_013467495.1 Gossypium gossypioides | reverse complement strand
AAACGTCGAAATTTTTGAACGAAATTTTCACGAAATTATTCCGTGAAATTGTAGGCCATAAAAATATAGAAAAATAAACTTTTCCTCATCGGATTTGTGGTCCCAAAACAATTGTTCCGACTAGGCCCAAAATCTGGATGTTACAGGATTCAAACACAAGTCATCATGGACAACTCCACCACTACTCAACCCTTATAGTTGATAATTTTTTATATCAAACGATAATCTAAAATAAATAAATAAGTAAAATTTTGGTGACCACTCTCTTAGTTTATTAACCCAATTTCTACTAACCTAGTTTTTGGGATATGACAAAGCCAATCTTGCGACTCCGCAACCTTCACACCCTATAGTGCCTCCCCCGACACACCCTGGTCCTCAAAGTTCAAATTACATAAATGTTAATATAATTTTGATAGATAAAATTTAGAAATGTGGAACGAAAGGGTTTCGAGGCAAAATACATGATGATCTAGCTAATGTTGAGTACTAGCTAGAGAATACACAATGAGTTTTTGAAGAGTTTATGTGTTCACCCAAAGACCGCTTGAGATGTGTTGTATTGTTGTTCAAAAAAAAGAAACATATCAGTGGTGGATGATGTTGATATCCATTGTTTGAAGGGATCTGGTGAGTTGGGAGTTTTTCCAGATTGAGTTCTGAAAGAAATATTGATCTGTCGTAATATGGTGTAGTAGATTAAATTAATTTTTGCACTTTATGAGCTTGAAAACAAGCATTATCATTAGGTTTTAATTATGTTTTAGCAAGTTTAACTAAATATAATAAAATGTGCAAATTGAGTCTTTTATAGACTTGAGGGGCCGAATGAGGTCGAAGGGTGAGCTAATGAACTTTGTAAGTGTGCAGGAGACCATTAGAAGATGTGCTAAACCAATACTGGTCACTACATCACAACACGGAGGGTTTGATGTCACAACATAGGGAACAAAATGGAGAAATTCTGAGACTGCCTTCGATGTTGCGACACAGGCTAAAGTTGTCGTAACATACCCCTAATGACATCTTGAAGATGAGTATACTGACTTCTATGTCGCGACACAGGTCCTGATGTTATGCGACATCAACTTTGAACGGGAATTAATACGAGCCAGGGGGCGTTTTGGTTTGCACAATCAAACTGAAAACTCGAGGACGTCAGTTAACCTAGGGTTAAGGACGACGACCACCTCAAGTCTATAAATAGACTCATTTGTCACATGTTATGGACACCAATTACTTAGCTTATAATTTTTTTTTTAATTTCAATTTAGTTTTTTTTCTCTTTTTTTAGGTTTTAGGTTTATTTTCAGTTTGTTCTTCATTTTATCTCGAGAGATCTGATTTGTAGATACGATCAAACCTTTTGGATTCACTTTCATTCTTAATACAAATCAAGATTTTTCTTAAAATTTATACTTTCGATTCATTTACCATGTTTACACTTTTTATCGATTCTATGTTGTTTATGAAAATCATGAGGACTAATCCCTTTTTGGGGGATTAGCAAGTGGAGGTATGATTATTAATGTTTTTGTAGGGTTACTCAATGGATTAGCTATTTGGGAAAGGAAGAACCTGAACCCTAGGCTTGATAACCCTTGGAAGTTAACAAGGTGGGAGTTAACCCAAAATTGGTATGTCTTGTCCTTGAATATCTTCACCCCAAGCCGGTTTGGACTGTGAGGTCGGAAGATAAGGAGTCCTTGTTGACTCATTATTCTAGTGGATGTATTAGAAGATCCTGCTAGGATATTGACTAGTTGATTGACGAGGAACCCGAAACGACAGTTAATAAAGATTTTCGAAGTGAGCTAATCACCCATAATCATATTTGATCAATCCCACTTCTTAATTTCTTGATATTTATTTACTTGTCATATTATTACTATTATTATAAAAATCCATTTTATTTATATTTTCATAATGTAAATTATTTTGAGTACTAATTAGATCATTTGGTGTTTAGGTTAAAATTGACATAGTGCGAGCCTCCTTTGGGTACGATCCTCAGAGTTCTCACCGACTTTGTTGTAACTATATTACAAAATGACCCATATACTTGTGGATACCACCTCATTTATATATCTTTTGTAGCAGTATTCATACTATGGACTTTAGTACATCCGAAGGCGATCAGTTGTTGGCACCGTTGCTAAGGAGGCAACATCACTAGTTCGATTTTAACTTTTGCACTTTAGTAAGAATAATTAGGACATTTCTAGGTTATAGATACAATTTTAATTTTTACTAATATTTTCTTTTTGGGTCTTGTGTATGACTCATACGAGGGGAACACCTATAGAGCCAGTTACAGATTCTGAGAGAATAATTCAGAGAAATCGTCGATACCAATAGCAGCAGGAGATGCAAGATCCAACACCACTTGCTGTAGGCAACGTACCATGTAAGTATCCACTGTTCAATGAATCTAATAATAATGCTTTAGGAGATCCACCAGCACCACCACAACTACTTGCAAATTTACATATGTCACATAATGAGAGAACCCTAAGAAAGCATACATTACCAAGTCTGGACATGGTTCAAGAGAGCATAACAAGGCCGACCATTACAGTGAACAACTTTGAGATCAAACTGACAATGATTCAGGTGATCCAAAATAATTTGCAATTTAGGGGTACAATGGTAGAGGATCCAAATCAACATTTAAAATAATTTTCCCAACTTTGTGATACTTTTAAGTATAATGGGGTCACTAATGATGCTATTCATCTTCAGTTGTTTCCCTTTTCTTTGATTGATAACGCTTTTTCTTGGTTAGACTCACAGGCACCAGGATCTATCATGACATGGAATGAGCTGACTTGAAAGTTTTTATAGAAGTTTTCCCCTATTAGGAAAGTCATTCAACTATGAAGAGAAATTGTTGTTTTTAGACAATTGGAAGGGGAAATTTTTCATGCGGCTTGGAAATGTTTTAAAACGTTGATCCAGAAATGTCCGCACCACATATTCTTTGAGGGGATGCGATTGAAGGTGTTTTACAATGGGTTGGATGGAAATGCAAGATCCAGACTAAATGGAGCAACAGGAGGAGCTCTCATGAACAAAATGTATGGGGATGCATACAAATTAAAAGAATACATGACATTGAACTCTTGTCAGTGGCCTACTGGACGATTCATATATGGCTAGAAATTAGCTACAGTAAAAGCTATCTAGGAAGATGATAAATACTAGCAGTTAGTAGATAGACTTAACCTTATTGAATCCACAAATAGTGCACCATCTATGTATGGAGGAGACAAGCCACTCTTTTATTATATCAACAATCTTACTAAGGATGTGAATTACATCAGGAATATAGGCGAAAACCCTTATTCAAATACCTAAAATCCTTGTTGGAGAGATCACTCAATCTTGAGATGGGGAGGAAATCAAAGAGGAGGTAATAATAATTCAAATCAAGATAAAAACATTAATTACCAACCTCCTTATTAGAAGAGTATAAGGCACGACCACTAACACATAGGTACTGTTTCCTTCCATATTAGAAGTGAAATAGAAATAGGATAAGGATGAGTTTGTAAGTTTTTTAAACTTGTTTAAAACTTTGAATGTCAACCTTCCATTAATTGAATTAATCGAGAAAATCTCAAAATACGATAAAATTTTTAAAAGAAATCATGTCTAGGTGTAGGAAAGTTAAAGTAGGAGAGCAAGTCAACATCAATGCGTCCTGTAGTGCTATCATTTCTATACAGGTACCCCAAAAATTGAAAGACCTGGGAAGCTTTAAAATTTCGATAGAGATAGGGAACATTCATTTTCTAAGAGCTTGATTTGATTTACGAGCTAGTACAAACTTGATGCCCTTATCTATTTATGAGCAAATAGGGGTAAGGGACCTCAAAAACACCAAATTATGCTACAATTAGTTGTTAGATCTACAATCCAACCTATGGTAGTCTTAGAGGATGTATTAGATAAGGTGAGCAGTTTTATCATCCTGGTAGATTTTATCGTTTTAGACTTTGAAGAGGATAGGGAGATACCCATTTTGTTAGGAAGACCTTTTCTAGCCAAATCCAGAGGCACCATTTATTTAGAGAAAATTAATTAATAATGAAAATTAATGGTGAAACTGAAACTTTTAGATGTGGATCTTACCAAAGTGAGGAAAACTAGAGGAAACTGGAGGAACAGTGTCATTTCATATTTACCTTTGAGTCCAATTGCTCTGAATCTAGGGATATGCCTATTGTGATTAATGCTAGGTTAAAGAGCAGAAATATAGAAAGATACAAACAAAAAAGGCTGAAGGGACATGACGGCAGGTGGACAAATGCTAAAAGAGATGTAGGAGGGAACGCGTTGGTGGAACTACTGGATGAATCCGATAGTAGAACATGACGAAATTTAAAATTAATTTTTCTTGTATATTATTGTATGTTCAACTAACCATATAGTTTAGATTCTAAATTTTTATTTGATGTATATTTATTTTAGACCGAGAAATCCTAAAGAAGGAAATTTGGGCTGAAACAGAGTCAATGTCGCAACACGACAACCCCGTGTTGCAACACCTCGCATAGAATGCAAGAATTCGAGAGAGCACCTAGATGTTGCGACATGGTACTTTCGCGTCAAAACATAGAAGGCAGTTTCCGCAAGTTTTCCGAACTGCAGGGTGTGTCGCGACACAACACCTTAGTTTCGCGACGTCGACAAATTGGCAAGGATGTCGTGACATGGAACCCCTGCGTCACAACGTTGCTGTAATTTTCTACAGGTGACTCGACCTGACAGCGCAACCCAACTATTTTAAAACCTATTTTAGCTGACTTTTAACCATCGAATCACATATTTTATAACCTAAACATCCATTATCCACCTATTTAAACACCTCTTAACCCTTTAATCCTTTCAACCTTCTCAAAATCTTTGAACACTTTTTAAACCCTAAAACCCAATTTTCAATTCTTTTGTTTAAAAGCTCTATCTCTCAATCATACTTGGTGCAACAAAAAATGGGAACACTCAAGGGAATAATAGACACTGCACAAAACTAAGAATTGAACAATTTCTACGAGGTTAAGGGTTTCTAACTTAGACTTTTACTGTTCCATTGAATTTCTTTGCTTGATATTTTGTTTTAGTTCTTTTATTAACGATGATGCCTCTTAGAAAAGTTAGATAAACTAATGAACCAGAGCCATCGATGGTTCAAAATCCCTATAACTTTTTGAACCTGAATGTTGAAAAATATTTTAATGACTTCAAGGTAATGCATTCGTTCAAGAGAGGGGATTTGATTCGTCGATGATAATTTGTAAGGAGATATGGAATTTAGTTCGGTACCATATGTGGGAACATTTTTGGACAATCGCGAAAGATATCGTCGTGGTCCCGATAGTTTAAGAATTCTATGCATCATTACGGGATCATGAGCCTAGAAATAGTGACAGCCATATATGGAATATTGTATCTGTGCGGGGGATAGAAGTTAAAGTAATCCCTCCATTCTATGACCACGGTTTTATTGATGAAACTGATTTGGAATACTTTAGGGACATAGATATGGACAACATTATAAATTACTTAACAGAGGGAAGGGGAAAATGGAAATACTGCCCAAGTACTAGTATCCCAACCTCCTTCAATCAAGTTATCATGTTCTCGGAGGCTAAAATCTGGATTCAATATGTGTGCACACGAATAGTCCCTACTTTAAATGTATCTAACGTTAATACCTTTCGAGTAGTTTTACTTTATGCTATTTTGCAGAAAAAGTAGGTGTGTATTGGAAAATGGATCCACTAGAACATGAAAAGATGTATTACTGGCCAGAAAGTGGGAGTTTTCTTTCCCCACTTAGTGATAGCCTTATCCAAAAGAGCAGGCGTTCCTATGGCATCCACCGAGCATTCGCTCAAACCATCCCGAAGTATTATTGGCGATACTTTGTTCCAACAGTACGTAGTGCTATGAGCCAAAAGAATAAATGATTGGAACAAACGACAAGAAGCGATGGCTACACTAGCTCTATCATAAAGGTTGACACGAGCTCAACAGGAAGATGGTGAAAGTAGAGTCATCCTAAATTGGACTGGATGATACAGTGGATGCAAGAGTCGAGGTCAATATTTCAAGAATTTGCAAAGTAAAACAATATCAGGGTCCCTAATTATACGCTAGACATGTTTGGGACTATGCCATCCGGACAGGAAGAAGGAGAGCAGGAAAGTGAAGAGGAATGAGAGAGAGATGGAAGATATGAGATAGATGATGAGGAGGATGATTAAAATTTAATTTTGTTTTTGTAACACCCAAAACCTTCCTTAAACGTTATGGTTAAATCTGGAGGAATTACATCAACTTGTTTAAAAACTTTTGTCTTAGTTAAACTTAGGGTGCGTTTCGAAAAACGTAAAATTTGGCAACGCACTCTTACAAATGTATAGAAATACTCAAGTACGAAATAACTTGTTTCAAACCCAAAATTTGAATGCAAAGCTGGGTTTTGAAAGTAATTATTTTTCGCAAAATCCTTTCTAGCTTGAAGGCAAACAAATGTTACAACTATTTGATTATTTTCAGAAAAATATTTAAGAGGTCGCTAAATTTTTCAGCAGAAAATTTAAAGAGTTTTAATTTTGAAAACCAAATTTTTAGTTATTAACCCTTGTGGTTTCGTAGTGTCATGTTAAAACACATGAAGACAAACAAACAGAACAAAAACAAAAAACAAAAGTCTGAACAAGTTTACAAACCAAAATAATTAAAATGCAAACCTTCAAAACAATAAACCAAAAACAATCTGGGCTCTCGCATGCTGCCCGATGCTAAATTTTACAGATTACCTGACATGTCAAAAATAAAACAAAGGGGTGAGCTACGAAGCCCAGTGTATAAAAAAACACGAATATGAAACACGCAATCACAATATACAAACTAGAGTATCACAAAAAATTTCATATCTATCAATTAAACAGAATTGATGATACATGAATATACCAATGCGATATTTTTCAAAAAAAAAATGCAAAATTTCCAGAAAACTTCCTACCCAACTTTGCTACACACCAAAATAGATTTCTCTAGAACTCGTCCATCTAAAATCAAACCATCAGATAATCGTAGATAAAGCCACTAGAAATTACAGTTAAAACTGCCAGATCATATATGTGCTCAAACCACTATGTTGCAGCCTAGATACCAGAACACAAAATGTGGATAAACCACCAGATGATGCAGATCATTAAACTGCCAGAACTTCCTCCATACCATAATATCCCAACCCCATGCAATGTGACATGGCATGCATAAACTGAATAGAATGATAAACATGTTGAACATGCTTTTACATTTTTAACAGAAACTAGTAAGCATGTGATTTCATGCTTTGCAGACAGATGTATCAGAAATACAAATCACCATAATCCAAATCGCCACAATGTCAAATGCATGGTCATATAGCTGATTCAGAAATACGAAATAACACAATTGCATATCATACACACAAATACAGACATAGTGAATCAGAACATACCATCAGAACTAACAATATCGGATCATGCAAATATATTTCACATCTTTTAAAAACATCATACACAGAATTAGATTAACAGATACATTGTTTTCAAGCCCTAATCAGCAATATGGGCCTTACTGAAAGTCTAATTATGGATTTCAGAGTCAAATGGGCCTAGGTGAAATTTTTCAAAAAATGGGCTCACACGCTCGTGTGGCCCACACAGCCCAACCAACCAACCCGTGTCGCCCACACAGCCTACACATGCCTGTGTTGCCCACACGACCCAATTGGTTGAGACTGTGTGGCTCACATGGCCTGTCACACGGTCGTGTGGCATTGACAGCCTTAATTTTTGGCTTTCGTCGATCGTTGTTTTATCGTGTTTTTGTTACATGCCTTACTGATTCTAAAACACGATGATGCGATACACCTCCAGACCTTGAAATAGTAATTAAAATGAACCAATTAGCTTTAAACACCAACAATCAATTTATCGATTTGATCACAACTATCAAATAAGAGATCCTAACACTACGACTCAGCCATCTTCAAGGCACTCAATTACTCACCCAAACGGAACAACTACTTCAAAAATCCCCGAACTTGCCAAAGAAATGTTGAATGCCCCACAAACTTCTCCTATCGGAACAACAAAATGTGAACTGCTCACATTAATCACCATACCGAAAAATCTACCCAACCAAACAAAATGAGAACAATTATACTACTAAAACAAATTTACCACTACCACTTACCAATAGAAGAACAAAAAAACAAAGGAAGAGTCGATAATAGATGGAATAAACAACCGTAGTACCTTACAAAAGAAGTCTTCAAAGAGAATAGAAATGGATTATTTGAGAGCAGAATAAGGAAATAGAACAAACAAGAAAAGAGAACAATAGAGAAAAAGAGTCGCAAGAAAAAAAAAGCTTATAGTTTCCATAATAAGAAAAACCAAAGTGAAAAGAAATAAACAAACAAAAAAAATGGGAAAATGGGACAAAAGAAACAAATGGACGACAAATGAGAGAGAGGTAGAGAGAGTGGGAGACGGGTGAGGAAAATGGGGACGAAATCTCTCATCAGTAACTTTTAAAACTACCCCACTAACTTCCACATATTAACCACATCAGTTTTTTCTTTTGAATTCAAAACAAAAATCATCTCCACTTTGCATACACAGGATTCAAACACAAAACTTTAGGGTAAGCTAACAAACACCTTACCACCAATCCGACAGGCTCATTCTTGTCATAAGTTGAGCGAAAATGTTACTTATGCCAGATGATCAGGAATAAAAGTTAAGACAAAAATACCAAAAAAATTTCACTTATGCACTAAATCACATATGCAAATACTCAACTTTCATAATTTTCCACACGCCTGTGTGCCAGGCTGTGTAACTCTCAAAATGTAACCTTATAAAACTTACAAGGGACACACAACTATGTCGTATGACCTTGTGTCACAAACGGCTGAGACACACGCTCGTGTCTTAGACCGCGTGGACGAGAAATAGGCCATTTTCAAGCCATTTCCTTCACCCTAATCATGCTCAAACATACAAACCATTTGTACCTATTTCAAACGTTCAAAAATGTACCTAAAGCATACATAATGGAGCTAAATCAATATGGTATCTAGCCATACAACCAATATGCCCAAAGACACTTCAATCATAAACACCAAACATGCTTACACATTGCATAATTTTAGCTTTTAACCAACCATACATTTCTCATCTAATTTTCTTACCATACATTGCATAATTCATCAATGTCACATATATTTATAATTCATAACATGAAAGGATGTTGTGGGATGTAATGTATAACCGTCAATCTTTCTGTAAGATTATACACCTTCAAATTTACTTATATTCATTTCTGTTTCCAATACTTATCATAAGCCTAAACAATATTATTAATTCTCAATTTAGTTTATTTATCCATGGAATTTATAGATTCATTCAAAGCATAAGCAATTTACTCACATATAACTACATCATTTATCACATTAAACCTTTTTATAACATCATAATACATCCCAATTACGTACTTACCGTATCATTCCCTTTTCTTACCCGTTTCATATGCAAAGTACAAACATAATCATAAACATCAATCATATCCACAAGCTTGGCATAAGCCTAAGCACATCAACAACACATGTTAGTTCATTTAAATACGATTCACATGAATTTTACATGGATAACCATTATACTCGAACATAAGTTATAGACAATTAAACATGGATAGCCATTATACTTAAACATGATTCATTTGGATTTCTCATCCATTTCAACATAACATATTTTCCCATTTAGCTCACCATTTCAAAGTTTTTCATACATACATGTCTTGGATCATATAGATCACTTACCATATTCTTGTAAATTCATGACTGCTGAACCGAATAGAATACCGTTGGATATGCAGGATAGCTCACATGAAGTGTGATAAACACATAATCATAGCCCATCAAATCCTTTACATATATGCTCACATGAGCTGTGAATAAGTATGCTCACACGAGCTGTGAAAATGGGTCTGTTCACTCGAGCTGTGGGTCAAAATGTAGCAACATGGTGCTGCTCACACGAGCCATGGAGTATACGCAACACATGCTGGATCTTAACCACCGGTAGGACATTCAAGACCAAAACCTGAAACATGTAAACCCTAATGACATGTCAGTTGTATCCTAAAAATTCCTAAGGTTCAAACGAGGCTCGATAATCATCGAATGTTGTTGGATTTACGTCGTCTCAAAACATGATAAATTGTATAATAATAGATATATTGATTCATTTCCAACAAAATCATATGTTAACTTTAAATTTAATCAACATTATACATAATACAGTTCATACGAACTTACCTGGCTAAATTGCAAAAATGACAAAGTATAGGGGTATTTTGGTAATTTTTTGTTCTCCTCGATTTTCCACCCAATCTTGATCTAAATTAATAATTTCATTCAATCTATTAATTTAGACCGTAAAAAATGTATTTTATGCAATTTAGTCATTTTTGACATTTTTACAAAATTGCCCCTAAAGTTATTCTTTTATTCAATTTTGTCCCTAAGCCTAAAACATGTGAATTAACCATTTTTATCCAAAATTGAGTCTAGCCAAATACTTATGACGTCCAAAAAATCCCATTATTACAACAATTTCACATCAAATCCTTCTATTTTTACTATTTCGACAATTTAGTCCCTAATCGATAAATTCATCAAAAATCACTTAATAAAATACTTTTAAATAACAAATAATATTTAAAATTCATCATTTAGCATCTAAAATCAAAAGTTTCATCAATGTCAACATTCAAAATCTTTAACAGTTTCAAAATCGAAGGTACGAGCTAGCTGGACCTAATTGCAACGATCTCAAAAACATAAAAATTACTAAAAGCAGGTAAGAATTACTTACCATGCAAAACTTTGAAATTGGCTGAAACTAGCTTAACATCCATGGGAGGATTCTGTTGTAAATTGGGGAAGAAGATGACAACCATTCATATTTTACTTCTGTTATTATTATTATTTTAATTAATTTATTAAATTACCATTTTAACTTGTGTAAATAATTAAATAAAACACCAAAGTCATGTCCATATTTGTCCACTAACTCCTTAAACGATCTAATTATATTTAAGTCCCTTTTCCTTTATTCAATTAACCATTTAATCACTCAAATCGAATGGAGATCAAATTTTACATCTTTTACGATTTAGTCTTTTTAATTAATTAACTTTCAAAACGATAAATTTTTCAATGAAACTTTAATACCGCGTTAATGACACTCCGTAAATTTTTATAAAAATATTTACGACTCGGTTTATAGAAACGAGGTCCCAATACCTCATTTTTTAAAACCACTTAACTTTAGGGTCATACCACTTCAACTTAATAAATCGCTTATATAACATAAATTATCGAATCAAAAACCTTTTTAAAACCATATTTGACTCGTAAATATTAAATAATAATATTTACAAATTTAATCGTCAGATTTGGTGGCCCTCAAAACCACAATTTTCGACATCACTAAAAAAGAGGCTGTAACAACTCTCCCCTTTAAGAAAATTTCGTCCTCGAAATTTCTCACCAGACAAAAGCCATCACATCGAATCTTTCTGTCATCTTCTTAATGGTAATCCATAAATAAGTCAATTATAGCTCATCTCGATTCAAATATCGCATCAAAACTCATACTAAAACTTGATACTATGTTAAAACTTCACAGAACAGCTATGATGTTCTTCTGTCATAACCGAGAAATTCCCAATGATCGTCTAATGAAACATAACCAAGAAATCCGTATTATCAAACTTTGATTGATGATTCTGACATGTTTGCATCTATAACTCTCAACTGATATTTGTTCCCTTACATGGAAAATGTCAAGCAATATCATTTAACATAGCCTCGACAGCTTCAACTATCGAGACAACTTTAACCCATAATAACATTTCCCGATTATAACTATTCTGACAAATATATTTCTGTATCATGTCTTCTAGAATATGATCCCTCATTCTGACTGTTTGTCAATTTACCCGTGAATGCACAAAATTTATTCCTGGACCTGAGGATAAACTCAAATGTATATAACTCAATTAACTTTTCAAATGAATAACCCACTCTAATTAAAACAACTGAGTTGATTTTATCTATCGGATAATAACATTTCAGAATAATTTATTCTTCTTGTTGTCAAGACAACCCAGACATACAATCTATCATAATTCCATCAGAATACCAATCAAAGATCTCTACAAACTACATTAACTCAATGAAACATAACATCCTATTTTAACTCGTTGACATAAATCGAGGTTACCTGGGAAATGAGAACCAATATACAAGTTTAAGCTCGATCTTTCATCGTCTATACTTTTGTCGTTACCTATCCCTTTCATAAAAGCTAGAAATGGGATATATAATGAAACAATTTCAATTATTAACATCGAAGCTTTGAATTATTCGAAAGCCGTAATTATTGAATGAATTATAACCATAGTACTCTAATAAAACTAACATTACAACTGTATAGGTAGAATAATACCCCAACCATCAATAGTATACTCCGAAACGGAAGAGGAAAACTTAAGGTAGTCCCAATATAAACTAGTGCAGTAATACAACCTCTATAATCTGAGATCTCTATCACCATGCTCCTATAATCGAACCAGGAATTTTAACCGTAATAGATGTGATTACCTCCGGCCAAGTAATATCCTTTACAGATGAACCATGTCTGATAGATTAAACAATAAGAATTATAAGAAAATTGAGATAATAAAATCCAAGATGTGAAGCTTTACCAAATTTCTGAGAATACAACCCATATTGAATGATAAAGAGATTGATGATACCTTAGAGAAAATCCAGAAGAAGAATATCGCTCATACGCACTGGAATCAGTTGTGATAGAGACAACATAAATTGCATATATAATTTAGAGCATCAATCAGTAGAAGAAATAAAATATCATATGAGTCTATCGTTGAATCTTCTACGGGACATAATAGAATAGAAAGCCAATGAAAGATAGAACAATGCCGATCATAAATCAACCAAACTAACAATATTTTTGTCTAACATCATGGTTAGCTAGCATTCCCTTATGATAAAAATAACATCTGAAAATGAACAATTTCATATTCCTCTGAGAATAAAAGAACATATAGAATACCCAAAAGAGATCGTTGTAAGCTACTCGATTATAACCGCTACATTCAGATATCTTTACAATTCAAACATTATTCCACTGACTACTATAGTCATCAATAATCCCACATTATCCCATTCACTAAAGAAGTCAATTTAGAAGAAATTTTGATTAATATGTTCTTTAGATACCATACCTGAATAAGTTGATTACCCGTGATTAACCTATTCTTTAACAACGACGTTGCGTATCCCAAATGATCTTTAGAAAAATCTAACATCTCTTCTAGAACTCTTTTTACTTGCTAACCCATTCTTGGTTTTGACTGCATTATTATTCATTCAGCCACTGAACTCTTCGATTTCATACTTGTAGGCTTAATCAACATAAATCTTG
>CM025145.1:17193067-17208917 GCA_013467495.1 Gossypium gossypioides | reverse complement strand
TTATGGCAGCGGCTCGGCGGTGGTCCAATGACAAAGGAGCCCTGGTCTTGCGAAGGCTGAAGAAAAGAAACTATATGGGTTTCGACACAACAAGGTTGGAAAAGAAAATAAAAAGGGAGGAGAGAAACAGAGGAGAAAAGAGACTCGCGATCGCGGTGACGATGGGAGGAGAAAAAGAGGATGAAAGGAAGTGCGGTGGGTACGAGGCATGATGGTCGGTGGTGAAGGGCTCGGTCACGGTGGAGGAAAGGAGAAAAAGCTAAAAGAAATGGTGGTGGTGATTTTGCAAAATGGAGAGAAAATGGGTGAGAAAAGAAATGAAGAAGAAAGAAAATGGGAGCAAAAGCGAGGTAGGGACGGCAAAGGGGTGGTGAGAGCTTGATCAACCATGACTAGGCTTAATGAACCTCAACTAGAGGCAAGGTAAGAAGTTTTGGCAAGAAGAGGGAGACATTGAGTGAAAAGAGGGATCATGCTCTCTCGACTTAAGGTAAGTTTGACCTATATTGGAGGAAAGGAATCTTCCTATTTATAGTGAAAATGGGGTGGACGGCAAACACTAAAAGCACATGGAAAACTATCTAAAAATTAAATAAAAGGAGTGTGAGCATAAGGGCTTGAACTTAGGACCACTAGGATAACTAAGGAGTTATTAAACCACTAGACTACACACTTCCTTGTTTTTATTTTAACAAAAAAATATTTAAAAACATGGGATAACTTTTGCTAAGGGTTTAAAACAAATTTATACCAAAATGAAATTAATAAGAGGGAAGGGATTCGAACTCAGATCATCAATGACAGCTCCACCACTACTCAATCACTGTTATTGATATTTATTTCTTATCAAATGAGTAAAATATTATCTAAATAAAAATTCGGTTGGTTCATTAACCTAATTTCTACTAACCTAATTTTTGGGATGTGACACGAAAACCAAAAGACTAGGAATGATGTACTGTCTCAAGCGGTGTTGGGGGTTTTAGAAAGACTTTTCAAAACCTTGGTTGAGAGGACCAAAATAGTGGAAAAGAATAAACGCTCAGAGAGTGAAAATGAAGAAAAAGACTAAGGTGTTGACTAACAGAGGTCCTGATCCTACTGACTTGAATTCGTTAGGTCAGCGAGAAATTAGAAAGAGAGACTAGAATCTATCACGACATGGAACGAACTTGTGGAGAAGTTCTTACACAAGTTTTTTCCTATTAGCAAGACTGCCCAACTCATGAGGGAGATTTCAACATTCAAGCAATTAGAAAGAGAGAGTTTTCACGAAGCTTGGGAACAATTTAAGATGTTGGTTTAAAGATGCTTACATCATAATCTGCCCGATTGGTTACAGTTGCAGATGTTCTACAATGGGTTGGATGGAAATGCAAGATCAAGACTAGATGGAGCCACAAGAGGAGCCTTGATAAACTGAACATATGAGGATGCATATGACCTTATTAAAAACATGGCGATGAATTCCTGTCAATAGCCAAACGAACGATTTACATATGGCTAGAGACCGTTTGTAGTAAAAGTTGTTCAAAAGGAGGATAAATACTAACAGATCTTGGACAGACTTAATCGAATAGAGTCAACATCTAGAGGATCTTTAATCTTTTGCGGAGATAGACCCCTTGGTCAATATTTTGATAACCCAACCGAGAATGTGAATTACATCAGGAATAAGGGTGGAAATCCCTATTCAAATACTTACAATCCTGGCTGGAAAGATCACCCGAATCTGAGATGGGGTGAAAATCAGGGAAGAAGTAACAATTCTAGTCCTGTTAAAAAAAATGATACTTACCAACCTTCATATCTGCATAAACCTCATGAAAAGGCCAACCCAATTGACCGTACTGTATGTGGTTAAAGACTAGATCAAATTGAGGGAGAAATGCAATCAATTCGAACCGAAGTGAAACAGGTGCAATCTTAGTGCACTCAAACAACAAAGACATTGATGAAACTCGAAGATCAAAAGAGCTAATTGATGAGCATGATGGGAGATATCAAAAGGTAAATTGGCATCGGGATCCCTATCAATACCTAGAATAATACTCGAAGGGAAGGGAGGGAGTACGTGAAAGCAATTGCACTCTGTTCGGGTAAAGTATTGAGTAGACCGAATAACCCCACTCAAGAGGAGAACGAAGATTTTGATGATCTATATGAAGAAGCTCCTCGAAAAAATGATGTTGACCCAGAACCAAAAAAGGTAGTCAAGCCAGTAGATGAGCCGAACAGAGAAACTATACTAACGGAGGTACCATTCCCCTTACGGCTAGAGGATAGACAAAAATGGGATGAAGCAAAATTTGTAAGTTTTCCAAACTTATTTAAGTCGCTTAATGTTAACTTGCCTCTGATAGAATTAATTCAAAAAGTTCTGAAATACACTAAGGACTTAAAAGATATCATGACTAGGTGTAAGAGAATGAAAATAGAATAGCAAGTTAATATAGATTCATCTTGTAGTGTAATAATTTCTAAACAGATACCCCCAAAACTGAAAGAGCTGAGGAGTTTTACAATTCCTATAGAGATAAAGGATATTCACTTTAGTAAAGCCCTATGTGATCTATGATCTAGTATAAATCTAATGCCCCTATTAATATTCAAGAAACTCAGGTTAGGGGAACTTAAAAACACACATATCACACTACAGTTAGTTGGTAGATCTCGCTACAACCAAAAGGGGTATTTGAAGATCTGTTCGTAAAGGTGCGTAGATTTATCATCCCAATCGATTTCGTAATTTTGGATTTTGATCTGCCATGAATTATACTATTATTTACATCTTTTTTACACATAATTTTAGATTGTTTAATAGTTAAATCAAAGCATCTTAGTAAATATATTTAGGTTTTCATACTTAAGGTAGTAATTTATGCTTTCTAGTAGTTTTATTGCATTTTATATATCTAAATAAGGTTACATGGTCTTGTAGGTCAAGTCGGGAGTTAAAGATGCATATTCGGGCCAAAACTGATGCCTATGTCGTGACACCAAGACACTGATGTCTCAACATCAAAGACAGAAACCAAAAATAAGTTTTGGAGTGAAACTGCCCTTGATGTCGTGACACACTCCCTACTATGTCATGACACCAAGTCCAATGTTGTAACACTGCAGGCCTATGTTTCAACATCGCCCCTGCGCAGCCTAAAAACTCCTTGTACGAGATAATTACATTTTTTAGGGAAATTAGGAGTATTTTTCCTAGTCAAACTCTAAAGACTTCAAGGATAATTTAGGCACTTTAACATTCCAAGTTTAACCTATATAAAGGCCATTGTAATCAGTTTAAACACATTATTTTAGGGAGACAGAAATTATTCTTAGGTTTTTATTGCATTCTTAGTTTTACTTAGGTTATTTTATGTTCTTGTAACCGGAAGATCCTATCCCAAAGTGAGACTTCCACGAGTGGAGATTGCTCCGGAGCCACACTTTCATCAATAAATTCATGAGCATCTCTTTCCTTTATTATATTCTTTATATTTCTTTCTTAACATTGTTAATTGCATGTTTGTATAAAGATTGGAATCAGTTTATACTTTATATATATTTCACATATTTCAATTGTATTAATCTTATTAATTGATTGAAAGGTAGAGTTTTCTTAACAGATTAGCTGTCTGGGAGAGGAAGAACTTAAACCCTAGGCCTGATGACCCTAGGAAGTCATTTAGGTGGTAATTAACCCAAAATTGGTATGGCCTATCTGTGAACACCTTAGCCCCAAAACGGTCTAGACTGTGAGATCGAGAGATAAGTAGTTCTTATCGACTCATTAGGTTAGTTGGACACCGAGAGGCATAACTAGGTTGATGACTAGCTGGTTGAATAGATCCCTACATGAATAATTAATTAGATAAAACAATTGGATCTAGGCTAAAGGAAATCACGTAGTCCAAACAAAGAATAGAAAAAGCTGATACATGAACCTAGGAGTAGATTTAGGTTTAGTTGAATTTATTTAGTTTATTATTATCATTATCATCTTGCTTCCTGGTTAACACTACTAATTCATGACTCGAGTAGATTAGTAATTATTTTCGGTAATTGGCTTAATAGCAATTTTTTCTCAAACTACAACCCCTTGGGTACGATCCTCGAAATACTTACCAAGTGTTTCGTTGTAAACAAACTATATTCCAGCATGACCCGTATACTTGTAAACACTGCCTCAATTCCATATATTTTGTAGTAGTATTCACACTCTGGACGTGCCAACGTCCAGAGGTGGTCAAGTTGTTAGTGTCGTTGTTGGGGATTGCGACAGTGATAATTGTTATTGAATCAATTACTTACAAATAACATTAGTCGAAAGACGAACGAGTTAGATGGTGTACTAATTTTTATATTCATTAATTGTGTTATTTTTATTCTCAATTTTTTTATTTACCTTGTTGACTAAAAGATTTAATTATGAAAAAATTTCATTACAGACTTCTTGGGATGACGAATGGAACTACATAATAGGTTGGTTAAATTGAGTCGCGACAAACTAATAGAGTGATGATAATGAATGTGAGGACAATGAGTACTCATACGGACCTCATTATGAGTCATACGAAAAAGGCAATGATATGCCCAAACAATCAGATGAGCCTCATTGTGATTCGTATAAGATGCCCTCATGTGAAACTACTGAGTCATCCAACTTCGAAAGATTATCAAACACGTCAAACATGATGAAACAAATGAGGAAAATGCTGCAAGAAATACCTGAGGCACTACCTCCAAGGGAAGAGGTCGTGCTTGATGTTCCCAACCTTGATCCTGAGGATCCCCGTATTATCATTGATCACCATGAATTAGACAATAGCAATCAACAAGAGCTTGGAACCGGAGATCATGGGGATAATTGAATATGGATGAAGCGGTCTCTGATCCAATTGACGTAGAATCAGACATAATAGTAGATTTAGTCGCTGACGTAAAAGTAGAAGTAACCACTAACATGGAGCTTAAATTGATTCTAAATGAAAGTGTAGAAGAGTCAATACACTTTCTAGCCATAGCAAAGAAGTTAACAGCCGAAAAGATCGATAAGTTCAACTCATTCTCATCTGAAAAAGGAAACAAAGCTCGAGTGACCAAAACTTCACGCGACATAGAAGGGAAGAAGCTCGAGGCAATAATACCCCAGAAAATGATTTGGTCTTGGCTCGGATTTGATACCAAATGGCTTGTAATGTGGATGCCGCGCCAATCAAAAATAAGGCAACATCATTCGAATTGACTGAAGGGGTTGGTTCATATACATCGACAGAGGAACAAACGTCAGATCAAAGTGTCGAGAACCAACTGGAAGTTCTTCAATAGTGGCGACACGGATCATCCCGATTTTTAAAGAACTTTTATTTCCTACTTTAAATTCTATTTTTTTATTACTCTTAGTTGCGCTTAGTTTTTTCCCCATAGCAGGTGTAGATACCATAAAGTGACAGAACTGAAAGAATTGAAGAAGCCAGAAACTGGGCTCAATGTAGTAACATCGCATCCTAATGTTGCGACATCCTAGACAGAACACAACCTTGCAACATTGAAGGGCCAAGTTCATTTGAGAAGTTTTGTTATCCATTATCAACACTTATTATTTTTTCTTTCTTTTTATTTTTATTTTCTTTACATTATATTTTATATTTTTTTAATCGTAGTTTTTTTTTTTGGTACTTTTTCATCCACTTGGAGCAAACAAACCCTGAGATTATCATAACAACAAGGATTCGACCAACTCAAGGAAGATTTCTTGTTTGCACTTTAATTATTTTACACTAAAGGCAATGTATGTTCTAAAGTATGGGGGAGAAGTAGATAGGATTAGTTTGTGTGTATTTTGGTTTGTATGTTTACTTTGATTTAGTTTATTAATTATTGAAAAAAAATATTATTGTTTTTGTTGCATGGTGCTTGGTTTATATTAATACTGCGAATAATGGCTAAAAATAATAAAGCATGTAATGATTCTTGCCAAGCGTGAAATTTTTTATTGATATGAGATAATTTGATTATTTTGAAGGGTTATTAGGTTACTTAGTTAAATTGCATAATAGTTTAGAAGTACTTAGGGAAGAATTTTTTATGATGTCATATGAGATATAAGTCTTATAGATAGTCGTAGAGACATGAATGCCTGAATTGATTATTATTCATTTGGTTTAATTCGAAGCATGAAAGAAATAGTGTACGGTGGGATGCTTAGGGATGACCTAAGGCATTGTTTGAATAGCCTGTTTCAAATGACCATACCTTAATGCTATGAATCCCTAGTCTCCTTTATTTGAGCCTGTTAACTCCTTATTGATGAACCAACAAATTTGAAACCCAAAGACCACACATAAAACTTGAACTCTTCCCTATCATTGGTCCCTTAATACATTACGAAATAAACGTCAAGCCATAGATATTTAGGGTTTAAGTAGATACATCACGATGGTTTCAAAAAGAAAAAAAGAAAAAAGAGTGAAATAGGAAAAACCAATGTGATACAATGATTATAGGTCGGGTAAAAATGTGTGAAAAAGAAAAATTCAAAAAATGTTGAAATTAAAAACGAGAAGAAAAAGTATAGAACGAAAACAAAAGCATTGTGACTAAGAAAAGAGTAAAAAGTCAAAGTGACAAAACAAAAAGTCACAAAAATGAAAGAAAACTCAGTCATCAATGCACAAAAACTCGTTAAGCTTACTATAGTTGCTAGCATTATATTGTATATTCTATATGGAGAGATAAGGTAGGTGAGAGAGGAAGACAAAAAGCGGTGAGCTTGGATGGGACATTAAGAGGGAAGAGAGGGAACAATGTCACGTGTCTAACTATTTCTAGTGTTTGAACTGTTTTGCACCATATCTTTCTTTGAACTCATACAGTCCTAAGCCTCAGAACGTTACAAGCCTAGAAGACCAATGCGACTTAAGCATTCTATGCATAATCTTTTGGAATAACTAACAATTATTCTTAATAAATATTTTTTATTCACATGATTGTGTCTGCTACATATCTGTTTGATGTATATTAATGGTAATGTTTTTATAACTTATAATTAAGTCCTTAATAACACATATAATTACTAAATTCTTAAACATAATTTCAACTTGAATCAATACATTTTTTCATTTTCTAATTTAGTCTTACCAAAATCTAAACTCGTCATTTAAGATCTTTACCAAGCTTGAATTCATCAGCATCATTTAATGGAATCTAAATTAAAATTCAATAATTAATGAATCTAACAGTTGAGCATGATTTACTAATCTTAGATGATTTAAATTCTATAAAAAATTCAAAAGAAATATTTTAATTACCTTGACAATTTAAACCGTAAGCTTAATGAAATAAGAAGAAATTTATTCTTTCTTTCTAATGCATGGATGACAACTTAAGGAAGGAGATGAATTTACACATTCTCTCTCTATATATATACAAAGATTAGTGCTATGATTAATCTTATTTAATTAGTTAACATAAAATCATTATGTCATGTGAATTATAACAATAATGATGAATGACTTAAAAATTTCATCCCACTATACTATCATTAATTTGGTTTATTTATTCTATAGTTCTTAGTTTAATTTCTAATTAGGTCCTTTTATATTCCTCAAATTAGAACTTAATAGTAGTTACACTTTTGCAATTGAATTCCTGTTTTATTTTTAATAATAGATTTAATTCAATAATACTTAATAATTTGATTTTTTCAATCCATACTTGACTCATAATTATTCTATTTTAATAATTTACTAACTCAACTCAATAAATCTGATCGAAAACCGAATTTTTCAACTCCATTAAGAATCAACTCATCTCAATAAATCTGATCTAAAACCGAACTTTTCAACACCATTAAGAATCTGTTCATTACAAGCATTTTCAAAAACACTTCACATATCTATACTTTACCTACAAGGCTTCGCACATTCACACCTAGTATGTTCATACTTTGCCCTAAGAAACTCTCGCAATTGTACAATGTGTCCTTATTCAAAAGCAACGAACTAAGAATAATATCTACTTAGTTCCTACAATTTACCTTTTCATATTTTACAGAAAAATATACAAAAGAAAATTCTTATAAAAAAAAACCTCACCTATGACATAGAGACTTCATCCATACTTTTGTTCTAAACAATATAACCTTCACTTCAATAAGAAGCAATTGTTATGCATAAACATATTCAATGCTCCACAACCACTCTACACTTAAGATAGCATCATTACATAAATCCCACGAAAAACATCTATACATAGAGTAAATGGGCCAAGGAAAAAAAGCCTCTCCTTTTTCCTTCTCTTCCATGGGAGAACTCCCCTTTTTTTTGTTTCACTTATCTTCTCAAATAAGTTACAAGCCTGTCCTTTTTCCGTTATACTTCCAACCCCATTCAGTCTTACGGCTCTTTGCTTGTCCTTACACCGAACCCAATGAACCATCCCCAACCTTCAAACTCAAATCTTGTATCAAGAATATGCCTGTCATGTGGATTTTAGTTATTTTTTCCCTTGCCAATAAACACCAACCAAAACTGTCATATAAACACAAAGATATCGAACACGTTGTAATGCAATTAATGTAATGTTTTTCTTTCTCTATATAATATCTGACAAACCTTCTCAAAAACCAAATACTCAACTGCATAGCAACAAAGAAACCTGGAAAAGCTATACAAAGTTCAAATGATAAGAAAATGCCTGTCCCGACCTTTACCAAAGCCACCACCGTTGCCATATAAGAATCGAAAAGGAAGCGCATAAATTTTAAAAGAATTCTACTTGAGAAAGTTTACAATGCACATGCTACTAAACCGGTATGGCATCGTTATTCAACGTGTCTTCACATCTTAATACAATTCCCTCAAGGGTCCCGGGGAAGATACATTTGGCCCATTGGAATCCAGTTGTAATTGGCTCCGGTGTAGGAACAATCATAAGCACATTGTCGTTTCGCTGAATAACTCCCATTACACTAACAGTGCTTCCTTCCTTGATATACCTATAAAAACATAAAATCACAATTTCAAAATAGTTTACAACATTATTCATGGTTTTTCAAACCAAATTATTGTAAGATTCAGGATAAACAAGCTTAAATGCTTTTCATTTTTCAGTATTATGAATGGGAGTGGGGCTGCTCAGGCTTGAACCCAAGCCTACTTGCATCACAGCTCATTTTCTTGCCACCAAGCAAAGAGGTTGTTGACCAAGCTTAAATGCTTTTACTAGCCAACTCATAAAAAATTATCTACAACACAAACAAAATAGCATCTCATATGATTAGAAGTTACAGCTAGAACTACTAAGAGCCACGCCTCGAGCACCCAAGGCTTCCTTGATTTAATTGAAATGAAATTTTCAAAAAGGAATAAGTGCACATTCAACAGACTATTACAGCGTAAACTAGGCAAAAACCACAACCTGGTCTAAGTTGCATTTAACCTTCCCACTCAACCTCAAGCTGAACAACATTCCACACTTCCTTCTTAAACAACCCTAAATTTAGTATCATTTAGTTCATAGTTCAGGCAACACTTGGGTCAGCTCAGCCATAAATGAGTACGATGCTGCTGCAAAAGACAGCCCAATATAACAAAGCTTGATAATTAACAATCCACATTGATCTAAGCTAAATGTACATCTTTGTGTTAGGGCTAGAGGTGGCAATTGCGCTGGTTTGAGTCAATCTATCTATCTTCTAGTTCAGGCTAATTCAAGACTGGATTGTCTAAGTTTTGACAATTTGGAGTTCTAACCACTTTAGGTTGAGCAGTTTGAGTTTGAACAGCATATGTTTGAGTCATCTCAGATGAGGACCATTTTGGATATGGTTTGTTTCAAATTTGGTCAAACTTAGGTTGATTACAGTTCAAGTCATTTTGGGTTTTAACTGGATCAGTCTCAACTTTCAATCAGACATTGCAGGTTCGGATTACTTTGGGTTCAAACTGCTTCAAGTTCAAGCTGTTCTAGAGTTCAAATTGCCTTTGGCTCAAAATGTTTCAGATTCGGGTCTGACTTTTTCATTCAATTTGGAAAGAAACAAGTTCAGTCTTGGATCCATCGAAACAGTTTTCCAGGTTCAATTAGATTTTTGCCCCCTCTATCCAGGCCATCTTACATCAAGCTTCATTCCCCCATCCCAGCTTAAGACCCAAAATAAATAAATAAGTCACCTAATCCTTACAGCAAGAGAACACAAGACCGCCCATCTTGAAAATGACATTTTAGGAAATGACTTCTAAGAATTTAAAAACTCGAGAATAAGCCCTAACAGCCAACAATCTAATAGACTCTCAAGATACCATTTATTGTTCCTGTTTTTTTTNNNTTTCCTTTTAAGTGCTTGTGTCTAATACTCGCATCCAAGAATGAATATGGGGATATAACCTCCTAGGATCCTTCAAATACATGGAAAAAAAAACTTTTAAAAAATCTGATTATACCCATGTCAGGCACATACTCGCAGCCGACACTCACACCCAAGTCTGAATAAGAAAGCTTCCTGCAACATAGGCACTTAATATTATGGTGAAACTGTGAATTGGATAGAACATTTACCCCTCTTTCATTCGCATTACACGGTCATCACTTGAAAGGTTCCTTTCTCCCAACCATCTGACAAACTCTGGAGATAATGCTTCATTAGCTGGGTTGACATCTATAACAATCGAATCATCCACATAAGGAGTCACCCTAGCCGTATAGCCTGCTTTTACTAATGCTCTCAACCCAGACTGGAAATCCGAGATGTAGAAATCTACTGCACGCCTCTGTTGAAATGACATACACAAATGTTACATTAAAAAATATGACATTCAAGCTCAGATAAAAAGGTTTCATCTTCCGACGACTAAGATCCCAGGATGGAGTGTGTAAACAATACCCTCTTAATATAACAATAAGATAATTTTGAATTTAGAACACAGAAAAGAGAATATGACGACAATTATCCAGCTTCTCAAAAACAACAAAAAGAGGTTTTTTTTTGCCCAACTATATTGCAAAACTTATTTGACAAAGCTTCTTAACTACTTGGTGAAGCATCATGCTGATAAATCTGATAATTCCAAACATGAAAGAAGCCTAGTGAAGTACCGTGACTTGTTTTATGACTTCTAAATTCAAAGAAACCGGGAAAACAACAAATTCTCTTAAAAATTAACAATTCAGTTACTCACTTCTAGCAACCGAAGTCCCCAAGTAAAACGACGATGAGTATGATTCGCAGCTTTGGAATCCCATCCTCGGTACTCATACAAACAACTAGATGTATAAACACATCTGGGAACTTTCTGGAAGGATGACTCGAGAGGTACATTACCACATGTTACCACCTTCAAAAATCACAACCAAACACTTAATCAATGTCATCTACACAAACAAGCAGTTCAAATCAAATTATTTCAATGAACTGCACAAGCATAAACTACCGGTAATTCAATTTCCACTAGTTTGAAGATATGCAACAGTTACAGGGGATCATATGTGCATAAAATAAATGCTTGTTCATGCCCATATGTGCATGTTTTTCATCCAACAGATTTAGGCCCATGGTAATTACAATAGGGCCTTTCTATATTACTCAAGCTCGAGGGTAAGTGTCAGATAAAGCTATGCGGACAAACAGGTATGCTCAATTAGTTTTGAGTTTTTCCATATATTTAGAGAATCATACCCCATATCCATGTCAGGATATTAGTTGGATACAGGTACGTAAGGAAAATAAATAGTTGGAGTAGGGACATTGAGTCGACAGCTTGGCATTGACTTGAATTATATTTCTTCATTTAATACCAAACTTCAGACCGCATAGATAAAATAAAAGGAATGCTTTACACAATTTAGGTTAAACAGTCTTAAAGTGAATTTTGAGATTGCTAAAGAATTAACATAAGATCCCAGGAATTACTAAAGGCTCAATCACATGGAATCGCTACATTGCATGCACATTACAACTAGATAAACTATACTGAATAACCTGGAATCAATTACGTGAAAATTTGTTCAGTCCTTTCAATCTTTATTAGTTAAAAAAATTATGGAAATCATGAAAATATCACATCAAATAATTAAGTTAAATTACATACCCCAGATATTTTTACGAATTGCCCATTCTTTGCATTTCTAAGCTCTGCATTCGGATAACGAGCAATGAAATCTGTAATAGCTTTTCTCCTCCAACAAGAGTTCCAAACATATAATGCAGTGACGGCACTGAAAAGAACCACAACAACAAGAAGGAGAATGACGTTGTGAACTGCCGCAAAAATAAAACCACCAGCAATGAAACCCATTACGAAAAGCAGTATCAGTGCCCAAAATATTGGTTTCGGGAAGTTCCTCCTGAAAGAAAAGTCATCATCTTGGCTAAGAACATTGACAGCCTGATTATGAACAGCAGAACCTTTTACTTTCATTGATCCCAAAGATTCCAGGGGACCAGATACTTTCCGAGGAACCCCAGAGGAATTCAATGGGCCTGAAGAGATGGGTCCAGACGTAATAAGGCCTGTTGCAGGGAGAACAGGAGGAATAGGACCAGAATTTTGACGTCCACTCGGCATTACTCCACCGGATTGTGGACCTGATGATTTCTTTACAGGATCTCCATGTCTATTCAGTGGTCCAGAGTTGTTCGACTTCTTTAATGATGCTGAGCTGGACATGCCTCCAGTGGCACCAGGACCTGATGTGGTATAGCCTGCCCGAGGCACTGCATTAGGCATGATTGGTCCAGAATTTGAAGCAGCACACCCAAAAGATCCAGTCCTTGAAGGAACAGTATTTATAGGCCCAGATTTCCGGGACTTAGAACCATCCATAGGGATATCAAACATCTTCCCCAGTTCTCCGGACTTCTTAATATCTCCACCAGTATAGGGCATGGCCACCGAACTCATGGTTGGAGTCCTTTCTTTAGGCTGTTCTGGTCTGCCGGATACATAAAGCCCATTGCGGAGCTTATGAGATGGGAATCTAGAACCCATCTAGCTTCCTATGTAGAATGCTGGTACCAAAATATCACACAAAAACTACTGCTAACAACTGCGCGCATAAGAAGCTCAAAGCCACCCTGGAAACACAGAAAGCAGAAAGGGGTTGGTCCATTCGAATGATATCGGAAATATATATATGGGATTTGTCACAGACTAGGTATCAAAAGGTAACTAGCTGATTGACACGTACGAGGCAAACAACACAAAACATGTATAGCAGTAGAAAGGAGAGCATAGATGAATATCACGCATGATAAAACATAATTATTCAAGCAAAATTCCTTGAACATATATGGAAGCAGCATCAGGGTTTCATAACTAGATTTTATCTAAGATTTTCATTTGTGCTAGTGCAGGAAGATTTTTAGCTAAACAGATAGGATCTTGTATAAGGGCGAAACACAATAATAAGATGAAAATCTGGAGGATGATCAAAGCATTCGATGGCAGAAACATGCAAATTCAATTAGCAGGATCTCAAAGAAGATTAGACAAATTACAACAAACATCAAAATGATTACACCACTGTCTCTTAAGGATAGGACTTCTTTTGCCAAATAAAGGATAAGACTTGAAAGCAAGTATCTTTGACAAGAGTTTGACAAGGAAGAATCACATAAACAGAGTCTTATTGTAGAAAAAGAAAACGAATTCCATGAAAATTCCAGTTCATAGCAATTAACCAATAACACTTCCATTATTACAACTTTTTAGATATACCATTGCTTGCTAAATATCAACACACAGAAATAGAAATTAAGATTACTCATTTGACGCTATAAAATCCAAAGGTTCTACGATGTCCCTCAACAGCTTGTTAGATTTAATTTACTTGAGATTATTGCATTACTGTATCATCGTCACAAAGGCAACACAACTTTATTTATCAAACCAAGCAAGTAAAGCACAACAGAAACATGTCCTTGAACAAAGAATCCAAAACAGGGACCAACTCCAAATCTTGGATTAGACGGGCTGACTTCACATTTCAGCACAGCTACACAAACTGGATAAAGAACTGCTTAACTCAATGAATCCCAGAAAGCTTATGACTCAAAAATATTAGTGATCAGGACGGAAAGGCCTTCAAAATGTAACCTACAATCAAACAAAGAACCAAGGTTTGAAGCCCCTACCCCTTTGGCTAACATGGTTGAAAAAATCTGGCAGAAGGACAAGAAAATATTAAATCTCAAGATAAAAGCTGAAGGTATTCAAGAAAAGATAACCACTAGAAAGTTGTGAAACACCTGAAAGGAAAGGAAATAAATGTCATAGCTTTAATTAAATCAAGTAAAAAGGTATAATTATCCCTACTCACTAAAACAATGAAAGCAAAGCAATACAAACATACTCCCATTGTTAAATTCTTATTAGACATAATTTAGTGGAGTCTTAGCCAATAGGAATGTATTCCTTGTAACTCATAAAGCATATGGCATCATATAATGCCAATATATAGATATGCATGCATGTAAATTCAGAGAGTGAGAGAGGAAAACAAGTTCACAAACCAGACATCTATCTAACAACCACATTCAAACCCGGGTAAATATAAACACATCTTGATTTTGTACGGAAGACAATAGAAAGAAAAGGATCTGAAGGCATAGAGGAGAATGAGAATCCAAAGCTGTGAGAAAAATGCTAAAGGAAGGCCGTCTTTATCCCCTATTGCACAGTTTCTTAGGAATTAACAGGATCAATTAAGTCAAAGTACTCATATTTTGATAGAGAATCACCATTTCAAATTTCCATAAAAGTATGTAACAAGTACCATTCCAGTCATCAACCACATAAAGAACCAAAATCAATCACCCAAATCAACATTCAAACAAAATCAAGGAAAGGGGACAAGATCCAATTACCGGCCATAAAGAGCTCCAAAATTATGAGAATTCTTATCCAATATTAGAAAGTTATTCTTTTTACAGTATTTTCTGAAAAAAGAACACAGCCCAAAATGGAATTCCTACTGACTAAAAGATGTAGACTTTCACAACTCTCTAAGAAAGGCATCATACAATAAAGAAGACACTCCTACTACATTCACCTAAAATCTGGAGAACCAATTTTGCAGTCCAAATCAAAGAAACAACGGATACCTATTCTAATTGTTCACCAAGAACTGATCAAATGGAGCAGATCTAAGAAGGAAACTTATATTACAAGCTTAATAAGCTCACCTAAAGGAACTTATCTTTTCTACCTAGGGTCCAAATTATAAGATTTCGACTACATTTTTAACTTTTTTCAAAAACAAATCAAATGGTTGTAACTTTTGTAGCATAAGAATATCAAAAACCTTCCATTTTTAATAATAAAAGAAGCAAATTTACAGGCTGAACCACAAAAACAAACGATACCCAGATCTCCATTTGGAGTAAAAGCCAAGAAATTGGGAAGATCTGAGGAAAGAGCAGAGATTAGTGGTGTTTTGTTGGGGTAGAGGACACGACTAAGAAGAAATAAAATGGCAGCATATATAAAAAAAAAAGAAAAAAGAAAAAGGTAAAGTAAACAAATACCTGAAGTAAAAGAAGAAAGAATCGATGAGGAAATGAGGAGATTTGGAGACATTATGGTTAGAGGAAGAAAAGAAAAACAGACACGGAGAAGAACAGGGAAGAATCCTTCCAACAGCAGTCCCACTTTGTCTTTAAAAAGTCCTAAAAGATATTTTTACTGTTATCGTTTGTTGTTCATTTCGTACTCTCATATATATCATAACACCATATCGCTGCAATTTTTTTTCACTATTTAGTTGTTATAGGAGTTAGTTGTTATTGGGTGAGATGATTTCACGAGAACTCGAAACTCCATGACAAATTCAGTCCATGAAAATTACTTAAAAA
>CM025145.1:17119285-17130150 GCA_013467495.1 Gossypium gossypioides | reverse complement strand
AGTATGATTCAATTGGATTTATCATCCATCACAACATATCATGTTTTTCCATGTATCACCATTCCATTGACTTTCAATAAACATGTTTTAGTTCTTATTGAACACTTACCATTTCATTTGCATACACATAAGACATAAAAATAACATTTACCATAGTCACAAACTAGTGATTAAACACATAACTTAGCAATATCATCACATGGTAAGATATGGTACATAACATAGCATCACTTATATCATACGTTTCATAAACCTGAATATTCATGCTTTGATCATTGGTACATCATACCTTTCCATAATTTTCGTAGTAAAGTTAACCGGAATCCTTACCGGAGCTCACACAAAGTGTGTTAAACAATGGTTGTAACTGTCCCTTTTCATATTCAATGGTCGAAACCATCCCTTTTCATTAATTGATGGTTGTCACCATCCCTTTTCATAATCGATAGCCCAAGCTATCCCTTTTCATATTCGATGGTCGTCACCATCCCTTTTCATAATCGATAGTCGAAGTAATCCCTTTTCATTGGTCGATGATCGCCGATACGCCATAGGATTTTTCCGCCAAGACATAATTTGATATTATAAAATGGTAGCATTTAAAACATAATTTAAAATGCTATTTAAACGTACGAACTTACCTACCTAAATTGCAAAAATGCCAAAGTACAGGGGCATTTTGGTAATTTCTTATTCTTCTCGATTTTCTACTCGATCTTGATCTAAATTAATGATTTCATTCAATCTATTAATTTAGATAGTAAAAATTGTATTTTATGAAATTTAGTCATTTTTGACATTTTTACAAGAGTGCCCCTAAAATTTTACTTTTATTCAATTTAGTCCTTGAGCTTAAAACATGCAAATTAACCATTTTTAATGCCAATTCACATCAACCGAATATTCATGGCACACAAAAAAATCCCACATTTGCAACAATTTCACATATAATCCTTGTATATTTACTATTTTAACAATTCAGTCCCTAATCGAAAAATTCATCAAAACCACTTAACAAAATACTTTTAAATAACAATTAATATTTCAAATTCATCATTTAACGTAAAAAATCACTAGATTCATCAATAGAAACATTCAAAATCTGTAACAATTTCAAAATCAAAGGTACGGGATAGCTGGACCTAATTGTAACCATCTCGAAAACATAAAAATTATGAAAAATCGATAAATAAATCGACTTACATGCATCCATTTTTATTTGGGGGAACCTCAAGATATTTTAATAGAGGTTTTTCACTTCAACATTTCAGTGCTAAATAATAATGAAGATTATGTCTTTTGATTTTATTATTTTTAACTTATTTTATTATTAAATCAACATTATATTAAAATAGGTTTTCACCTAATTGAACATACAATTGTCCACTCTTCACTAAAAAGGTCCAATTACCTTTTAAATCCTCCAACAATATGTAATTATGCATTTAGCTAATAATAATCAATAGCAGTTAACTTTAACGTCTTTTACAATTTAGTCCTTTTTCATTAATTAACTATTGAAACGTTAAAATTTTTAACAAAATTTTAATACCACCTTAATGACATTCTATAAATATTTTTTGAATTATTTACGGATCAGTTTATAGAAACAATGTCCTGATACCTCATTTTCTAAAACTACTTGACCTTAAGGTCTTAGCACTCGAACTTAATAAATCGCTTAAATAACATAAATTATCAATTCAAAAACCTTTTCAAAGTCACATTTGACTTGTAAATATTAAATAATAATATTTACAAACTTCCTAGTCAAATTTGGTGGCCCCGAAACTACTGTTTCTGACACCACTGAAAAACGGGCTGTTACAATAAAGATCAGGAAAGTAAATATCAGCATTACCACCAATAAATACAGAGATAAAGCTGAAGGAATTATGAAGCCTTCGGTGCATACGAGGATCATTTAATAAAACTGTACCTCAACATGTAGAAGAACCAAAAGGACTTTGTAACAAACAACAAAGCTGTAAGATACGTTATGACTCCTTGGTCAAGATGCTTGAGGTTATTCCCAAGAAATCCTTCTCACTAGATGAGGTCTTTACAAACCTTATTTGAATCACATATGGAAAATACTTCTAATACATTCTACAAAACCAGAATGGTAAAAAATGTTTAGAGTTGTTACACTGTTACTTGAGTTTGAGAGTAGTTAACTGCCACGATTTACGAAAAGAGTTTTCAATAATCAATGCAGGATGAAAGGGTAAATTAAAAGTGTGAGGTAAATGAACAAGTGTAGAATGGCATGACGGATGTTGGGCTAATACCGACAGAAAAAAACACGAGAAGCGTCCAAGTTCACATTAACCGAGTTGATGGATGAGTCCGACATCAAGACCTGACATCTTTATTTAACCTTAACCTATTGTACATTATTGTATATTCCATCGACCAATGAGTTGAAATTTTATCAGAAGATCAAATACAGGTCTAACACGCACTTGAGGTACCCTAAAGATTAGAAATTTTGGAAAAACAGAGGTGGTGTCGTAACATGGCAATCTCGTGTCACAACACCAAAGGCCAAAATTGAAGGAATTATGAAAATCATCTCGACGTCACGACATAGAACCTTCATGTCACGACACAAAAGATAGACTTCCCAGGTTTCCAAAAATTTAGAGTGTGTCACAACATTGAACCTCGACGTTGTGACAACGACAAACTGCCAGGGATGTTGCAACACGGAACCCCTGTGCCACGACATCCCTGTAACTTTTTGCAGGGTTGACCCGACCCATTCACGCAACCCTAATGCATAATCCTTATTTTACCCAGTTTTTAAACCTAGAAACCTCTGATTTTCAAAATAATTTTCAACTTAAAACGCACTTTAACCCAACCTCTAACCCTTTCTTAAACACTAAAACCCTCTAAAAACTCTTAACATCCTAAAATTCATTTCATCAAAACCCTAAATCCCTAAAACTCCATTTCCAACTCTCAAGCTTTATTTGGGTGAAAAATCATTAACCGTTTGAACAAGAAGCAACAAAAGATTGCAAGGGAGTTAAGGTTAAGTGTTTCTTTACCCGTTTTACTATTTTATCAATTACTATTCATTTTTATCCATTATTTTAGAAATAAGTATTGGAAAATGCTGCCTAGGAAGAGTAGGAAATCTAAGGTCAAAGAAACTTCGGTGGTTTTAGACGCTGAAAAATTCCAGAACCCAAATGCTAAGAAATATTTTCTCAAATTATAGGGACGACCACTTATACAAAAGTGAGGGATCGAACCCTCAATGCTTCTATGAAAAGAAATTTGGACATTAGTCAAGTACTATCGATGTGAGTGATTTTGTTTCACTCCTGAGAAAAATATGGTTATACCAGTAGTACAAGAATTTTAGGCCTCTTTTAGAGATCAAGAAATGAGAAAAAGGCAAGGTAAAAGTTGGGACACTATAACGGTGAGAGGAGAAGAAGTATCGATTACCCTTAAAGAGATATGTGAGTTTTACGATATCTCTTATTATGGCAAAGACTTCCTTGATAACACTGATTTCAATACATTTGAGGATATAGAAATGGAAGATGTCATTAATTACTTAACTCAAGGTAGAGGTACATGGAATTATAGGTCGGATACTTCCTTACCAACTAATTTCAATCAAGCGATAATTTTCTCAGTAGTGAAAATGTGGATGCAATTCATAGGTACTAGAATTGCGCCCTCATTGAATGTTTCTAATATTACTAGTTTTTGAGCTATTCTTTTGTATGGTATTTTGTAGCACAAGCAAATATGTGTGGCCAAGTGGATTTATCACAAGATGAAGCACTGTGTGAATAGCCAAAAGACCAAGTTTTTCTTTCCTCACCTCATGACAGCACTGTGTCAAAAAGTGGAAGTTCTGATAGAAGAGAATGAATAGTTCATGAAGCCAACAAAAAGCATAATTGAAGATTCGTTATATACGCATTATGTTGAGCTTCAGAGGAAACAGATTATTGATTAGAACCAAATGAGGAAAGAAAATATGGAATGACCAATAGAAAGCTCATAAAGGGGCAAGTGGAAACAACAAAGAAAAACTCGATGGAATGATCAGGTGGATACAAAGGACAGGTTCGGTACTTCAAGAATTCGCCCAACTGAATGGGTTAAGAGCACCAAATTATCTGCCAAACATGTTTGATCCATCACAAACCCATCAGAGAACTGAAGAGGAGGATGCAACCTCAGAGGATGAGGATGATATGGATGAACAAGATCTCCAGAGGAATGTGGATGATTATGAAGTAACATTCTAGCCATAATACTCCACGTAAAAATGGCCCATCATTCGAAGTCCAACTCCACATGCACCTTTAATAGGAGGGACTTCCCATCACAAATATGGCTTGGGAAAGGGAAAAGCACCAATGGAAAGGAGGCCTTCGCATTGTTTTGATGATTCATATGAAGATTAAAAAGTTAACTTTTTCTTTTCTATTTTGGGGTTGTATTAATTTTTGGATGATTTTTAATTTTAAAATTTATTAGGGATAGGAATAATAGTAGATTATTAGTTGTTTTGTGTTTTGTTTAAATTTTCTATGTAGGAACACAACATGGAAAATGTACAACAATCTTGAACCTTTAATGATAAAAGGTGGAGGCACCCACTAATAGCTTATGGCACTACTATGATCAATTGGGTAACATCGTTCCTTATCTTTTCAGGGCTACACATTGAGGACAATATGCTATCTAAAGTGTGGGGGTAACATAGAAAACTTGTTTAATTTTTACACTTTTCTTTGATTTTTCTTATCGATTGTGTGCTTGAGCTTGTAGAAATACAAGTGATTAGTTAGGAGAATGTACATAGGTTAATTTTATTTACGGTAAATTTGGCATGATGATAGGTGATTTTGAATTTTTTACTATTAGAATGTTAAGTTCTATATATTACACTATAAATAGGCATTAAACAATTAAATGTACCGGATGATATAGAAAATACAAAAAAACAAGCATGCTAGTTTGAATGATAGATTGTTGAATTTTTGATTGTTTAGTTGACTAAATTTGCAAATATTGAGATACATAGGGATAACCTAAGGCATTGTTTGGTATACACTCTAATCCAATAAGCTAACCCTTGTTTGTTCATCCTTATTACCTATTTTGATCCAGAAAACACTTCTTGATGAACCTCTATACAAAACTCGAGCTAAAAACAATAATTTGTGATTACCCTTTTATTTGGTCATAAATTGCATGATTATAGACATGTGGCCATACATATTGAGGGCTAAGTAGATACATTATGATGGTTTTGTAAAAATAGAGTGATATGAAATATCAGTGTAGTATGGTGATTA
Organism: Gossypium gossypioides; assembly: GCA_013467495.1. Classification (NCBI taxonomy): domain Eukaryota; kingdom Viridiplantae; phylum Streptophyta; class Magnoliopsida; order Malvales; family Malvaceae; genus Gossypium; species Gossypium gossypioides. The sequence goes on along the minus strand of CM025145.1, from coordinate 17,124,814 downwards.
TAGGTTAGCTTAAAAGTGCACAATGAAAAAAACTAAAAAAAATAAAATTAAACGAGTAGAAAAAAGACGTGATAAGAATAAAATCATTTCTGAATGAGGTACCATGAAAAAGAAGGAAAAGTGACAAAGTCACAATAATAGAGAAGCTTGTTCATTAAGTGCACAAAAACTTGTGAGCTAGCCGTAATTACTATATGATGTTGAGATTTCTTATAAGGAGAAAGAAGGAAGGTGGGAAGGTGAGAGAAGGAGAAATAAGGCGGTGAGCGGGAAAAGGTCATTAAGGGGGAGAATAAGGGACAATATGATGTGTCAAACTATTTTCGTGCTTGAAACTACTTGATGATTACTGTTCTGGAACTCCATACCTATCCTAAGCTACATAATGTTACAAGTTGAAAAGGCCTTATGTGATCTAGGTGGACTTATTTAAAACTTGACATCATACTGAATATTTGCATTTACGATTGTTTGAATTATGCTAGGATATTCAAATTACTTGTATAATTTATTGATGGATCCCTACATTTGAAACCCTTAATGCTTATATGCTTTGTAATATACTGAACTTAAGTGTTTGATATCCAAAGTGGTAACTTAGTTATATATCATGTCAAGATTATGCGCCAATATGAAATGCTTATTCATGTGCTCCAAAGCTAACATTTATACCATACTTGCTCAAGGGTCATCATTTCAGTTGCTATTTTTTTTTTCTTTGCTTGAGGACAAGTAATGACTTAACTGTGGTGGAGTGTGATCTGTCGTAATTTTGGCATGCCAATAGGTTATAGTGCATGTTCTATGGGATTGGTATGAGATAAGATGATGATTCTTATATATTTTCCATGTTCACTGAATATACCAAGGTCTTGCATTTGTTGCAGACTATCGTGTTATTTTATAGTGTTTTTTGGCATGTTACCGGGAACGGATGTTAGCCTACGGGCTAGCCATTGGGTGCCGAGGCATGTTATTAGTTGGATTGGCTCGTATGATAGTCTGGCGTGTTTTTAGATGGTTAACCATGTACTCATATCCATATATCATTCATCGAGCAATATTTTAGTGAAAATGGATTGTTATTAAATTGAGAAAAGTTTGTTCATGAACTTCTGATAGCTTTATGAATTGATAATGGAATTCATATTCTTGTTTGAGTATGAACTCACCTGTTGTGAAATGTGGTTGACAGGAACTCTGTTTAGCAATCTTGTTATTTTATTTATTATGTTTAATTCAATAAGCTTTATTGTTTTAACCGTCGAACTTACTAAGCATTATAAAAGCTTTATTTATTAGCAATCCGATGACCTTTTGGTAGATTTTGAATACAAACTTGGCTTATATGGCATGTAATAGGAAGATTTTGAATTGGTTTTGTAATGGTTCATAAATTCTCATGTTGTAAAACTTGTCATGCATGATGTTGTTGTGTGGAGTAACCATTTGAGATATGTATGCTTAGTACTAGTTAAAGCATAGGTGGAAGTAGTTGAATGTGTATGAAATGGTAAAGTTTGATACTAGTAGTAGTACATACATATGACTTGAAAGTCTAGCTATGATAATGGTTTGTTTATGTATTTGAATTGTGGTGTCAATGATGGCACATTGATTAGGCACATAGGTTAATTATTTTGACATGGTTTGAGTGTTCTTGATTGTATTTTGTCGCATGTGAAATGATATACGATTTGTGCAAGTATACACATTGAGTCAAGTAATAAAGTGATGAGTGAGATCTTCTCCACAGGGATTGAATTAGGTATACAAATGGTCAAGTTATTATAATAAAGTTAGATTAATGTTATAGCAAAATAATGATAAGAATGCAGTGGTAAAAAAAAGGAATATTAATGTGAACAAAATGTGTAATTGATGAATAATTGAAAATGTTATGGCAATTCAAGAGAAAATGTAATGACAATTACGAAAATGATATGGAAGGTTGGAATTACTAAGAATTTACCCTTACTGACAGAAATGCCTCGACAAATCATAATCAATCTACTGCTCAGAAGAGTTCTAAAGTGGTCTGCTTCTTCCGAGAGCAAAAACCTCAAGTTACCTTGCCTGTGTCTATAGGCCTTTAATACGGTACCCTGCACTATTTCCTTCTATATGAACATTGTGAAAGTCTTCAAGAGAGCATTTAATAAAATTGTTATGTATTTTATTAACTAAAGAACTGAATTTAAATAGAGAAAAGAGTCATAACCTTGGGAAAATAATTCCCTTATTCTAATAAACTACTAAAAGATAAGGGAAAATAATTCCCTTATTCTAATAAACTACTAAATGATAAAATAAAATAATCCTAGAATACCTCAAATTATTTATTCTAGGATTTATTACCTAAATAACTTTAAAATATATCCCCAAAATATATGGGTTTCACATATTTCAACACCTTCCTCCAAGTTGGTGCATATATATCAATCATGCCCAACTTGCTTACAAGAAAATCAAAGCTTGTCTTAAAGAGCCTTTTGGTAAGTATGTCAGCAATCTGTTGTTTTGAAGGAACAAATGGAATGCACAATTGGCCTTTGTCAATCTTCTACTTGATAAAGTGTCTATCAATCTTAACATGTTTAGTTCTGTCATGTTGGACTGGGTTGTGAGCAATAATAATGGCAGTTTTGCTATCACAGTACAACTTCATTGGTGAAGTTATTGGTTTCCTCAACTTTTCCATAATTCTTATTAACCACATCATTTCACAAATTCCTTGAGCAATTGATCTAAACTCAGCCTCTACACTATTTCTTGCTACAACACTTTGTTTTTCGCTTCGCCAAGTCACAAGATTTCCCCAAACAAATGTACAGTATCCTAATATAGATATTCTATCTATTATTGAGCCTGCCCAGTCTGCATATATATAAGCTTCAATTCCTCTTTGTTCGGATTTCTTGAAGAATAAGCCTTTTCCAGGTGAACTTTTCAAGTATCTCAGAATCCGAAACACTGCTTCGTCATGTTCCTCCATTGGGAAGTGCATAAATTGACTCACTAAGCTCATTGCAAAATATATGTCTGGCCTTGTATGTGATAAGTAAATTATCTTACCAACTAATCTTTGGTACTACCCTTTATCAACTAATCGACCTTCTTTATTTTTGAATTTTAGATTTGGATCAATTGGTGTGTTAGTTGGGTGACAACCACTCATCCCAGCCTCTTTTAAAAGATCAATCACATATTTTTTCTAAGAGACCACAAGACCCTTCTTTGATCAAGCAACGTCTATTCCAAGAAAGTATTTCAAAGGACCCAAGCCTTTGATCTCAAACTCCAATGTTAGATGCTCCTTGAGACGCCTTATTTCATCCAATTCATCTCCTGTAAGAATGATATCATCGACATAATCTATAATAACTGCTATTCTACCTCTTTGTGAGTGTCGATAGAACATTGTGTGATCAGTTTGCCTTTATGAGTAACCTTGTTTTTTAACAACTTGAGTGAACTGTTCAAACCAAGCTCGGGGAAACTACTTTAGACAATACAAAGATTTCCTGAGCTTACATACTCGAGTTCCAAATTTTTCTTCAAAACCTAAAGGAGGATTCATGTAAACTTCTTCTTCAAGTTTCCCATTTAGGAAAGCATTCTTCACATCTAGCTACTGTAAAGACCAATCAAGATTAATAGCAATTGATAAAAGAACTCTAATAGAATTTTATTTGGCTACTGGAGCAAATGTTTCAACATAATCTATCCGTATGTTTGAGTGTACCCTTTAGCCACCAGTCGGGCTTTGTATCTATCTAAAAATCCATCCGGTTTGAATTTGGTTGTGAACACCCATTTACAGCCCACTATTTTTTTCCCTACAAGTAATTCCACTGTTTCCCATGTACCTATTTTTTTAAGAGCGTGCATCTCCTCTAAAATAGCCTCATTTCACTTAGGAACCTATAAAGCATCTTTCACATTTTTGGGTATTTTCATAGTATCGAGACACGAAACAAAGGCTGAGAATGTCGAAGATAAGGCTTTATAGGACACAAAGTTAGACGTGGGATATTTGACAACATTTCTAACACATTTTCTTTTAGCAATTGGAATATCTAAATCAGAAAATTTAGTGGTTGTAATATGAGCTTTACCTAGATTTTTTACAAGATCTTACGGGTTAGATTCTTGGTGATGAATCCGGTGGATTCCACTTTCTTGATTTTGGTTTCTTCTTGTGTAAACAATTAACTCATTTGTTTGTTCTTTATTCTCATGATCAGACTCTACACCTTCATACTCCTTTTTAACCTTAACATCATTAATTTCTGTGTTAATCATACATTCGTCTTTCCCATTATTAGAATCCCTATGTTGTATATTCCTAGTTTTTCCTTGATCAATTATAAAATCTTCCTTACTATAATTCCCTCCTTGAATATTAGAATTAAAGTAAGATTGCATTTCAACGAATGTGACATCCATGGTAACAATAATCTTCCTATCAATTGGATCATAACATTTGTAACCCTTTTTATTAGAAGCATAGCCAACAAAAACATATTTTTTTGCTCTAGGATCTAGTTTACCTTGGTTGTGAAGATGAACAGAAAAAATACACCCAAAAACTCGGAGGGATAAATCTGTGATCAATTTAGAGTTAGGAAAGTTATCTTTAAAGAGATGGAAATGAGTTCTATAGTTTAGAGTTTTACTGGGCATTCTATTAATAAGATATGTTGTAACAACCCCTTTTTCAGTGGTGTCGAAAACAGTAGTTTTGGGGCCACAAATTTGATGAGCAAGTTCGTCAATATTATTATTTAATATTTACGAGTCAAATATACTTGTACAAAGGTCTTTGATTTGATAATTTATGTTATATGAATGATTAATTAAGTTCAGGTAGTAAGACCTCAAGGTCAAGTGATTTTAGAAAATGAGGTATCGGGATCTCGTTTCTATAAACGAGTCATAAATATTTTTATAAATATTTACGGAGTGTTAATAAGGTTGTATTAAAGTTTCGTTAAGAAATTTTTATGTTTAGATAATTAATTAATTAAAAAGGACTAAATCATAAAGAATGTAAAACTTGATCACTGTTAGATTTGAGTGATTAAATCGTTTAATGAATAAAGGTAAAATGATTTAAATGGTAATTAAACCATTTAAGGAGTTAGTGGACAAATATGGACAAGGATTTGGTGTTTAATTTAATTATTAACCAAGGTTAAAAGGGTAATTTGATAAATTCAATTAAAACAAAAAAAAAACAAAACAATTAGGCTATCATCTTTTTCCTTAGTGTTTGCCAAAATTGGAGAAAGAAGGAAGCCATGCATGATAGCTTAAGCATTCGGTCAAAGTCCTCTTTTGCATGTAAGCTAAATTTGGGGTTATTTCTAATCATTTTTATGTTTTTGAGATCGTTGCAATTAGGTCCAGCTAGCCCTCACCTTCGATTTTGAAACTTTTAAACATATTGAATGTTTCCATTGATGAATATTTGTGATTTTAGATGTTAAATGATGAATTTGAGGTATTAGTTATTATTTATAAGTA
>CM025145.1:17052830-17087270 GCA_013467495.1 Gossypium gossypioides | reverse complement strand
ATTCGGGGAATCAGCACTTAGCAACCCCTCTCACAATCAAGGATACGGTGGAATCAGCACTTAGCAACCCCTCGGGCATTCTGCACTTAGCAACCCCTTTACATTCAATGTATTCCGGTCTAATCTGAGTGTTCGATCAGGAACCTCATTTTTTTAACATTTTACCACATTTCTCAAACTTAACCACATTTTTATAATCTACATCAAATATTTATTCAATATTCAATCATATCTCAACAATATATTAAATAAAATTAAAACAATGCATTAATTTACATACAAACTTACTTAACACTCACATTATTCAATTCAGTCCAAAAATCACATTTTTGTAAAATTATATTTTTGCCCCTAAAGTTTCATAAAATTATGATTTTGCCCTTAAGCTCGGAAATTAAAATTTATTCCTTTTTCTTATGTTTTATGACATGCTGAACATTTTTTTCCTTCTATAGCAACATGCAAAACAAAAAATTAAATAAGAAAATAAATTTGTTTCGATGTCGATTTTCTTGCGAAAGCTGGATTTCCTTTGATATTCGCAAAGATAACTCTGATTGCAATTGAAAACAACAAAGAAATAAATAAAAACTACTTAATTAAGGCTTGGATCAAAATCGAATCCAAGTTAAACAAAGAACAAAATCTGTTTAGGACTAAATTGAAATAAAATAAAAACCTAAACCTAAACTAAATGGCTCAATCGGCCAAGCCTCCCAAAGAGAGGCTAAACGCTCCTAGTTATAGCCAATTTTTTCTAGCCTAATTAGGTTAAATACAACCTTCAAAACTAATAACTATAGATTGTACAAACTAAAACGCCCTTGATTAATTTAAGTCTGTTTGTCACCTAGTGTCGTAACGCCACAAAATCAGTGTCACGACATTGCCTTTCGAGTCTAAATTATTTTTATTTGAAGTTCGATGTTGCGGAACCATAGCCCGGTGTCGCGGTGTTGCCGTCATCCTTCACGCTCTTAGCCCAAAATTAGAGTTCTGCACACTCGAATGGTTCATTAGTTCATCCCTAGGCCCGTATTGGCCCATTAGGTAATCATATGGCTAAAAATTGTGTAAAACACTTATTTTGCAGAAATTAAACATAAATTACTAAACACCAAAAACTTAATAAAAACATATAAAAGAGCTAGAAAACAAGCTTGTTAAGTGCTGAAAAGACTCTAATTTGCCTCAACGAATTGTGGTAGATCAAACTCCTCCACACTTAAGTTGTTGCTAACATTAACCTTGTCAACCATAACCATTCAATAGGTGGGTTTCGTAATTACGAGTCATTTAATCACTTCAATTACACAGTATCAACCATTATCAAGTCACGATATAATATTGGAAACCATGAACACATGTACAAGTCTTTCACAATGAATCATAACCAAATATCAATAACATATCATCATTAAGTCATTTAACCATTAAAAATTTAGACCAATGAATGGTATAAACATATACGAATACGCGGTTATCCACCCAAGACACACCAGAATGCTCAGCTGAACCAGTCCAACCAAGAACAGGCCTGGGCACCAAGTGCCTAGCCCGTAGGCTAACATCCCTCCAGTAACACACTTGGGCACCAAGTTCCAAGCCCGTAGGCTTTACAGCTGCCCCTAGAAACATGCCAGAATAACTCGGTAATCTAAAACAAATGCTGGACTCCGGTATATTTGGTGTATAATAACAAGTCAAGAATCATCATCTCATCACAAGTCAATATCGTACAACGAGCAAATTAACCTATTGGCATGCCAATTGTATCCTATCCTGTGTTAACCCAGGCTCGATACAGGCAATCGTATATCACTTTTCAATTTACTCCACTTTCTCACCTTATACCAATTTGTAACAATTCAAATATACATATATTAAAACATATCACAACTCAAAAACCAATATAACATTACCAAATTAAACCATATGCACTTACCAGAGCTAAACTGCAGAAATAACAATATTAGGGACTAGTCAACAATTTTCTTTTTCCACGATTTTCTACCGGTTCTTGATCTATACAATAATATATTTCAATTATCAGTCCAAAGTACATTATAAAAGTCCAATTGATGCATATGACTTCTTTATTGACATTTTCATAATTTCCCTAAATTTTTGCATTTAATTCAATTTAGTCCCTAAAATCGAAACAAGCTTATTTTTCATAATTAAGCCCAAAAATATTATGTTGAGTTCATTATCATCCTAAAATAACCTTCAAGTCACAAAATTTACAAGAAATTCATGTTATTTTTTATAATTTAACAATTTAGTCCCTAAACTCAAAACTAACCAAAAATTACTTTATAAATTAGTTCAAATCCATCATCAAACTTCAAACGAATTCATTAACATCAAGAAAAATTTAAGAACATCAATGGAAATTTTTCAAAACTTTGACAGTTTCACAAAATAGTCCCTCGGGTTAGCTAGATTAAGCTGCAACGATCTCAAAAACAAAAAATTCATGAAAATCAGACTAAGAAACTATTTACATGCAAGGGCTATAAGCAATGCCAAGTCTTCCCAAGCTATTTCAATGAATTTTTAGTTATAAACTGATGTCTAATAGGGAAGATGATTTTTTTTCCCTTTTTGTTTTATTATTAATTTAACTTTTAACTTATTTTAATATAAGATTTAATCATAAACTTTAATTAAACAAGCGTAAAACCGACCACTAACTAAAGAAATGGCTTAATTTTCATATTAAACCATCCCATCTTACTGTTATACACAATTGGCACTTAAACATTGATAGCAATTGACTTTTGCAGATTTTACAATTTAGTACTTTTTCTTTAATTAACTAACCAAACACCAAACTCTCTGGACAGAATTTTAATCTGACACTAACAACTTTGTAAATATTAAATAATTAATATTTACAGACTCACATGTCGAATTTGTGGTCTCAAAACCACTATTTTTGACACCATTAAAAAATGAGCTGTTATAAACTGACTCTACGAAATAGTAGTTTAGCAAATTATATTGACCCCGATACTACCCCAATTATATCCCTTAGCTCACCACCTTATATCTATTTCTCTCGCCTCCCTTTTCTCTCCATTTACTAAGGTACAATATAGTATTTGTGAATACAATCATCTTAGCAAGTCTTGCGTGCAAAACTGAGTATTTTCTTTCTTTTTCTTTTCCACTCACTTTACTTTTGTTCATTTGAGATTTTCTCTCTTGGCTTTGGACTTGATTTTTCTTCATTCACGCACAACTTTGCAAGAATCTTATACTCACTATAATATACTATCCCTTAGTTTTCTCTCTCAATTATTTTGAAACCTCCTTGATGTATCTACCTAACCCTCAATATTAATGACTCGACGTTTAAGTTCATGCTAAGACAAAAAATAAAAAGGATCAAGAGATTATGCATTAGGCTCATGGTTTCATCTGAGGCTCATCAAAAAGTGGAATTAGGCTAAAAAAATAGGTACTAGGGAATTTACTAATAGGGTCAACTTTTTGGCTCTAGTGGTGACCAAACAAAGCCTTAGAACCCTTAGGTTATCCCTAAATGTCTCAATTCGTGGAATCAATTAAATAAATTTTAAAATCTAATAACGTATAATTCAAACAAACATATATGCTTTTCATGAACTTATTTGTCATTTGGTATACTTAACACACTTATTTCTATTTACAGTGTAACAAAGTGAACTAATTAGTCTAACAATAAATAACCTAAAATCAATTACTATCGAACTAAATTTACATTTGAAACACAAAATCATATTTAAATGCTCCTAACCAATCACTTGTATTTCTACACGCTCAAGCATAAACGAGCACACAAAATTAAAATTTTAACTACTAAAGCAATTAAAAACAAGTAATAGAGATTAAAAATTTGGGAATTTTTTGAAAAATTCTATGTTACCCCCCACACTTTATTTGACACATTGTCCTTAATGTGCACCACAAAAGATAAGAGAAAAAGATTACCTGATTTAAGCATTGAAGGTCCTCGGATGTAGTTGGGCCATCCTCCTTATGTCAATTTAGCTTCAAATTGTAGTGTCACCTTTTAACACCCTATACCTGGCCTGTTCGCCAAGACCAAATATGGGATGTCACACCACCGTCTCATGTCACGTACATCAAGTAGAAAGCTCATTCTAAACAAAACGTCCATCATTTTATTACTTGTATAGGTTTTAAGGCAATCATTCTAGATAGTTACCATTGTTACATGCTAAACTTACATCGATTGGTCGTGAAAACATCATTAAACATGCAAAAGGTCCATTTAGCAAAATTCTCAAAAATATGCCTGTAGGTACCGATACTAACACTAGGGTATCGATAATTTCTCTAAGTGGTATCGATACCACCTGGAAAAATGATACCAAACTTGAATTCTTTTTCTCGATTTTAAACCCAAAGTCTCAAAAATTATCATTACTTGTCATGAAATATCAATATTTTAACCCTGAGTATTGATACTCGAGCAAAGGTATCGATACCAAATCCCTATTCTGACTCCCTGTTCATTTTGAAACACAAAGGTGTTGATTTTTAAACTCGATTATCGATACCTCTACCCCAGAACATAAAAATACAGCATACAAGTGTATATATCCATTCCAAATAAGTTTCTAATCATCATGCATCAACTACTAAGACAAATAACCTTCCAAACGACTTAATCAATAGTTCAAAATACTAAAAACGTGTTCGTGTGAGTATCATCATGCCATCATCAATATTCATAAACCTAAGAAAATATATAAACTCATAAACCTCTAAAAAGAACAAAAGCAAAACCGACAAATAGTCCAAATACATCATGGCATTAACAAGTCTACCACATTTCCTTATTCCCCAATACGCAAATAAATAAATTAACACCTACAGAAAAACAAAAAAACTTGCTTGGATCACCTCTCGGAAACCACACCGCTCACACCGGCACACAACTAATTTGCAATGGGTAAAGAAGGGATTGTGTAAGCTTAACAAGATAATTGAATGATTAGAATAACCACATCACAAACATATCATCATGCACCTCAAGACAACCATTTATAAGTACAATTACAATAGTCCTAAGTCTAGTGTCGTAGAGTACCTATCCATGCATTATCTACTAGTTCATCTACACAAGATTTGCATACTCATGCTAACATATATCATGTAAGACACATATTTAATCAAGCATATATCACATTTCACACAAGTCACATATAACGATAAATTGACATTAGAGGTATGAAACATAGAGTGAGCTCTATCATCACTTATCGGATACACAAATCTCCAACACACCAAATAGACTTATAGAGTCAAACAAGTCCTAAGAGTTCATCATATAGCTAACACTCTCCTTATTTCCCCTCACATGTCCCATTGAATGACACTTATCTCACATTCCCTTATCCCTTCATCAAGTCCTAGGGCCTCAACACCCAAAATCACTATACATATAGGTGACTACTCACAATCCTATGGCATGCCAACTATATCCAACGGTTTCAAGATCACAAGGCCAAAATATCTGAAAAAAATCACATATCACTTACCGATTATCTGTGCAATATCACTGCATGTTAGCATCTTTTGCAAAACACCATCACTGTCATATAATATATATCCTGTATACATTTGCACTTTTCACAACAATTACCATATCCACGTATCACATATTTGAGCTTCTCATCACCATGCGCAATTTCATAATCATATAAGCACAAAACCACAAAATGAATCTAGATACAAGAAAATTTACACTCAAAATTTAAAGTAGTTTATGAGTAGCAATCCCAAACACTTACTACTTTATGCTTTCGCCGAAAAGCCGAAAGCTCAACTAACTTTTCCTTAACTTGTAACAGGCTCTAATGAATCCGAGACATCACACACAACAATCATACAATAAACACAATCAAATAGCTACCAAGGACTCACTTTAACCAACCAAAACACAACCCTAAGCTAACTGCTCATGTAACCAAAACCTTTAACATAACAAACTTTAAATTCAAATATATCGGTCTATGCTTACCCTTTTCACCTAAAACCAATTCCTTTCATCTTATATTTCACCTATGGCTAATTTCCAACCTTTAAACTACGCAAAATTATGTAATTCATGGAATCGACATATTTCAACATGTTTTTAAGCTATTTTCCAAAAATTCATTAAAATGTTAGAATTTCTTAATGGAACTTCAAAGTAAGTTTAGAAACCTTCTAATCACGATAAAACATGTTGAAAAACACTTTGAAACCATGTTTTTCCTCAAAATCTCAAAATCCACCATTAACAACCCTATTTTCAGCTTTTAATCAAAACTTTGTAACTAAAACTTGATTTTAAAGTCTAAATATCATTAAAAACTAATGGGTAGATGAATGGTTACCTTTGGTGAAAGAATGAACGAGTTTTGATGTAAATTTGAGAAACCCACAATTGAAGAAGATGATTAAATCTATGGAGTTTTTGGGTATTTTTCTTGGAAATTTATGAAGGTAATTGACTTGGGATTGATAGGAAATCAAAGTACAATAGCTTAGGGATAAAAAATCAATGGGAGGAGCAAGGGAAAGCAAGGGACGGCAACACTAAAGAGAAGGGAAAAAGCTATCGTGGAATAAGCTGGGAGTGGGGATTTAGTAGGTTCAATTTTAAAAATTGGTGAAACTACAACATAAATGCTCACAGTTTTGACTATGTTACAAATCAGTCCTTCTTCTAAAATTAAAGTTTTCTAAAACTCTTTTTCAAAAATTGATTTGATTTTCTAAAAACTATAATCAAGAACATTATCGATATACCATGTCGTAAAATTCTGAACACTCTAAGGCTAAAATTCCTAAAATAGCCCTAAAACTCATAAGCCCTATTTTGGGGTGTTACAATTCTCCCCTTCTAAAATGAATTTTGTCCTCGAAATTACCTGAACTAAACAAATAAGGATATTATTGTCTCATTGCCTCTTCAGCTTCCCAAGTAGCCTATTTAGTCTTGTTGTTGTGCCACAAACCTTAACCAATGGAACTCTCTTATTATGCAAAGCCTTCACTTCACGATCTAAAACTTCAATTGGTTCTTCTTCATAAGTAAGATCATCTCGAACTTCAATTTCCTCAACTGGCACTACATGCAAGAGATCTGAACAGTATTTACTTAACATAGACACATGAAAAAGATCATGGATTCGCTCAAGTTCTGGTGGCAACTTAAGACAATAAGCTACTGAAACAATCCTCTCAACAACTTCAAAAGGTCCAATATACCTTGGACTCAATTTACCCTTCCTTCGAAATCTCAAAACCTTTTTCCACTACGAAACTTTCAAGAACACCTTATCACCAACTTGAAACTTGATATTTCTTCATTTTAAATTCGCATGAGATTTATTCCTATCAGACGTTGCTTTCAACCGATCACAAATCAACTTTACCTTTTCTTTAGTTTCACGAACTAAATCAAGTCCAAAAACTCTCATCCAATTCTATCCAACACAAAAGATTTCTACACTTCCTACCACACAACGCTTCAAACGGTGCCATATGAATACTTGCTTGAAAACTATTATTGTAAGCGAATTTTGCCAAAGGAAAATATCACTCCCAACTACTATTGAACTCGATCACATAGCTTCGTAACATATCTTCTAAAACTTGAATTACCCTTTCAGACTGTCCATCTGTTTGGGGATTGTAAGCCGTACTAAAACTAAGCTTCGATCCTAAAGTTTCTTGCAAACTCTTCCAAAACCTCGAAGTAAATATCAAATCCCTATTTGAAATAATTGAAATTGGAATCCCATAAAGACAAACAATCTTAGCAATATACAACTCAGCTAAACCCAAGAAACTCCTAACTTCGGTAATGCTCCTAGGCGGCTACCATTCTAAAATTGCCTCTATCTTCTTTGGATCCACACAGATCCCTTCTACCGGAACAACATTTCCTAAGAATGCCACTTCCTTAAACCAAAATTCAAACTTACTTAATTTTGCATACAAATGCTTATCTCGCAGAATCTGCAAAACAACCCTTAAATGCTCATCATGATCCTCTTCAGAACAAGAATATACCAAAATATTATCTATAAAGACAACCACAAATTGACCTAAATAAGAGTGAAACACACGGTTCATCAAATCCATGAACCCAGCAAGGGCATTAGTTAATCCAAACGGCATCACTAAAAACTCATAGTGCCTATATCGAGTCCTAAAAATAGTTTTCAGTACATCAGACTCCTTCACCTTCAACTGATAATACTTAGATCTAATATCAATATTTGAAAACACTGTTTGCACCTTGGAACTGGTCAAAAAAATTATCAATTTGAGGCAAAGGATACTTATTCTTAATGGTCAACATGTTAAACTGTCTATAGTCAATACACATCCACATCGTGCCATCCTTCTTCTTCACAAACAAAATCAGTGCACCCCACAGAGATACACTCAGTCGAATAAACCCTCTATCAAGTAAATTTTGCAACTGAATCTTTAATTCCTTGAGCTCTTTTGGTGCCATGCGATAGGGCACAATTGACACCGGTGCAGTACCAAGATAAAGCTCAATTCCAAACTCAACTTCCAGATTCGATGGCAAACCAGGTATCAGGAAACATGTCAAGAAAATCCTTAACTGTGCGAATATCCTGAACTCTTAACTCCTTACTAACAAAATTCATTACATAGGCTCAATAAGCCTCAAACCTTTCCCCATAGTCTTTTTAGCCTTTATAACCGAAACCACATTAGACATAAAATCCAATCTTTCGCCAAAAACAACAATTTCCAACCCATCACTATTTCTCAAAATAATCTACTTAGTCTTAAAATCTACCCTAGCCTTATGCTCAGTTAACCAATCAATACCAAGAATAACATTAAATCCATAGAAAGGAAATTCCATAATATCAACAAAGAAAACATGTCCTTGAATCATAAGAGGGCAGCTACAGTAAACTTTATTCACTATTATATTATCACCAAAAGAACTAATGACAGCCATACCCAAACCAATAGTCTCAACAAGAATCTATAACTTGCATGCCAATTCACTAAAAAAATATATGAATGTGTCGAACCAGAATGAACCAAAGAAAAAAATAGAGCAGACTGCAAAGTAAAAGTACCAGCGATAACATCAGTTGTATCCTGATCCTTCGGCTCCCTAACAGTATAAACTCGAGCTGGACCTCCAGACTCAACCTGTGTAGCAACAGTATGAGCTATAGTCCGCTGCCCAACTGATCTCTCACTACTTCTGCCACGACCTTTAGCAGGTGCGAAAGCAGGTGCCAAACTCTGAGTCTACGAAACCTTAGCTCTATTTGGACAATCCCTCAGAAAATGTTCGTTCGAACCACATTTAAAACATCAACCTGACAACTTACGAAACTCTCCAGAATGCCTACGCTCACAGTATGCACAAAGCGGCCATTTAGGAACTCCCGTCGAACCAGTAGCACTAACAACAATACTACTCTCCTACCTATATTGACTCGGTCGAGACCCACGTCTCGGACCCCTACTAGAACTATGACTATCATGCCCTCTCTTAGGCAGTCTACCCGATGCACCATTAGAAGCTCTCTTACCAAAACATAAACCACCGAACGAAACGGCTCAGCCAATGTCTCCTCAACTACCTTAGCTCTCTCAACTAACTGATCAAACATCTCCACATTCTAAGCTGTCAAATAAACCCAAATATCATGATTAAGCCCAAATCGGAACCTCTTACAATGGTCCATCTCGGAAAGTATCATCTCAGGAGCATACTGACTAAGTCGTACAAACTCAGCCTCATAATTTTCTACTGACAGATCACCCTGAATCAAATCCAGAAACTCATGCTTACGAGCCTCCATATACTACTCACCCATAAACTTCATCTTAAAACCTCAAAAAAATAATTCCAAGTCAACCCATCAAAAACAATACCCCTCCTAGTAGTATTCCACCAACGATGTGCCTCACCGTTAGGTAAGGACACAACACAACCCAACGATGTGCCTCACCGTTAGGTAAGGACACAACACAACCCAACTTCTCCTCGTCAGAACAGGACATCTACTCGAAGATCCTTTCAACTCTCTCCAACCAGTACTCAGCTACTGTCGGATTAGTACCCTTCACTCTAGAAAATTCCTTACTACCCAACGCTCGAAGACGTTCAAGCGACAACCCACGATTCACAGGTGCAAGATTGGCACCAGCAATCAGTGGAAGCGCTCCAGTCATAGCTTTCATTAGAGGGCCTATATCCTCACCAGGTATATTCACTCCACGCGACATCACATAAAGTACAAAAAATGTACCATCCTCTTGAGCACTAGCACTTACATTAACACACCTAGGAGGCATATCTCATAATCTAGCATACAACAAATAAATAAACGGTGTGAGTGGCGGGGAAATGATCCAAGACTCTTTCCTTAAAGCAAACTTTAAGATTAAAGACAATGTGTTCCCATTCCTACCCCACATGTAATTCAATCAGAACATTTCAGTCAATCTCATGCAATTCAATCAAAGTAATATCAACAGTTGCAAATAATCAAAGAGATTCAGACCCATGAGTTTTGAAATTCCAAAAACACAACAATCACCTAAGCCTGAGAGTTAATGAACCTAAAGCTCTAATACTACCAACTGTAACACCCTATATCCAGCTTGGTTCTCAAGCCAAAATATGGGATGTCACGCCACCGTCTCATGTCACATACATCAAGTAGAAAGTTCATTCTAAACAAAACGTCCATCATTTTATTGTTCGTATAGGTTTTAAGATAATCATTCTAGATAGTTACCATTATTACATGCTAAATTGGTTGTGAAAACATCATTAAGCATGCAAAAGGTCCATTTAGATAAATTCTCAAAATATGTTTGTAACTATTGATACTAACACTAAGGTATCAATAATTTCTTTAAGAGGTATCGATACCACCTGGAAAAATAATACCAAACTTGCATTCTGTTTCTCGATTTAAAACCCAAAGTCTAGAAAATTATCAATACTTGTCATGAAATATCGATATTTTGACCCCGAGTATCAATACTAGAGCAAAGGTATCGATACCAAATCCTATTCTGACTCCCTGTTCATTTCAAAACACAGAGGTATCGATTTTTAAACTCGATTATCGATACCTCTTCCCCAAAACATAAAAATACAACATATAAGTGTATATATCCATTCCAAATATGTTTCTAATTATCATACATCAACTACTAAGACAAATAACCATCCAAACAGCTTAATCAATAGTTCAAAATACCCAAAACTTGTCCGTGCGAGTATCATTATACCATCTTCAATATTCATAAACCTACGCTAATATATCAACTCATAAACTTCTAAAAAGAGCAAAAGCAAAACCAGCAAATAGTCCAAACACATCATGGCATTAAACAAGTCTACCACATTGCCTTATTCCCCAATACGTAAATAAATAAATTAACACCAATGGAATAACACAAAAACTTGCTTGGATCACCTCTCAGAAACCACACCGCTTACACTAGCACACAACTAATTTTCAATAGGTAAAGAAGGGATTGGGTGAGCTTAACAAGCTTAGTGAATCATTAGAATAACCACATCGCAAACATATCATCATGCATCCTCAAGACAACCATTTATAAGTACAATTACAATAGTCCTATGTCTAGTGTCGTAGAGTACCTATCCATGCATTATCTACTAGTTCATCTACACAACATTTACTTGGTCATGCAAGCATATATCATGTAACACACATATTTAATCAAGCATATATCACATTTCACACAAGTCACGTATAACGATAAATTGACACTTGAGGTATGAAACATAAAGTGAGCTTTATCACCACTCATCAGATACACAGATCTCCAACACACC
Source organism: Gossypium gossypioides (assembly GCA_013467495.1). Classification (NCBI taxonomy): domain Eukaryota; kingdom Viridiplantae; phylum Streptophyta; class Magnoliopsida; order Malvales; family Malvaceae; genus Gossypium; species Gossypium gossypioides. Next base: position 17,075,377 of record CM025145.1, on the reverse strand, counting down.
ACATAGACTTATAGAGTCAAACATGTCCAAAGAGTGCAGAATATAGCTAACACTCTCCTTATTTCCCCTCACATGTCCCATTGAATGGAGTTTAGCTCACATTTTCTTATCCCTCCATCATGTCCCAGGCCCTTAATGCCCAAAATCACTATACATATAGGTGAGTACTCACAATCCTATGGCATGCCAGCTATATCCAACAGTTTTGAGATCATAAGGCTAAAATATTTAAAAATAATCACATATCACTTACGGATTACCCGTGCACTATCACTGCATGTTAGCATCTTTTGTAAAACACTATCATCGTCATATAAAATATATATCATGTATACATTTGTACTTTTCACAACAGTTACCATATCCACGTATCACATATTTGAGCTTCTCATCACCATGCACAATTTCATAATCATATAAGCACAGAACCACAAAATGAATATGAATACAAGAAAAATTACACTCATAATTTAAAGTAGGGGTTTAGGCTACTACTAAATTCCTAAATAACACATGAATCGTGTCTATGATTAGCGATCCCAAACACTCACCACTTTATGCTTTCGTTGGAAAGTTGAAAGCTCAACTAAATTTTCCTTAACTCGTAATAGGATCTAATGAATTTGAGGCTTCACACACACCAATCATACAATAAACACATTCAAATAGAAACCAAGGACTCACTTTAACCAACCAAAACACAATCCTAAGCTAAGTTCTCATGTAACCAAAACCTTTAACATAACAAACTTTAAATTTGAATATATCGGTCTATACTCAGTCTTTTCACCTAAAACCAATTCTATTCAACTTATATTACACCTATGACTAATTCCCAACCTTTAAACCACACAAAACTACGTATTTCATGGTATCGACATATTCCGACATGTTTTAAAGCTATTTTCCAAAAATTCATAAAAATATTAGAAATTTTTAATGAAACTTCAAAGCAAGTTTAGAAACCTTCTAATCACGATAAAACATGTTGAAAAACACTTTGAAACCACGTTTTTTCTTAAAATCTTGTAATCCACCATTAATGACCCTATTTTTGACTTTGAACCAAAACTTGCGATTTTGTAACTAAAACTCAATTGTAAAGTCTAAATATCATTAAAAACCAATGGGTAGATGAATGGTTACCTTTGATGAAAGAATGAACGAGTTTTGATGTATATTTGGGAAACCAACAATTGAAGAAGATGATTAAATCTATGGAGTTTTTGGGTGCTTTTCTTGGAGATTTATGTAGGTAATTAATTTGGGATTGATAGGAAATCAAAGTATAATAGCTTGGGGATCAAAAATCAATGGGAGGAGTAAGAGAAAGCAAGGGATGACAACACTAAAGAGAAGGGAAGAAGCTATCGTGGAATAAGCTGGGAGTAGGGCTTTATTAGGTTCAATTTTAAAAATTGGTGAAACTGCAACATAAATGTTCACAGTTTTGACTCTGTTACAAATCAGTCTTTTTTTCTCAAATTAAGGGTTTCTAAAACACTTTTTCAAAAATTGATTTGATTTTCTAAAAATTATAATCAGGAATATTATCGATAAACCATGTCGCAAAATTCCGCACACTCTAAAGCTAAAATTCCTAAAATAGCCCTAAAACTCGTAAGCCCTATTTTGGTGTGTTACATGCCTAACTTTTGGGATTCCTACACAAAATAACACATGTTTTTTTTTTAATTTGAATAAAAGATTAAAATTTTCAAATTCCAAAGTTAATTACCGTCTCTAAATAAAATAAAATGCATAAAATAAGAAAATAAAAATTAATGCACTAAATTGGTCAGATAGAGATCCGACTCATTCGTGTCCCCTTCGTTGTTTTTTCCTTCTTTACGTCTCCTTTTGGGTCCTCTTGATCATCGATATTTTTGTCTTGTACTTGGTCATATTTGAAGTGTAATACCCCATACCCAGTCCGGTCACTATCCTGAGCTATAAGGTATTATAGTTGTAAAACCTTAATCTAAAACATATTTCATATCTAACATAAGAAAAAATAAATTATCATTAATAATTTCCCTTCTTTTCAATTGAATTGGGACCTAAATCGAGCTTACGAAACATTAAAAACAAATTGGGATCAATTCTAGATTAAATTGTAACTTTTATGAAATTTTGACGAAAAAGTCTAAACAGGGGTCATGCGGCTGTGTGGCCAGGTAGCTCACTGTGACCATGTGGACAACTACTGCGCCAAAATTAAAGGATCACAAGACCGTGCCATAAGACTGTGTGGGGTACACGACCATGTGGCAGCCCATGTCACTAGTTGTGTGTACCCAAAACTACCTTAAAAAACAAGCCATTTCACATCCAAATGCTTGGGCTCCAAGCTAAGCGATAACCAACAATCAAACTCATCCAAAATGTGCCTAAACAAGCCAAAACATACAAATTCACAATCAACCTATGTACATAACCAATATGCCCCCATTGACACTACAATTCAAACATCAATTTAAACTATAAATAAGAACCATAATCTCCTATTTCATAATAGCTTAAACATACCAACTCACTAACATCCATTCCACGAGCACAACATTCTTACTCAAACAAATATAATGACCATTTCAAATTCACCAAAAACACCAAATGCTAGTTACCATTAATTAACATATTATATCAACCACATCAACCAAGTACCAAAATGACATTTACAAGCTACCATTCCACCATAAGTTACTTATCAACTAAGGGTTTAAAATATATACATATATACCCTAATTACATGCCACTTTTAACCTTACCAAAATGGACAAAAAGACTACCGAAAATATAGCGGATAGTGTGTGATCTCCTAAGCTGATCCAATTGACGCCACGATTCCAATAGGTCTACAATAATAAAACCAAAACGAGGTAAGCTCATACAAAGCTTAGTAAGTTCGTGAAATTAAATATATTATATATAATAATACCCAAAAATTATAATATAGCATCTTTTCTTATATTTCACCTATCTCAAATAGTCGAGACATCAAAACCTGTAGTACTCACACCACCAAATTCACCATGTCATAAAATCACAATTTAATATATAAACAATTTCTTGGCTCAAAGAACGTTAATAAACCAAACTTCGGATACACGAAAGAGAAATACTCATTCGAGTCAACACAAGGACATTAACCGATGCTCGATGCTACTCACACAAGCTTCAAAGGGTTCGCGACACATGCAAGATCTCAAGCCATCGATACATCATCCATCACCGTTATAGAGTACCTAATACAAAAGTACACCTGCTAAAAGCCTACTAGGCTCAAGGCCTGCTTCTTCCTAATGACATGTCATTTGTATTCCGACTATTTACTAAGTTCACACGGGCCTATCATACTTACTAATAACTCACAATTTCGATATTAACCTTCCATCATGTTAATCATTCAATAACTAAACTAATAACAATTATTGTCACTAAATTAAATAAGTAATAAGCAATTTATTATAAACATAAATAACATAATACGAACTTACCTATGTAATGGCTACCGATATTTGACGACAACTATTCAACAATCTTTTCTTTCCCACGATTATCGATCGATCTACTCGTTTCTTGATCTAAATATAATAATTCAATTCAAGTAACCCAATTTAACATCTTAAAATACATTAAATCTTTAATAATATTTTATACATTTACCCCAAACTTTTACCTTTTATACTATTTGGTCCCTAAAACCAAAACTTCAAATTTATCACTATTAAACCAATTCCAAGCTTAACAAAATTTTCTAGGGTCCCCATTCAATCCATAATTATTATATTTTTCCCAAGAATTTCTTTTTAACTTTCCTATTTTAACAAATGAGTCCTTAAACTTGAAGCTAACAAAAAATTACGTCTCAAAACAACAAGCATAATACTAAACTACTTAACATCAAAATCATTCAATATCAACAATGGAAAACTTCTAAATATTGGACAGTTTCACAATTTAGTCTTGGATTAACTAAATTAAGCTATAACCATTTCAAAAACATAAGAATCATGAAAAATTGAGTTGAAAACCACTCACATGCAATAGAACTAAGCCTAACCGAATGATCTCTTATTCTTTAATGGAGGTTTCGGTTGACTTTAAGCCAAAATGAAGAAGATGATGGCTTTCTTTTACTTAATTTTATGTTTTATTCATTAAGTACGATTTTACCCTTTAATAATAACTCAAATTTCAAAAATAACTCTTAAATCATCCACTCTTAATTTTATGTTTTATTCATTAGGGTCAATTTTCCACTTAAAGCCCTCAATTCATGATTTTATACTCCTTTAATACAATTAACTAATAACATTAAACTTTTACAACTTCTACATTTTAGTCCTTTTACCTAATTAAAATAATCAAATGATCAAATTAACGTACCAAAGTTTTATACGACATTACCATGACCATCTAGATACTAATTAAATAATAAAATAACATACTGATCATAGTTGTGGTCCCGAACCATAGTTTTCCATACCACTGAAAACGGGTTGTTACAACTCTTCCCCCTAAAGAAATTTTTGTCCCCGAAAATCTTACCAGAGAAAAGGTTTGGGTATTGCATTTTCATAGTTTCCTCAAGTTCCCAAGTGGCCTCCTCAACACCATGACACTGCCATTGAACTTTTACTAAAGATCTTCGCTTGTTTCCAAGTTCTTTAACTTCCTGAGCTAATATTCTATTTAGTTCTTTACTATACGACATATTAGGCTGCAACTCTATCTCAAGTAGAGAAATCACATGCGAAGGATCTGATTTGTATCGTCTCAGCATCGGCACATGAAAAACATTATGGATCTTTTCAAGTTCTATCGATAATGCCAAACAATATGCCACTGGGCCTATTCTTTCAATAATCTCATACGGGCTAATAAACCTCAGGCTAAGTTTACCCTTCCGTCTAAAATAAAGAATCTTCTTTCAGGGTGAAACTTTCAAGAATAATTTCTTGCCAACCTGAAACTCGAAGTCTTTTCTTTTATGATCAGCATACGATTTATGGCAATTTGTAGCAGCTTTCAAACAATCTCGAATAATTCTAACTTTATCTTCAGTCTTGCAAATTACATCAATGCTAGAAATTTTTGTATCACTCAACTTTTTCCAATATAACGAAGTTCTACGTTTCTAACCATATAGAGCTTCTCCAGGTGGATATTGTAGATGACAAAGTAGAATAGTTGTTATTGTTGTTCCATCATTTAAGAAACGTTTTCTATCAAAGTAAGTTTTGTTTACTCAGGTCAGTGATGGTCTTTTTCTTGCATTCGTTTCCTCACACATGGATTCATGGTAAAAGTTCATTTGATTTTTTTTGCTGACTCATAATGCTCCAGTGGCCCAACACAAGTGACAAGTGCAGGAAATAAAAAAATGAACACCAAAAACTTGGTTACGCTGTTTGCATTCTTTCTAAGTCTATCAGGTCTTACCTAAAGAGTTAAACCACTATTCTTCAACACGTACAAGTAATGTTTTAAATTCTAAAATTCACCATGTAGCAACCTCACATGCTCATACAAAAATATGGATACTCTCCATTAAGACTTCCCCATGAAAGCATAGTTGTAAACCAAGTGACCCACTTGAGTTTACTAATTATAAAATGCATTCTAAAAAAGGTTTCTCATTGAATAAATGATAAGTTCTCTCTCTCGTACATATGACCTAATGCAAGCCTGTCATATATAAGAGTTTTGATTTGCTAAGATACAAATCAATTACAATCGTTCCCCTCAAGTAACTTTACAAAAAGGACTACAATTATCTTCATAAAGACTAAGATAATTACTGAGATCTTCTATATATCCTTAAGTCAACATTATCCGATCTCGACAAATAAGGAAACTATTGCATTGAAACGGTTGGATCCAACCCTTTTGAGATGGGCCAAAGTAACTTTCATACAATCAACAATTGTAACTTAAGCAAGTTATCGTTTAATCCATCAATACAAGTTGCACTAGCCCTTATAGTTGGAAGCATAATTGTTTAAACATAGTGGTTATCATGAATGTTAATAATCTAGTTTTTCAACATCTGGGGTTTAGATTTGGTATTTATTATTATCAACTAAGATGGTTTAGATAATATACTTTAGCTTATGAATAAATGATAAGAATTTTTTTCCTCAGCCAACTTGAAGAAATAGATTGACAAATATATTTATTTATTTTCCGAAAAGGAACCATTCATGTCTTAATAAAAAGCCTACAATTTTTAACAATAAAATAAAATATTTACATGATTTTAAAATCGTTCACTTACTTAAAAAGGATGAATGCCAAGTTTGCTTCAAATTTCAACTCCATTGTAATTTGATTGAGCTCAAATTTAGGCTATTCCAGCCTAGCCAATCTAATTAGACCAATCCAATAAGTAATTAAGATTAAATGGTCGGTCTTTGATCATTAGTAAAGCAATTTAAAGTTCCTTGGCAATGTTAGATTTTAAACACGATTATTAATAAAATTATAACTTATGACATATTTTAATCCTGTGACGGATTATATAAAATAACATAAAAATAAAATCATCATTATATATATTGATTAGAATGAATCAAAATTTGTAAAAAAAATAACACAAACATGAAAGCAATACAAAAATAATATTAAAAATACAAATATATAACACGAAATAATACAATTAAAATTATAAATATATGTGAACCATAAATATATAAAAAATTATAAATTCAAAAACAAATATAAACACAAATATAAATCTTATTCATTTTTTAGTTTCTTTGGTTAATAAGCTAATTTAAATGAACTCTGGAAAGTGACAAAAGAAAATGATAAAAGACATACCATGATTCAATTTTCCTAATTCTTGCAAGTAGCTGTTTTGTATAGATTTAATCTAATTAAAATAATATTATAAACTCCATACTTGATTTAATTAATTTTTATATTTACTCCTAAAAAATTAGCCATCAAATAGTATTTTTCTTCATTCATTTTAAATTACAATTTCTTTATAAAACATAATAGAATATAGTGAAACATTCATTAGAGAGCAAGTTAGTGACAATACTTTTGCTGTATACTTGTTTGAGAAGCTAACAAAACATTTTATATAGAAATTTAATGTAGTAATAGTCAATGTAAGACGTCGGGTTGCAGTCCTATTCTTTTTCTTTTTATTTTCTAGACTAAATTCAAATTTATTTATTTATTAAAATATTTTGTAATTAAATATATTGATTTTTAATTAATAATACAGAACAAACCAACTGGAATTACTAAAAAACGTTGTCCAAAATCCAACTTGAGTGAGTAACACGAATATGAGACAAGTAATGGTGATTTTTAGATCCACTTTGTAAAAGTTATTAATTTAATTATTGTATTTTAATTTGGTGATTTTTAGTTTTGTATTTTTTAAAATTTAAAATTTCAGTTTAATTAAGTTAAGCCTCTACTATTTCTAAAATCTAATGTGTCAAATATACTATCATATGTGTAATGTTATGTCAACTTATTATTTTCACATTACTCAATAAAAATACAATTAATGGGGTAATTACTATCATTTGTGTCAAGACTGAAAATTTAAAATTTGAAAAAGTGTATTGACTTAGAACGACTCAATTAGAGAATATGAGCCAAATATACAATTGTACACATAATAGAAGACCAATAATCATATTTAACCAAACAAATTTAAATGTTACTATTTGGGTCAGGACTAATATTTCAAAATTTGAAAAGTACAGAGACTAAAATTGACTAACTCGAAAAGTACAAAGATTAAAATTGATCAAATTAAGGTTCACTTTAATTTACACGCACATTGATACCATGTGCGTAGATTAAAACAAAATTCGTAGTCTGAATTATTTAATTGATTATGATTATTAGTTCTAAAATCAATAATTGCAAGGATAAATTGAGTAGTGCTATGAACAGTGTCAATTGCTTTAGGTACTAGTGAAGAACAAAGTAGAAAAATAATGAACACTCGATATGTTTACGCACTTCGGTTTCCCTACATCTGAGATAATTCATTATCTTAACAGCTCGTACAACAAGTGATTACAAGCACTAACACTCACCAAATTAGTAACCTCACTTTTGCACCTAAGATCTAGATTGCTCTCCTCTAAATTTTCCCTCTAAAAACTTAGGATAAAAATTGTGTGACTCACTTAGTTACTTACAAAATGCACTCTGAAAAACAAGTTCTAAATAATTGAATAAGTGCTAAAATTCTCCGCACATTTTACCTATACAAGTCTTTCAACATATAATAGTTAAAGGCTTATTAAGATAAATATCAATTACAATCAATCTTGCCATCAAAATAGCAAGATAATCAACAAGAATGATATCTCCAATATGACCAAGATAAATCTTTAAACCTTTAGGATATGTTATGAAGTTACCCGATCCAATCTCCTTAAAATAAGAAACTCTATTTCCTTGATCCAATCCAAATCAATCTTCAAGATATGTTTTTATAACAGATTTGGATATCATAGATGAGCTTACATAAGTCCAAAATATCAACAAATATCATAGCCCAATGGATTTGTTACAAAATATTTATTAACTTAAACATGACAAGTTTTTTTAATTGCTAGTGCCACAACCAATTGGCACTGATCTAGGCACTACTCAAAATCTACCTTAAGAATGGTAGAATTAGTTTGGACAATTTTTTTAACGGAAGTTTGGATAATATTTTGTGGTTGTTACATTACTTGTTTTGAATTGATAATTTATTACTTATTATAATTTTGTTATTCACTATATAATTTGTGGTTATGCAGTAAATATATGATTAATATGTAACAAGGAAACTAATTCACTTATCTTATAGTCTTTAGATTATGGAAGTTTATTAATAATTTCATTGTTAAAGTTGTAATTTTAGAGGACTCTTAAGGTAATAGTCAATCCCATTGAAGATTTTATAAGAATCTATTTAAAGGGATATGATAACAAAGATAAAATAGTTTTTATAAGAAGATAATATCTTCTATCTAATTGGAAGTGTAACTCCCTAAACCCCTCTCTGTCGTTAGAATAGGGTCACGGGCATTACTAACCAATCAGAACATTTAATTTCATCGCAAGCAATGGTGCAAGCTAAATATTAACATCACATGATACAGGAGCAATGTATCCTAACTTAATATTTTCATAATCGGGTCTTATACAATTTAATAATGAATCATGCTATATCATTCCAATTCAGAGTAAAAGTTACTTTTACAATCTTTAAAAGTTACTTTTAAAAATAGTCTAAAAATAGGTAGGGACTAATTTAAAACAAATCTAGAAATTTAGCATAAAATCTCAAAAATGCCTAGAGACAGGAGACACACGACCGTGTGGAATGCCCCAGACCGTGAGAATTTCAAAGTTGGGACACACGGCCGTGTCCTAGACGTGTCTTTACTCATGTGGAAACTACATTTATACTATTATTCTACATGTTCAGGGCACACGCCCGTCTGTGTTGCCCATGTGTGTCACATGACCGTGTGACAGACCGTGTCTCAGGCTGTCTGTACTTATATGTACCTTAAAACTCAAGTTTGCCAAATTTTGTTTACTTGGACACTAATCAACCAATTCACCAATCATTTAATCTATTCAAAAATCAATTAAACATGCTTAAAACATGCCAAAACAATCATACTAAGTGCCTAACCAATGTACCCTCATTGGTACCACATTTTATATCTTCAAACAATTTGACAAAACATCAACCATTCATAACTTTCATTCATACCAAAATTTCCAAAATTGAAATAACATTTAACTACTTAGGCTACCAAGCTTTAAGCTAAACACATACCAAACATTAAGCTAAGCTATCATACCAAACATAGCCTCAGCCGCAACCATATATACAAATAACCATTATTTCACTAGGAAACCAAAATATCATCACATTATAAAAAAATCAACCAAAGGACCTCCTAAGTACATGCCATTACAAAATAGAACATCACCACACTTGAGTCCAGAATTCGTTGTTGGATGCTGAATCTACGGCAAACCGAAAAGTACCTAACTTGCACATAGAAAACAAAATCGCACGTTGAGTAAAAACTTAGTGGTATTTCTATAATTGAACAATAAAACATATTATAAAGGTTATAAGGCATTATAACATGTCAGTATACAAGTCCTATTACATCATCTAATTATCCAATCTATTTACATATCTTAAACTAAGCTTATAAACTAATATCCATTATTTACCCCTGTTTCAATTTCATTAAACTCAATTTCTCAGTGATACAATATAATTTCATCAACCAATCATTAAATCACATATGTAACAGGATAATTCATCACTAATTGAACTCAATTGCACAATTATAACAATATATCATATTTTCAAATCTATTCAATTTAGTCCTTATCACAATAAGTAATTCGAATCAGTTCAATTCAGCTGGTTCTAACATTTCTAGCTTACCATATGTCATTACCATGTAGCACAATTTGTGAATGTAACAATTGAAAAGATCCAGGTTATAGAAATACAAACCGTAAACTCTGAGCTATTCGTCGACGACCTTGCCTTTTCCCTTCTTTTGCGAGGAATTTGAGTCGACGTTAACTACGAAAATAAATAAACCATACATATAATTTATACACAAACAATTTCACATTTAATTGCTACTTTATAGAACTTTTACACTTTTTTCCATTTAGTCCCTAAAGTCGGGACTAACTTAACTTCCACATTTAACCCCAAATTTTAATATAAAATTCACTCTATGCCGAATTTAATTCCATAATTCTCATTTTTACCCCTAAATTTTGAATTTTTTTAGAATTTAGCCCCTATTGCTCAAAATCAACAATTAATTCCATAATTTAGTCCTTTTCCACTTCTAACTTAAAAATTTATCAATTTAATCCCTACAACTCCAACTAATCAACAATGGTAACATTATCAATCTTGAACGATATTAAAAATTGCAACATGGGTCAGCTAGCCCTAAGTACCGAGATTCCAAAAACGTAAAAAATATAAGGAAAGAACTAAATTGCACTAACCAATTTGAAGTTGAAATGCTTGAAACCCCTAATTCCGTTAAACTCTTTCTTTCCTCTCCTTATGTTTCGAATGCATGCAAAAGAGAATTAAAATTCCCTTTCATTCCATTTTCCTTAATATTCTTTTCATTTATTTTCATTTTATATATTATTATAACATAAGTTTTATTGTTTAATTTAATTAATATTATAACACTATCATCATCAACTACCCCACCACCATCCAACATCATTTAATTATGGTGTAATTACTACTTTAGTCCCTTTTATTGATTTAAATCTATAATTCAACTTTTGACCTTTACACGATTTAGTCCCTATACCATAATAGTTCCTAATTCATGCAATTAACTTATCCAAAATTCAATTCGCCTCTAATGTAACTCCGCAAATATTTAATAAAAATATTTATGAGTCTAGTTTACGGAAATGAGGTCCCGATACCTCAATTTCTAAAACCACCGACTTTAGAACCGATACTTTTACCTTGTCTAAATTCCCAAATAATTAAAATTATTAGGCCAAACCTCAATATAATATTGTAATACCCTCATAAATATTAATATATAATATTCACAAATTCTATCATCAAAAAACAACATTCTGAAATCACCGTTTTCGACTTCACTGACTTTCAGGTCATTACAGAAAGATAAATTCAAAAAAATTTTGATGAATTGAAGCTATGTCAAAGTTGCCTATAAAAGACTTAAAATACTTTTTCATGAGCACAAATGTGTGCAAAGAGTTAAAATATATTTATATTGAGGTACGATTTAGTGTTTTTTTATTATTGTTGTTTTCACTTTTGGGAAAGTGATTATTAGCTTTGTGTGAAAATGGTTTGAATGGAAAGCGAGTTCATACAACATGAGCAAAGTTGCAATTATTCTTGGTAAACTTCGGTAGATTGGGTTGGTTAGCAAAGGTTGTATGGGAAGTTTGTTGTTAAACCCAAAAATATTAAAGGACTAGTACAACAGTAATTCAGGGTATTTAGTTATAAAACTTTCTACTTATGAGGGTCTTAGTGTAATTATATGAATCTTGCTAACTGTTTTGGTAATTGGTTAGATTCCAAACATTAGTCTCATTAATTTAGAACCATATACTTTCTTTAGTGGGAAACATTGTGGCGAGGAACATTAATTTTGATTCTAATGAATTGGTTTTGGAGATCAAGTATGGGAAGGTTAAATAGGAGATGGATGTCATTCTCCGGGGAGCACTATCTCATTTCTGTATTCATTTTCTTCCTTCTATCTTCTTCTCTAGTTTGTTTTGTAAGAGAGAAACTAAGGAGCAGTCTACATGGTGGGAGAAACTAGTGTATTAGCTTATGAAATTGAGAATTTAGTAAATTGGTAATCTTTCTAACTTTTCTGTAACTTTCGATTCAAAGATAAGGGAAGAAAAATAGAGGATTTTAGTTTAATTCATTGAATTTATACTGTGATGGTTAAGGTCATATTTAACCTTTAAAGTTTCTTTATCACACTCGATTTTTAGTAAAGTCCCAAATTTATAGGAGATTTGGGAGTTAATTGAATAAATTAGTAAGTTGCCGAGCTCTACTAGAAAACTTGGAATCTTTTTCGTCACACTCGGGTTTCATTAAAATCTTAAATTTAGAGGAGAGAATGGAGTAAATTGAACAAACAGTAAATTGGCGGGGTTAGGATATTTAAAAATTTTAGTGGCTATTGGGCAATTAGTTGGGTTTTAATTATTGTCTGGTTAAGATGGAATCGACTAGTTCCATGGTGTGGGACACAATAATTACCGATGGATGGTTGATTTAGGCTTGGTGACCGTGTGATGAGGGCTATATATTTAGGTGAGGAGGGGATATTCTTGCAAAAGGAATTCTTCTCATTTCTGTTTGTAGATTTCCTCTCATCTGCATTTGTCTTCTTTGGTTGTTCCAAAGAAGAGGAAAACTTGGGGGAGCTCTACATGGAGTAGTAGTCATAAGATTTGAAGTCCAAAAGTAAAGAAATTGAGAAACTGGTAATCTAACTTATTTTTTTATACTCATAGATTGAAGGAAGAATAAGAGTAAGGATTCTTAGTAATTCTTTGAATCATGGGTTCTGGATTTTAAGGTTTGAATGGCTTTGATTTAACCGATATATGATTGTCATTCTTAGTTGCCAGGACGATGGAGGCTCTAGTGCTAGAAAAGCTAAGTTGACGAGGATGAAAGAGTTTAGGTGATTTTCTATACTCCACCTTGGGTATTATTTTTCGTCAAGCTTTAGAATTATCATGATTGTGTGTTGCTCTGGATCTACTCTGAAATCTTTGGTTGTATATGATTACAATGTTTGGACAAACTACACATGCATAAGACTATGGACATGAATGAATGTTTCTAGTTTACTCTCTAAATGTACATGGTGTTGGTGTATTAATGTGATTAAATGAGGCATGCTCCTTAATGTATTAGTATTTGGAATGATATGTATGAAAAGCATGTTTATATTATATGCGGAGTACGGAGGAATTTACCTTGACATGGTAGATGAATATATCAATAATTGGCGAAATAGCGGAATGGGCTGATTGTTATGGGATTCAAGGGATTTGGGCAGCATCGTTGAATGGTTATTTACTGGCTCATTAAAGAAACTCCGTGATGATGATCTATCGACTCTATAGAGCGACACCACGACAACGATTATTGACTGGTCTTTCAGGGTGACACCTTAGAAGAAGTTTATCGATTCTTCAGAATAATAGGTGCATTACACCATAATGTGTAAGCCCATAGCTGGGCTATGACAACTTATAAAGTCCTCTAGGATACTAAGTATGGGATCATAGTTTGTAAGACCATAGTTGGGCTATGGAAAAATATGAAGTCCGCTAGGACATTGAACCAGAAAGCCCACCAGGGCATAAAAAGGGGTAGTCGTCGTATGACTTGCGTGGTGGGTAGTAAGATAGAATGATCATGGTGTGACTGAGAACACGGGCAGACGAGATAATAAGAAGATCCGCCAAAATGGGATGGTATGAGGAATTGATAGAAGCATCTTAACGCGGTTATATGTGAGAGGAAGGGGAAATTCTTTTAACGTAAGGAGGACTCTAGTATTCGCTATTAAGGGTCCGCATGAGTTGATGTGGAACCATCATTGGCTAAGCAAGTATAGAATGAATTATCATATTTAAAATCTTAATTAGTGATCGATAAAGAAGTAACTAGAAGAGTGGGTAGTCCGCCAAAGGATCACGTGGAAGGGCAACTCCGCCAAGGCTGAATGATCGATAAAGTCCGCCTGGGATTTTCAAAGAAAGAAGAGGTCTGTCAGGGCTTTCTAGCATGGGATAATCCACATGGGGATAATTGAGGTAGAGGTCCACCAAGGACTTATCAAATGTTGAAGTTCGTCAAAAGAAATTTAGGAAAGAGATAGTTCATCTGGAGTTATCTGCTATTAGGAATATCTTGTTAGAATGGTCTGAAGTAGGAAAGTCTTACGAGACTATCTTGTGAGTATAAGTCTTCAAAGAAATGGATGTTTAATTATAAGCTAAATAAAAAATTCAAGTTTGCAAATGGGAATATCATTAAATGGGTTTTCCTTTAGAAGGAGATACACATAAACGAGATACAAGAAGGTTATGTATCATTTGATGAGTCTAACCACAGGGAATGTAGGGAAGATAGAGATAAAGCCTGATGCAATTGAGTCTCAGAAAATAGTTACAGTAAGAGCCCAAATGCTTCTAAATTGGTCTGATATGTCCGCAAATGTTCCTTTCAAGAGGGACAAAAGAAAGTTTTCTGCTCTAGTCAAACTGTTGGGTCTCTTACTAAAATCAGATAGTTCGCCAAAGGATCACATGGAAGGGCAAGTTCACCAAAGGCTGAATGATTGATAAAGTCTGCCTGGGATTTTCAAAGAAGGAAAAGGTCTGTCAGGGCTTTCTGGCACGGGATAATCCATATGAGGCTAACTGAAGTAGAGGTCTACCAAGGATTATTGAATATGGAATTTCATCAAAAGACATTTAGGAAAGAGATAGTTCGTCCGGAACTATCTACTATTAGGAGTATCTTATTAAAATGGCCTGAAGTAGGAAAGTCCTACGAGACTATCTTGTAAGTAAAAGTCTTCAAAGAAAGGGATGCTTAATTATTAGTTGAATCACAAATTCAAGGTTGCAAATGGGAATATCATTAAATGGGTTTTCCTTTAGAAAGAGATACGCATAAACAAGATACAAGATTGCTATGGTGGCGTAACATTGTAGTCTGGTATTGAGCCCAATGTGAAATAAAGGGGGTCAAGATAAGAATTTTTCGTTGGGATGAAACATCTGCAAGTCCGTCAAAGGTAGCTCGCCAATTCGTAGATTTGCTTAAAACGTATCATTTGATAAGTCTAACCACAGAGAAAGTAGGGAAGGTTGAGATAGAGCCTGACGCAATTGAGTCTCAGAAAAGGGTTACAGCAAGAGCCCAAATGCTTCTAAATTATCCTGATATGTCTGCAAATGTTCCTTTCAAGAGGGACAAAAAAAAGTTGTCTATGCCAGTTAAACTGCTAGGTCTCTTACTAAAATTAGGGAGTTTAGTTATATACATTATATTTCTTTGATTATTGAAACACTTAAGTCACTTGCCAAGATTTTTGTATAGATTCTCACTAAGTTCTTTTGAACTTTCGTATAGAGGGGCATCCTTAGAGGCTACGCCTTAAGGGAATTTATTACGTGTCAATATTGTAACATCCCTAACCTATGTCTATCACTAGAATAGGGTTACGGAGCATTATTGTAAAAACGTAACTCAAATCATTCATTTCCAACATTTCATAATCATTATAAAATCAAAACAAACATATGCATATCATCCCTTATTCGAGCCCTCGAGGCCCTAGAAACACTTTAGAAACAATTCGGGACTAAATCAGAAACATTTAAAACTTTATGGAAAAAGATAGAAACATTCATACTACGGCCGTGTGACCAGGCCGTGTGACTAACACGGTTGAGACACACACCCGTGTCTCAGGTCGTGTGGGCATTTGAAGTAGGGACACACGACCGTGTCCCAGCCCATGTCCGTGCCCGTGTAACTCTTTGACTTGGGTGATAAGGCCTAGCCACATGCCCGTGTGCCAAGCCGTGTAACTCTCGAAATGCAACCTTTAAAAACCTACAAAGGACACATGGCCATGTCGGTGGCCATGTGTCACACACGACTGAGACACACGTCCGTGTCTTAGGCCATGTAGACAAGAAATATGCCAAATTCAAGCCATTTCTTTCACTCAATTCAAGCACACCCTTGCAAGTCATTTGCAGCTATATTCAAGCATTCAAAGTGTACCTAATACTTGTATATTAAAGCTAGAACATTATGGTATTTGTTCATACAACCAATATGCCCAAAAGACACCTCAATCACAACAACTAAACATATACATGTTTTTGCATAAATCAACTTTACTCAACCACAAATCATCATGCAAAGATATAGCACAATTGACCATATGTCATACCTCAACAAAATATACCAAATTGATCATTAAAAACATACATCTACTTGACCATTTCAACATCAACCATAAAAGCACCAAAATACCTATACATGTGCATATTTAACCATTTATCAATTAACTTGTTTCCATATCAAAACATATCAAAATGACCTTACAATTGGGACCACTTCTAAAATTGCATCAAAACCATTTAAATGTCATCATTCTAGTCATTTCCAAATGATTCCATAAACCAAAATATATAAATAAATACCAAATTATGTCCAAATGGTCATAATTCAACCAAACATACTTGACTAAATTTCATATCAAAACATGCCCAAAATGATCACTTTGCAAACATGCCAAATCTTACCACTTTGGCCATGAAACCATGCATCAATTTGATCTTATACACACCAACTTTTAAACATCAAAGTGCCAAAAGCACAACAACCTTCAAGGCATCAAATATCATAAGTTTCATAAATTCAAAGAAACATTACATGCCAATATCATTAACTAAACATTAGACATAAATCCACCTATATATGCCATTATAACCACGACCAAAGCATCAAAATCTACCAATAAAATTGATGGATTGTGTGATGGATCTTAAACTAACTTCCAACCCTATCAAGCTTACGATAATCTGTAAAGTAAGAGAAAGATAACCATATAAGCAATGAATGCTTAGTAAGCTCGTATAAACCATAAGCATAATATTACATTTCGATAATGAAATTTATGGGTTAAACATAAACCTATAACAATGCCTCAAGATTTATCAACTATATAATTATCAATTTACAAATGAATAAGTTCATTAATGTCGCATATATATTGACCATTCATAACATGATAAGATTTCATGAGACATAATATATAATCACCAACCTTTTTATAAGATAATATATCTTTCTATTTACTTACTTTCCATTCCGTCCCCAATGCTTATCATAAGCCTTAACAACATTATTAATTCCCAATTTAATGTATTTATCCATGATTTAGGTAGATTCATCTATAGCATAAGCAGTTTGCTCACATATAAATACATCATTTATCACATTAAACATTTTATAACATCATAATACATCCTAATTACGTACTTACCATTTCATTCTCTTTTCTTACCCGTTTTATATGCATAGTACAAGCATAATCATAAAAATCAATCATATCCACAAGCTTGGCATAAGCCTAAGTACATCAACAACACATGTTAGTTTATTTAAACATGATTCATATGAATTTGACATAGATAACTATTATACTTGAGCGTGATTCAATTGGATTTATCATCCATCTAAACATAACATATTTTCCATGTAGCTCACCATTTCAAAGTCTTTCATACATACATGTCTTGGTTCATATAGAACATTTACCATATCTTTGTAAATTTATGCCCGTTGAACCGAATAGAATATCGTTAGATACGCGGGATAGCTCACACGAAGTGTGCTAAACATATAACCATAGTCTGTCCTTTCCTGTACATATATGCTCACACGAGCTATGAGATGAGTATGCTTACACGGGCTGTGAAATGGGCCTGCTCACACGAGCTGTGGGTCAGAACGTAGCTACACGGTGCTGCTCCACAAGTTGTCGAGTATCTGCAATAAATGCCGAAACTTAGCCACCGGTAGGACATTCAAGATCAGCACCCAAAACATGTAAACCCTGTTGACATGTCATTTGTATCCTACAAATTCCTAAGGTTCAAACGGGGCTTGATAGTCGTCGTACATTGTTGAATTTCCATCGTTTCATGACAAGATAGATTGCGTAATAACATGTATATATATTGATTCAATCACTATAGAATCACATATTAATCAACATTATACAAAATTCAGTTCATACGAACTTACTTGGCTAAATTGCATAAATGTCAAAGTACAGGGGTATTTTGGTAATTTTCTATTCTCCTCGATTTTCCACTCTATCTTGATCTCAATTAATAATTTCATTCAATATATTAATTTAGAAAGTAAAAGAATGTATTTTATGCAATTTATTAATTTTCATATTTTTACAAAATTTCCCCTAAAGTTTTACTTTTATTCAATTTAGTCCCTGAGCTTAAAACATGTAAATTAACCAATTTTAAAACAAACCCATGCCAACTTAATATTCATGGCATCCAAAATATCCCATTCATGCAACAATTTCACAACATATCAAAGGTACGAGCAAGCTGGACCTAGTTGTAACTATCTCAAAAACATAAAAATTATTAGAAACGGGGCTAAAACGACATACCAATTTGGCTTTAAACATGCCAAAATGTCTAGGTCTAAAATGGCTCCCTTTTCTTCTTTTAACATCGGTGAAGAAGAAAAAAAATAAAGATGAACAAACTTTTGGTTTTATTTAATTTAATTTAATTTATCGAATTACCATTTTAATCTTGGTTAATAAATAAATAAAACACCAATTTCATACCCAAAATTATCCACTAACTCCTTTGAATGGCTTAATTACCATTTAAGTCCCTTTTTATTTATTCAATTAACCATTTAATCACTCAAATCAAATAATGATCAAATTTTACATCCTTTACGATTTAGTCCTTTTTAATTAATTAACTATCGAAACATTAAAATTTTTCAACGCAACTTTAATAGCACCTTAATGACACTCTATAAATATTTATAAAAATATTTACGGCTCGGTTTATAGAAACGAGATCCTGATACCTTATTTTCTAAAACCACTTAACTTTAGGGTCTTACCACTTGAACTTAATAAATAATTCGAATAGCATAAATTACCATATCAAAAATATTTTAAAAATCATAGTTGACTGGTAAATATTAACTAATAACATTTATGAACTTACTCATCAAATTTGTGGTCCTGAAACTACTGTTTCCAACACCACTGAAAAACGGGTTGTTACAAATATGTTGGAGTCCTAATTTACCAGTCAATGTAAATAGTTGATTATGCTTAGTAAGGTAAAATGATTATAAAAACCGTAGTGTATGTAGAGGGTTTATCTGTAAAATTGATTGATAATTAAAAATATTGAAGTAAAGTTATTGTAATAATAAATTAAGTTAGATCCACTGATAAGTAACTTGGGTTAACTATGATACTTGGTACCCGAACCTGGCGATTGGTTCGATTATAAAGTGTTACAAATTAGTGGTATCAAAGCTTCGATTTAGCCAATCCTCTGGACATAAGAAGTTAAAGAATAGCCTCTATATGCTTGGTACCTTCGAATTGGCTTAGTCCCTAATTTGTTATAAAGTTATTGTATGTTATGAGATTGGGTGCAAATTGGCAAGCTGAAGTGGGCTTTATGTTGTGCAATTCAAGAATGATGAAATGAGAAATAAATGAAGCAACATATGGAAGATAAATAAAGAGAGTAAAAAGGGAATCTTCATTAACAATAAAAAGAGGGTTATTACAAGCTACAACCAAAGTTTTAATTCTCCCTTAAAGCAGACTCTTTTGGAGAATCAAGGTTAGACACTCCCAAGTCCTGAGTGTAAAAGAGCTCCCTAGATTCCTTCCACTCCCTCTAAAATTCCTTCCATCTAAACCCCAAGAGATTGAAAAGTTTGAAGCCAAGGTCCGCATTGGTAATTTGGCACCTACAATTAAAGTTTACTTGGCTCAAGTCAAGGGGACCCGCAGCGACCTATGCATGCAGGATCAAGTTATCCCTTAATTTAGGCAAATATTCTTGAATTCTCTTCTAGGTGTCTGCCTTGTATTTTTCCAAGGCTTCATTTTTCTCCCTCTAGGTTTGCTCCTTCTCGACGAGGTGTTGCTCCTCGAGGGCCTCTAGCTGGCAAACCCTCTCCTCCAACTCTTTTGCTCGAGTCTCTAAGGATTGGTATTTGGTCTCCCACGTGGAGAAAGATTTTGAGAGCTCACTAGTTTGGCGCATAGAGGCTTCATATAATTGACGAAGCTAGTGAAGAGATTGCTCGTTAGAGAGAAGGGCCCTCTTAGATTTGATCTTTTTTACTTCAATTTTAGCAAAAACCTTTTGGAGGGCCCAGCCCGCGAAACCACACTCCACTGTTAGCTTGGAGAAGGAACCCGCCAGATAAATGGGAGTGGGCTTGTGAACACTAGTGATGGGAAGGAAGGATAAATGAACTCATTTAACTCCTAAGACAGCTCCTTGTCTTATCTTTGTTAAACAATAAAAGGAGAGAAAGGATACTGGTTCGCGTCGATACGTTTCGGCCAGGAGAAAAAGGTTTCAACCTCACGTAAAGGAGGAGTATAATAGAGGGCACCAATTGGGGAAGCATGGGGAGCTTGGCAAGTAATGTTTAAGTCTAAATCCGTTAGAATTAGAGATGAAGTAGGGGTAGGAAGGTCCACTGCATTGGTGGACTCAATAGGGAGCTCGAAAATGATTGGAGGATGAGTAGGGGATTCACTTTCGAGAAAGACTGGCTCCTTTCCAGGCCTATGGTAGGTTAACTTATTTTTGTTGCTCTCCCTGATGCTAAAGGACCCTCTTTCAAGTCTTAATCTCTTGTAGCTACTACTGCCAGCTCGTGCTCTTGAGTCAACCGCATCCATGTCTTGTTGCGCACTATCTATTAACGCCTCTACATCCATGAATTTGGGTTGGGAAAGTGGTGATGAGAGTAAGAGATGAGTAGGACCTACAACATTAGCAGTGGGGTCAACAATATTCTCAACTAAGTTTCTACCCAACGACTCAACCAAAAATCTTAGAGTCGAGCCAGGGAGGGGTGGAATATTGCAGACAGTGCAGAAGAAGTTGTGGAGGAATATCTGCCTCTTCAATGGATTGAACCATCCTAAGGCTCATGCCAAGATAGAGATCTATTGTTCGCCAACCATTTGGGCTTCTTCCTTTCAAATAGAAGCAAAAAATGTTCCTAACTATGAGGAACCTGTCAGAGTAAGCCCAAAGACTAATCATGATATTGTTATAATCACATACTTATTTTACCTTGTTTATAAATATAAGACATTGTCATTATTATTTTAGTTTCTTTTTCTGTGTATATAAGCTAAATTGTAATAAAGTCCTAAGAAAATATGATTATTCTTAAAAGGTCCTTAGTCAAGTATTATTGTGAGCTAGGACAACAATAATGCATTGAGACTACTTTGTAGTTGACTAATGACCAAGAGTTTTCATTGACATAGGGATGTCAAAATCAATATATTAGTATGTGTTAGAGAACAACATATTTGACTGACCCACTATGACTATGTTTCTTATATTATTATGTAATAATCACAACATTACTCATAGTGATAACTATGTATATAATCCTCAGACTTGGGATCATCATTGTCCCAACATCATGAGTCGTATATTTTGATACAATTAAAACGTATACCGTAATAGGTTGTACTATAAAGATTGATGTTGAATATACCACAACCCATGTAATGGGATATGGTTGATCAAGATAGGATTTATCATTCATACATAATGAAAGCAATATCTTATGCCTCTTAATGGAGTGAGACAAGAAATGCATGGCCATGCTTGACTAAGTTGATATGATATATCACACTTATTTGTTTATTGTAGTCTGCTCAAAAAATCAAGGAATATGAGGTTGGACCATCCAAGTGTGACTATTCCATGACTTGTGTCCAATCTAGATATTAAGGATAAAAGGATATAATACATGAAAAGCTTATCACAGAAAGGTTATGTCGAATCACGAGTTCTTCTAACTTGGTTGGTAATGATGCAATGATAGATGTCATTCATTGTTTGTAATGTTAGAAACGTTTTAGTATTACTACCAACGTTACAAGAGCCTGTAGGGTTACACCCTATAGTTGAAATGAACAGAATCCAAATACATTTGATATTATATTTAATTGTCACATGAATTAAATTAATTTTTTAATTAATTTAATTTGATAGTTAAATATTAAACAAATTATATCTACAAAATTGTTGTAAAAAAATAGAGAACGTAGATAAAATTAATATATGAGTTTGATTCATACAAAATATTAATTATATAT
>CM025145.1:17022435-17036811 GCA_013467495.1 Gossypium gossypioides | reverse complement strand
AAGCTTGGCACAAGCCTAAGCATCATCATCAACAATACACAAGTTAGTGCATTATTACATAACTTACTTGAATTAAACATAAGGTAAGCCATTTCTACATAAACATACATCATTTGATTCATTCACCTTTTCATGAGCATATGCATTATTCCATTTAGAAACTTACCTTTTCCTTTCCTGGTGATACCTTTTGGGTTGATGAATGCCCCGACTGCTTTCATGGATTTAATGAATCAAGTGTTCCAACCGTATTTGGATCAATTTGTGGAAGTTTTTATTGAAAACATATTGATTTATTCCAAGACTGAGTCTGAGTATGATGAACACCTTCGTATTATTCTCTAAACACTCTGGGAAAAGAAATTGTATGCTAAGTTTAAGAAATGTGAGTTTTGGTTGCAGGAGGTTTCTTTTATAGGACATGTTCTGACTGTTGAGGGGATCTAAGTCGATCTCAAGAAAATAAAAGCTATAGTTGAGGGGAAACAGCCAAAAAATGTGCCCGAGCTTCGGAGTTTTCTAGGTTTAGCAAGTTACTACTGAAGGTTTGTCGAAGGATTTTCCCTGATTGCGTCACCTTTGACAAAGCTGCTGCGTAAAAACACTTCGTTTGAGTGGTTTGAGAAACAACGGTCTGGCTTTGAAAAGCTCAAATCTATTCTGACGCAAGCTCCTATTCTCGTTCAGCCCAAATCGGGCCAGGAGTTTGTGGTTTGCAATGATGCATCACATGTCAGACTAGAATGTGTTTTAATGCAAGACGGTAAAGTGGTAGCTTACGTGTCACGACAGCTTAAGACACACGAGGTTAACTACCCTACGCATGATCTCAAGCTAGCTGCAATCGTGTTTGCTCTGAAAATTTGGAGGCATTACCTATACGGTGAAAGGTGTATCATTTACGTTGATCACAAGAGCCTCAATTATCTGTTAATTGAAAAAGAGTTAAATCTTAGGCAGCATACATGGTTTGAGTTGCTTAAGGATTATGACTGTATAATAGAGCATCATCTTGGTAAGGCTAATGTGGTAGTCGATGCTCTTAGTCGTAGAGCGATGACTGAATTAAGGCAATGTTCGCTCGTCTGAGTTTGTTAGGGGATGGGAGTTTGCTAGCTGAACTGCAAGTTAAGCCATCTTGGGTCGATCAGATTCGAACTAAACAGTTAAGTGATGAGTCTCTGGTTCAACATATGCAACAAATCGATTCATGTGAAACTTCAGAATTTAGTTTAAACAACGACAAGGTTTTGCGTTTCAGGGGTCAAATTTGTGTACCTAACGACAAGGAGTTGAGGCGATTGATTATATAGGAGATGCATAGTAGCCCTTATGCTATGCACCCTAGTGGAAAAAAAATGTTTTGGGACCTCTGAGAACTTTATTGGTGGCCTAGTCTGAAATGGTAGGTGACTGCCTTTATATCGCACTGTCTGACATGTCAAAAGGTTAAGGCCGAACATCAATTGCCTTCTGGTCTGCTTCAGCCAGTTAAGATTCCTCTATGAAAGTGGAAGCGTGTAATGATAGACTTTGTTAGTGGGTTGCCTTTAACACCTACTAAGAAATATTTAGTTTGGGTCATCGTTGATCGATTCACCATATCTGCTCATTTCATTCTTCTTAGAATAGATTACTCACTGCAGAAGCTCGCTAAGCTTTATATTTATGAAATCATGAAACTACACGAGATTTCGGTCTCAATTATCTCTTATAGAGATCTACATTTTACGTCTTGGTTCTGGAAGAAGCTTAATGAGGCATGAGGCAATCAACTTGATTTCAGTACTACATATCACCCTTAGACCGATAGACAGTCTAAGCTAGTAATTCAGATCATAGAGGATATGCTTCGAGGTTGTGTAATAGATTGTTGAGGTAGCTGGGAAGATTACGTATCGTTGGTTGAGCTTGCGTATAGTAGCAACTTCCAGTCTAGTATTCAAATAGCACCTTACGAGGCTCTGTATGGGCGTAAGTGACGTACTCCTCTTGTTAGACGGAGTTAAGCGAACGTTGGATTTTAGGTCTTGAGCTAGTTTCTAAGACTGAGAATACTGTCAAGTTGATCCGAGACCATCTTAAAGCCACTTTTGATTGACAGAAATCTTATGCAGATTTAAAGAGAAAGGATATTGAGTTTTCTATAGGTGATTAGGTGTTCCTGAAGGTGTCTCCATGGAAAAAGTTTCTCTGATTTAGACGTAATGGCAAGTTGAGCCCAAGGTTCATTAAACCATATCGTATCCTGAAACGTGTCGGACCAGTTGCTTATTAGTTAGAATTACCCATTGAATTTCATCAGATCCATGACGAGTTCCACGTCTCAATGTTGAGACGATACCAGTCTGATCCGTAGCACATCGTCCCTGTGAAAGAGATTGAGGTAATACCAGATCTGACCTTCGAGGAGGAGCCTGCCCAGATTTTAGATCGAGATGTCAAGGTATTGCAAAAGAAAATTATTCCTCTATTTAAGGAGTTGTGGCAGAATCATGGCACCAAGGCCCACCTGGGAACCCAAAAAGTCCATTCGTCAACAATATCCTTATCTGTTTAAGTCAGGTAAATTTCAAGATCGAAATTTCTTTTAGGCGAGAGAATTGTAACGCCCCAAAAATCTAAATGTTTGACTATTGAAGTCCGTCGTAATTAAATCCCCGCATCTGTAGCTAAGTACTTTGCGTATGTGTTTGAGGTTAGGGGGTCCGAGTAGTGTTTTTAGGAAGTTCTACTCTTTTATTTTAAAGTAACCTCTACTCTTGAGATCTTGACTTAATTTTACTTCAGTGCAAACCTGTGTCACGAATGAGCCTAATAGTTCAATGGTTAAGCTCCTGTATTCAGTTTAGACCTGTGTTCAAGTCCCGGAGTATGCGATAGGGAAGATTTTTGCTAAATGATGGGAATCTAATTAGTAGTTAATTAGGATTTAACATTAGTTCTTCTTCTACTCTTTTATTTTCTTTTTCTTCGTTTTCGTTTCTTTCTCTTTATCTTTCTCTTTTGTTCTTTTTTATTACTTTCGTCAAGTGGATACAAGACTAGTTGAAATTTAAGCTGTTAGTTACGTTGACCGAAAGGTTATTGAGTAAGTTTCACTGCCATTTCATCTATTTCTGCAGTATTTCCTTTTGTTCTTCATAGTATGTTCTGAATTGGGTGTTTCGTGTGTTCTGAATCAGAAGTAGCAAACCTCAACACATTAATTTGAGTAATTGTTGTTGATCTTTCGGTACATGTTGATCTCATTGAAGGATTTGTGTCGAAACTTTCGACATATGTATTCTACATGTAACTGTATATTATTGTCAATTAAACTGGTTGATTGAGTTGTCGAATGGTCATTTTAGGCCTCAAGGGTCTTTTACGCTAATTCTACCACAAACTAATTCAGGTGCATACCAAAAACCCGATTTTTTACGAATGTTAGATGCCTAAAAACATGGCTATCGACGCCATACGGCTGTGTGCCAGGCTGTGTTGTAGGCTGTGTAAGCCACACAACTGTGTGGTAGGCTGTGTAACTCACTTTCCAAAAAGTAAGAGCCATATGGGCATGTGTCCAGACCGTGTGTGGCCATGTTAGTGCAGGGTTCACACGAGCGTGTGTCCAGGCTATGTAACTCACTGTTTACAAAATATGGATCACACAGACGGAGGACACGATCGTATGTTAGGCCGTGTGAGACACATGGGCAAGCACATAGCTATGTAGGCCAGTTTACGACAATTTTCCATATTCTGAGCAACGCTCAAACCGAATATAAGCCTTCTGTGAGGCTGTTTGAACTGAATCAAAATGCTTAAACTGATATTCTACGATCTAGAACTTGAATACTAATTTTCAATGTGTGTACGTGTTTGACAAATACTACTAGGATTGAACTATTGTATTCGAGGATAAGTTATATTTACATATTTGTATAGGACTTCGTATTAACTTATATGTGAAGTATGCATATGCATTGGATAGGAATTGATTTAGGAGGAAGTATTTTGTTCTAAACCAGGGGTTAAATCTCTGGTATCCGTGTACTAATCTGGCAGCTAGACTACAACCTCTGAAAGGTGTCAGACCAAAAATGAGTGGTGTGTAGGGCTAGATGGGTAATAAATACCCTAATTGGTGTCTTGGGTTGGTTGGAGATGGTGTGTAGCGGCTGGTACTAAGTAATTGCATCTATTTTGTTCTATTCTACATTTGATTATAGCTTGTCCTATTATCTTTCTGCATGACTCTGATCTGTAATTGAATGAACTGTTTCCTGATTCTAAATCAACATATGCACTTGGATATCTTAGTTTTACTAATAATCTATTGAATACGTAAATAGTTGTGTCCTTTCTGGTATATTAATTCAATTATTGTTGAATGAATTTCAGGTAAATCACAGACTTGATCGAGTTGGCGGATGGAGAGCTCGGTTATGTGTTTATATTGTTTGGTACTATTAATCATGCTAGATATTTTCGTAGTTTCAGTTAGTTGGAAGATAATCTTGGGATACTGGTTTGTCTTTGTCAAAACTTTATCAGACTCTAAAGGGTGCTATTATAATTTGCAAAATGTGTTTTGATTTTCATTTGTTGTAACTCTCTTGGCTTGGCCTTGTCGTCTAGGCCGGTTATGGGGTGTTACACAGAATAATCTGCAGTTTAGAAGCACGATGATGGAGGATCCTAATCAACATTTGAAATGATTTCTCCAACTCTGCGATACTTTTAAGTATAATGGGGTCACTAATGATGCTATTCATCTTCGGTTGTTCCCCTTAACTTTTATTGATAATGCCTTTTCTTGGTTAGATTCACAGGCACCAGATTCTATCACGACACGGGATGAACTTGTTGGAAATTTTTTACAGAAGTTCTTCCCGATTAATAAAGTAGTTCAAATAAGAAGAGAGATTGTTGTGTTTAGATAGATGGGGGGAGAAAGTTTCTATAAGGCGTAGGAAATTTTCAAAATGTTTGTTCAAAATTGCCCGCACCACAAATTTCCTGAGTGGATATGACTGTGGGTACTTTAAAACGTGTTGGTTGCAAATAGACGATCAAGATTAGACAGAGTAGTAGGAAGAGCCCTTATGAATAGAAAATATGAGGATGTGTACGAAATCATTGAGAACATGGCACTAAAATCCTATCAATGGCATATTAAACGATTCACATATGGTTCGAAACCCACCATGATAAAGCTATCCAAGAGGATGGCAAATATCAATAGTTAGTGGATAGACTCAACCATGTCGAATCTGCTTCTACACCATCTATGCATGGGGGAGACAAATTGCTCTTCTATTATATCAACAATCCAATCGAGGATGTAAAGGGGTGGAAGTCCTTATTCGAATACATATAATCCCGGCTAGAGAGATTACACGAATTTGATATGGGAAGGGAACCAATGAGTAGGTCATAATTCAAATCAACTTAAAAATACAAATTATCAACCTCCTTATTTGCAAAAACCCGAGATAGGACCAACCCAAGTAACCATAATACATGTGGTCAGCATCTGGATAGAATTGAGGGAGAGTTGCACAATGAGAATTAATGTCAAGCAGGTGTACCCTGAGTGCACCAACTCAACAAGATCTTTGACTAAGCTCAAAGATCAAATGAGCCAATTGATGAGCATGATGGGAAACATCAAAAGACAAATTGGCTAAGGTATTCCTAGCAATACAGCTGACAATCCACGGAGGGAAGGTAAGGAGCACGTGAAGGCGATAGCACTTTGATCAGGAAAAGTACTAAGTAGCCCAAAAAACCCTACTCCGAAGGTAATGATGGAGAATATTGATGACCCTCAAAAGGAATCTGTAGATGCTAGAGATGAACAGAAGCCAGAAGAGGTAATGATACCGGTAGCGGAACTAAAAAAAGAACCACCTGCAAATGTCAGAATCACAAAGATCCCATTCCCTTCGAGACTTGAAGAAAAACAAAAACGAGATGAGGATAGATTTGTAAGTTTCCTAAATCTGTTTAAAATATTAAATGTTACCTACCTTTAATTGAGTTAATTAAAATGGTTCCCAAGTATGCTAAGTTTTTAAAGGAGATGATGGCAAGGCGTAAGAAAGTTAAGGTAGGAGAACAAGTTAATTTAAATACTTCCTGTAGCGTGACTATTTCAAGACAGGTACCTCAAAAATTGAAAGACCCCGAGAGTTTTACTATTCCCATAGAGATAGGGAATATTCATTTTAATAGAGCTCCATATGATTTAAGAGCTAGTATTAATTTGATGCATTTATCAATTTTTGAAAAACACAGGTTAGGGGATCTTAACACTACTTAGGTAACATTACAGTTGGCAAATAGGTCTTCAATACATTAAAAAAGGGTATTGGATGATGTGTTAGTCAAGGTGCAAAGTTTCATTATCCTTGAAGATTTTGTGGTGCTTGATCTCGGAGAAGATCGTGAGATATTGATCTTATTAGGAAAACCCTTTTTGGCCACTTCTAGGTCCACATTGATTTAGAAAAGAACAAATTGACCATGAAAGTCAATGGTGAGACAGAAATATTTAAATGCGACCATCAATCAAGAGAAAAGGAATGTAGGAGGAAGTTAGGAGAGCAGTGTAAAACATTATTTATCTCTAACATTCCCGAGTCAAGGGACATGCTTCCTTTTATGCATGCAGAAAGAAAAAACATGTTTAAAGGAAAGGGACAAGTGAACACAGGTGGAATGGCACAATGGATGATGGACTAATATTGACAGAACAGAAGAGTCATCCATCAATGAACAAATGATACTGTCAGATGAATCCGGTAGTAAAACATAAAACTATTTGAATTGCCTAACTGTTGTAAATTATTGTATATTAACTAACCTTAGATTTTAGATGTTAACTTTTAGTTGTTTATTCAAAATCGACACATTCTCAAAGATGGAAAGTTGGGCTGACACCCGTGTCACGACACCTTACACAGAATGCAAGAACTAAAGAAACTAACTTGACATCACGACACCACACTCCTATGTCATGACATGGAGGACAATCTCCCCAAATTTCTGAACTGAAAGATGTGTTGTGACATGGAACCCCTATGTCGCGACAGCAGTAAGCTGTCAAGAATGTCGCGACACGAAACCCTTGTGTCGCGACATCGCTGCAATTTTTTATAGGGTTAACCCGACCCATTTGTGCAACCCGGTGGACTAACCCTTCATTTACCCGACTTTAAACACCCAAAATACATATTTCTTAACCTAAAAACATCTTAAATCATATTTAAACACACTTTACCCCATTAAATCCCTTAAATCTCCCAAAACCCTAAAACCCTTAAAAACTTATCTTTTTCTTTTACTTTTTGAGTTGTTTTAAGATATTTCTTCGTTCATTTTTACTTGTAAAGGGTATGAACTAAACCACTCGATGGAACGATGGGTAAAAAGCATGACAAGGAATCCAATGATATATCTGAGGTTAAGGGTTCCTAAACTAAATTTTTACTATTCCATTGAGTTTGTTTGCTTAGTATTTCATTAGTTTGTTGAATTAAAACATCCTGCCTCCTAGAAAAGTTAGGCAAATTATGGAAACAGAGCCATCGATGGCTCAAAATCCCTCTATTTTCCCAAATTCGAATGTTGAAAAATATTTTAATGAACTTTAAGGAAAAACATTCATTCAAGAGAGGGGATTTGATCCATCCATGATTTTGTGTAAGGAAATATGGGCTTTAGTCAGATATAATAGGTGGGAATATTTTTGGACGATCCCTAAAGATAGTGATGTGGTCCCTGTTGTTCAAGAATTTTATGCATCATTACGAGACCAAAAGTCTAGGAGCATTGAAGGTCATATGTGGGAATCAATACTTGTGCGAGGAAAAAAGGCGCAAGTAACCCCTCGATTTGTTAGTGACTTTTATAATGTTTAATACTATGAAAAAGATTTTATTGAGGAAACTAATTTTGAGTATTTTTTAGACATAGACATGGATAACATTATAAATTTTCTAACTGAAGGAAGTGGCGAATGGAAATATCACTCAGGTACCAACATTCCCATGTCCTTTCATCAAGCTATTATGTTTCCAGAGGCTAATATGTGGATTCAATTTATATGTACACGAATAGTACCTACTTTAAATGTTTCTAACATTAATAAATTTAAAGTAGTTTACTCTATGCTATTTTGCAAAAGAAACAGGTCTGTATCGGCAAATGGATCCACCAGAACATGAAAAGATGCATTAGTGGTCAAAAGGTGGGAGTTCTCTTTCCCATATAGTGACGGTCTTATACAAAAAGATGGGTGTACCTATGACATCCACGGAGTAGTCGCTAAAACCTTCCTGAAGTATTATCAGGGAAACCTTATCCCAATAATACATTGAGCTGCAAGTCAAACAGATAAAAGATTGGAACAAGCGACAGTAAGAAGCGACAGATACACCAACTTTATCACAAAGGTTGGCACGAGCTCAGCAGGAAGTTGGTGAGAGTAGTCATCCAAAGTTAGATTGGATGATTTGGTGGATGCAAGAGTCGAGACCAATTTTTCAAGAATTTGTTAGGAAAAACAACATCCGGGTCCCTAATTATACATCTGACATGTTTGGGCTAACAAATATGGAACAAGACGAAGAGAGGCAAGAAATCAAGGAGGATGAGGAGGATGGCAGAAGTGAGGAGATAGATTTTGAAGAAGGAGATTGAACATATATTTATTTTTGAAGACTTGTATTAATTTATGGATAATTTTAATTTTAACTTTGTAGGAGTAGGACTAATAGTAGTTTTTTATTGCATTTTGTTTAAGTTTTCTATGTAGGAACCTAACACGAAGGAGACACAAAGTTTTCAAGCTTAACATAATCAAAGGAGGAAGCACCCACCATTAGCATTTGGAATAATAACGATCAATCGGGTAACTTCTTTCCTTATATTTAGGGGCTACACATTAAGGACAATGTGTCAAATAAAGTGTAAGGAGTAACATAGAAAATTGGTCTATTTGTTTCTACATTTTTATTTTATTTTTCTTATCTCTTGTGTGCTTGAACCTGTAGAAATACAAGTGATTGGTTAGGAGCATGTACATAGGTTGCTTGTGGTTACAAATGAATTTGGCATAATGGTAGGTGATTTTAATTTTTTTTATTAGACTACTAAGTTCTATATGTTACACTATTAATATGTATTAAGCAATCAATTGTACCAAATGATATGAAAATACGAAGAAACGAGCATGCTAGTATGAATAATAAATGGTTGAATTTGAGTTTGTTTAGTTGATTAAGTTTGTGTATATTGATATGCTAAGGGATGACCTAAGGCATTGTTTGGAACACATCTAGAGCCAAAAAGTTTTCATATTTATATTTCACCTTTTGATACGATCACACTCGAGAACGGCCTTGGACCAGCTCACCAAGTGTGGCTTGCAAACTCTTGCAAGTTGACCTAGTTCGATTCCAGCTCAATGGAGCTCAATTCAGCTCGATTCTAGCTTATTGAGTTCAATTTTATCCTTCTAAGTTTATTTGTTTTAGTTGCTAGAATCATTTCATGCTTTAGCTAAGTTGATTCGCAATTAATCTCAATACAATCAGGCTCTTTCATTTACTCTATCTTATCGATTTAATTAGCATGCTTTCTCTTTACATTGATTTTATAGTGTCTATGAAACCCATGATGAACTAATCCCTCTATGGGGGATTAGTGAATGGAGGTATGATCTGTTAATTGTTTTGTAGGGTTACTCAACGAATCAGCTATTTGAGAGAGGAATAACTAAACAAACCCTAGGCCTAACAACCAGGGAATTCATCAAGGTGGGAATTCACCCAAAATTCGTATTGCACATTTGTGAACACCTTCACCCCAAGCCAGTCTAAAATGTAAGGTCAGAAGATAAGTAGGTTTTGCTGACTCA
This sequence comes from Gossypium gossypioides, assembly GCA_013467495.1. Taxonomy (NCBI): domain Eukaryota; kingdom Viridiplantae; phylum Streptophyta; class Magnoliopsida; order Malvales; family Malvaceae; genus Gossypium; species Gossypium gossypioides. The sequence continues at coordinate 17,026,901 of CM025145.1, read as the reverse complement.
TTATGTTAGTGGAAAATATACAGATCCTGCTAGGGTAGCAACTAGTTCATTAATGAGGAACCCGAAACGATAGTTGATGGGGATTACCGAAGTGAGCTAATCACCCATAATCGAGATTTGATTCATTCTACTTTTCTATCTCTTGAACTTTTATTCCTTTTATTTTATTTTCTTTTATTTTATTATTATAAAAACCTTTAAACCACCCTTTTTATGTTTTCGTACTATAATTTATTTAAAGTACTAATTAAATCATTTTAGTGTTTAAATTAGAATTGACCTAGCACTCACCTCCCTTGGGTACGATCCTCGTAGTATTCACATACTTTGTTGTAAAAACTATATTACAACTTAACCCATATACTTACGGATACCACCTTATATTTCTATACCTTATTGCAATATTCACACTCTGGACGTTAGTACGTCCAGATGCAATCACTAAGCATGTTGCGAACTGCTAAAACTAACATGAAAAAGACTGGGCCAAAGCCCATTCTGATGGTCCACAAGGACAAAGGCAAAGGAAAGGCTAAGGCTAAGGCAAAGCCTAAGGACAATGGAAAGGCCAAGCCCAACAAAGGAAAAGCTATAGTGAAGCTTAAAAAAGAAATTGCTAAGGAAGGAAAATGTTTCCATTGTGGTAAGATTGGATACTGGAAGAGGAACTGCCCTACCTATCTTGAAGAGGTTAAAAAGGAAAAGGAAAGTGGAGCGTCCGCTTTAGATATTTATGCTATTGATATTAATTTATCAACATCTACTTCTTAGGTATTAGATACCAGATGTGGTTCTTATATTTGTACCTCTATACAGAGACTGCAAAGGAGTAGGAATCTAGCTAAAGGAGATGTGAACCTACGAGTTGGGAATGGAGCAGGAGTTGTTGTATTAGCTGTAGGAACACATGTTTTACCATTGCCTAGTGGAGTTGATTTAATTTTGGAGGATTGTTATTTTGTGCCCAGTTTGACTAGAAACATTATTTCATTTTCTTGTTTAGACAAAACTAGTTTTGAGATAATTATTAAGAATAATTGTTATTCATTTTATCTCAATAATGTTTTCTATGGTTCAGCTCAATTAGTAAATGGCCTTTACATTTTAGATCAACATAGATCCATTTATAACATAAATACAAAAAGACCAAAATTAAATGACTCTAATCAAACTTATCTTTGGCATTGTCATTTGGTTCATACAAGTGAGAAGCGCATATCAAAGCTCGAGAAAGATGAGATTTTGGATTCTTTTATTTTCGAACAATGGGATATATATGAGTCTTGCTTGTTGGGTAAAATGACTAAAACTTCTTTTAATAGTAAAAGTGAGAGAGCTAGTGATTTATTAGGCTTAATACACAGTGATGTATGTGTACCAATGAACACACAAGCCAGAGAAGGTTTTCAATACTTCATTACTTTCACTGATGACTTCAATAGATATGGGTATATTTATCTTATGTGCCATAAATCTAAAGCCCTTGGAAAGTTCAATAAATTTAAAAATTAAATATAAAACCAACTAGGTAAAATTATTAAGGCACTTCGATCAGATTAAAGAGGAGAATACTTAAGCTTAGATTTTTATGAGTTTTTGAAGGAATGTGGGACTGTCTAACAACTTACACCTCCTGGTACTCCACAATGGAATGGAGTTTCTGAAAGGATAAATTGAACACTGTTAGACATGGTTTGATCAATGATGAGTCATGTTGATATTCCTACTTCTTTTTGGGGACATACACTTGAAATAGCTACTTTCACAGTAAATCGTGTTCTATCTAAATCAGTTCAAAAGACACCATATGAGATGTGGATTGGAAAGTGTCCTGGCATGCCTTTCATGAAGATTTGGGGTTGTGAAGCTTATGTTAAACGTCAGATGTCTACTAAGCTCAAACCCAAATCTCAAAAGTGCATCTTTTTTGGATATCCTAAGGAAACCAAATGATATTATTTCTTCAATCCTATCAAGAACAAAGTGTTTGTTGCTCAAACATGAGTCTTCCTTGAAAGAGAGTTTGTCTCTAAAAATGGAAGTGGTAGAAGAATAGAACTTAGAGAAATTAGAGAACAGAAACATATCACTGAACCAGAGATTCAAAACCAACAGGTTCCACAAGTTAATGTAGAATAATCGATTGTTTTGGAAACACAACTACCATGAAGATCTTTAAGAGAATGTCATGTACCTAAGATATATGGATTTCTCATTACAACACATGGTGATACTTTACTTATGCATCAAGATGAGCCTAGGACTTATCAAGAAGCGATGGCGAGCCTAGATTCTGAGAAATCGTTTGAGGCCATGAGGTCTAAGATGGATTCCATGTTAGAAAACCATGTATGGATCTTGTTGACCCACTTGAGGGGAAGTGCAAGTGGGTTTTCAAAAAGAAAATTGACATGGATGGTAATGTACAAACATACAAAGGACGATTAGTCACTAAAGGTTTTTGATAAGTTCATGGTGTAGACTATGACAAAACCTTTTCTCTTGTTTCTATGTTTAAATTCATCCGGATCTTACTTACAATAGTCGCATTTCTTGATTATGAAATATGGTAGATAGACGTCAAAATAGCTTTCCTTAATGAAAAACTAGATAAGGATGTGTGCATGACACAACCTGAAGGTTTTGTCGATCCAAAAGATACTGGTAAGATATGTAAGCTACAAAGCTCCATTTATGGATTAAAGCAAGCTTCTCAAAGTTGGAATCTTCATTTTAATGATGCAATCAAAAATTTTTGGTTTTATCAAAAAAGAAGATGAGCCTTGTGTTTACAAGAAAACTAGTGGGAACACTATTGTATTCTTAGTATTATATGTAGATGGCATACTTATCATAGGAAATGGCATACCTACCCTACAGTCTATTAAGAGTTAGTTAGAAAGTTATTTTTTTATAAAGGACTTAGGTGAGACTATATACATATAAGGAGTCAAAATCTATAGAGATAGATCAAGACGACTCCTAGGTCTAAGCCAAAATGCATACATAGATAAAGTACTGAAAAGGTTCAATATGGAAGAATCTAATAGAGGATTCCTACCTGTGGCACATGATATTTCACTCTTGAAGGAAATGCGTCCTTCAACTTCACAAGAGAGAGAACGTATGAGTAAGATTCCATATGCTTCGGCGATTGGATCTATCATGTATGCTATGCTATGTACTCGTCCAGATGTATCATATGCTTTAAGCATAACGAGTCGAAACCAAGTAGATCCCGGTGAAGGTCATTGGGTCGTAGTTAAAAATATCCTTAAGTACTTGAGAAGGACTAAAGATACATTCCTTATATATGGAGGTAAGGAAGAGTTGAATGTAAAAGGTTACACTGATACTTGTTTCCAAACCGACAAGGATGATTCATGATCGTAATCAAGTTTTGTGTTTTTCCTTAATGGTGGCACTGTGAGCTGTAAAAGTTCAAAACAAGATACAGTAGTTGATTCTACAACTGAGGCCGAGTATATTATAGCTAGTGAGGCTGCAAAAGAGGCTATTTGGATCAAAAAGTTCATATATGAATTAGGGGTTGTGCCTAGCATATAAGATGTTATAGAACTTCATTGTGACAACAACGGAGCCATTGCACAAGCAAAGGAACCCAGATCTCACCAATGATCCAAACATATACTTAGGTGCTTTCATCTCATTCGAGAAATCGTTGATCGATGAGATGTGGAAATATGCAAGGTACCAATAGATGACAACATCGTTGAACCATTGACAAAGCCTCTGACATAGCATAAGCATGATCGTCACACTAAGTCACTCGGTATTAAATATATGATTGATTAGTCTTAGTGCTAGTGGAAGATTGTTAGAGTATGCCCAAGGAAAAATCATGAGATTATTGTAATCACATACTCGTTTTACCTTGTTTATTAATATAAGGCATTGCCATTATTATTTCACTTTCTTTTTCCGTGTATATAAACTGAATTGTAATAAAGTCCTAAGAAAATATGATTATTCTTAAAAGGTCCTTAGTCAAGTATTATTGTGGGCTTGGACAACAATACTGCATTGAGACTAATGTGTAGTTGATTGATGACAAAGAGTTGTCATTGACATAGGATGTCAAAATCAAAACATTAGTATATGTCAGAGAACAACATATTGGACTAACCCGCTATGACTATGTTTCAAGGATTATTATGTAATAGTCACAATATTACTCATAGTGATAACTATGTATCTGATTCTCAGACTTGAGATCATCATTGTCCCAACATCGTGATTCGTATATTTTTATACAGTCAAAATGTCTACTGTAACAGGTTGTACTATAAATACTGATGTTAGATATACCGTAATCCATGTAGTGGGTTATGGTTGATCAAGATAGGGTTTATCCCTCCTAAATAATGGGAGCAATTTCTTAGGCCTCTTGATGGAGTGAGACTAGAAATGCATGACCATGCTCGAATAAGTTGATATGAGATATC
>CM025145.1:17001285-17014527 GCA_013467495.1 Gossypium gossypioides | reverse complement strand
TTATTTTAAGAAAAACAGTGATGGTTCTTTTGTGTATCTACTCCTCTATGTTGATGACATGTTGATAGCAGGTAAAGATAAAGGAGAGATAAGAAAAGTCAAAGCCCAGCTTAGTAAAGAATTTGAAATGAAGGATTTGGGAGCAACCAAAAAGATTCTTGGGATGGAGATTCTTAGAGATAGAAAAGCATGTAAATTGTACCTAAGTTAGAAAGGGAACATTGAGAAAGTTCTCTGCATGTTCAAATGCAAAATGCCAAGTCTGTTACTACTCCATTAGCAACCCACTTTAGACTTTCATCAGCTTTTTCTCCACAATCAGATTATGAGATTGACTACATGTCACGTGTTCCATATTCTAATGCAGTGGGATCTCTCATGTATGCTATGGTTTGCTCACACCCAAATTTATCATATGCAGCTAGTGCAGTTAGTAGATACATGGAGAATCCCGATAAAGAACACTAGAAAGTAGTTCAATGGATTTTCAAATACTTACGAGGTACTATTGATGTTTGCTCACAGTTTGGAAAAACTAGAGATGGAGTCATTGGGTATGTTGATTATGATTTTACTGGAGACATTGATAAAAGAAGATCTCTCATAGGGTATGTCTTTACAATTGAAGGTTACGCAATCAGTTGAAAAGCCACTTTTGCAAACTACTGTTGTTTTGTCTAATATTGAAGCTAAGTATATGGCGATTACTGAGGCTTGTAAAGAAGCTATTTAGTTAAAAGGACTCTTTGGTGAACTCAATAAAGACCTTCATATTAGTATAGTATTTTGTGACAGTCAAAATGTCACCTTCCTTATGAAGGATCAAATGTTTCATGAGAGAACAAAGCACATTGATGTCCGGTATCATTTTATGCATGATATTATTGCTCATGGTGATATTGTTGTGAGTAAAGTTAGTACTCATGATAATCCTGCAGATATGATGACTAAGTCACTTCCGATAACCAAGTTTGAGCATTGATTGGACTTTGTTGGTGTTCATTGTTGAAGATTACCCCTTAAGGGGTTTTGTGGAAGAGGTGGAGAACTTTTTCATTGAGAGTTCATGGTGAAAAACTTGTTCATTAAGAATTCATATTAAGATGGAGATTGTTAGAGTTCAACCTTACTACACTGCTTCTATTTGACATTGATTAGAATAAGGTTTTTTAACCTATAAATAGATGTAGTCTAAACTCTTCTTGTATCATCTAAATTCGACATTAGTGAATTTTCTTCTCCTCTGTCGGTGGTTTTTTCTCGAAAGAGTTTCCACATAAAAATATGTGTGTTTTTTATTTTCTTTTCTTATTACTTTATGATCATTCTATTGTCATTATCGACATTGATTTTTACATAACACATAGCCAAAAGTGCTGTTGGCCTGAATTTTGAATCCAAGTTTCCAATTAATTTGTATAATTATGACATTTGAAAAATGAGTATTGGATTTTGGATTTAGAATTTCTTTTTTTAATTTCAAAAGAAGATTTCTTTATTTTAGAAAAAATAACAAAGTAATTATGATTTTCTTCTTTTAAAAAAATAGAAAATAAGAAAGATTATCATAATGGAAGCTTGACCTATGATAATTATAAAAATAATAATAATTAATTCAGCAGCTTCTCTCCCACCAATCCTATAATAAAAGATCAAAAGGCATCAAAACTTGTATTCTTAAATTAGTAAACATTAAACTAAGTATTTTGTTAAGTATACCGAGATTTTATATGCGGAAAAGAAGGAAGAGCATCGAAATGCATTTTAATACTTGAATTAAAGAATTATTGGAGAAAATCAAATTTCACAAAACCTAGTCAAACTTACAATGCCCAAAGTTCGTAATTGATTAATCATCAAATCATAAGCCAAATTAACATTGGTTAACGAGTAAAATTTCTTGGAAACTTGAAAAGTTTTTGGATCACAAAAAAGAGAACAGAAATGTAAAATAAAATAGACCCTCAAACCAATGCTGCAATCACATGCAATCACGTTCCTTGCTACCGACGTAAACAACATAACGTAAAAGAATGTCTAAAACACCTTATTGCATGTGAACAGCCCCATTCGCTTCACTCTTACGATAATAAAGGATCAAGTTTCTATAAACTTATGAAAAATATATCATCTATTTTCGAATTTATCCGACTTGGCATTGTCGGTAAAGACGCGTGGCAAGTCAAAAAATAGATTCTATATAAGCTTTGCCCCCCTTACCATGAGCAGATATACAAGCTTGGTCTGCATATTAGGGTTTATGCTTTAAAGTGAGAAAATGAGGAGAGAAAGGTTGGGGTTCGGTTTTGCTCTTGCTGTACTGAGCTTGTGGTGCACAATGGAGGTTGCGGTTGAGGCAGCATGGTCGTTGCAGACTCCGGTGAAGCTGGTTTGGCATTACTATAAGGTGCATAATACATGTGATTATGCAGAGGCTTATATTAGGCACCAAGTGGAATCGTTTTATAAGTATGATAAAACTATTGCACCTAAGCTTCTTCGCTTGCTGTATGCTGATTGTTTTGTAAATGTAAGTATTTATCATTGTTTTCCTTTTTCCTTTTTTATTTGTATATTTCATAAATGTCTGCTGCACCCTTTTCTTTCTAATTATCATAAAGCACACTTTTTTCCCATCCCGGGGATAAATTTTTATTTTTTTAGAGACATTGAGTTTGGCTCTTCTATATTATTTTGTTATTTAGAAGAAATTATAATTACGAGTACCTCCTAAATTTAAATAATTATAATCAAAATCAATTATTAAAATGCATCAAAATCACCTACTACTTAAATAAAAATAACGGCGGAACTGAAACATGAGAGACTTCACGTTTCCAAAGCCAATTCGGCTTTCCATCTTAGTAATACTATTTATGATGGAATATCACATGAATGATTGTATGAAATATATTAAAAGTAATTTTCTAGGTTTTAATACTAAGAGGTTTGTCAACTGGAGAGTTCATTTATATGAAAATTTCAGTTGATTGTAATGAAAGGATAAAGATTTGGATGCCAAAGTCTTTTGGTTTTAATACTTAGAAGGGTTGATGGAAATGGTTAGGGATGCGATGCTTCAGTCCTGCTAGATGGGCCGAATTCGGAGAAGACTGCACCACAGAACAGGGGACTGGCAGGGTTCGCGTTTATCGACAAGATTAAGACGGTGCTTGAAGCTCGTTGCCCAGGCGTTGTCTCTTGTGCTGACATTCTTAACCTCGCCACTCGAGATGCTGTTCATTTGGTATGTATTTATTTAATTTTTCTCATCATTAACTAAATCTCTAGAGTATTTGTATCATATAAATCATTAATTCATATCATATAAATTCAGGCAGGAGCACCGTCTTATCCCGTATATACAGGGAGAAGAGACGGGATGACATCGACCAATGACTCCGTTGATCTCCCTTCACCATCCATCTCCTGGGAAGCTTCTCTCGCTTATTTCCGATCAAGAGGCTTGGATGTGTTGGACATGACAACCCTATTAGGTAAAACACTAACACGGATACATCAACTAGTCAAAATCTATATCTATTATTAACCTGTTAGTGTATACAAACATGTGGAATTAACATGAACAAGGTATGATTAAAAGCTATAGGGTGGGAGTGGAACAGAATGAATACCACTAATCACTCTTTTCTCCCACTTCATTGGCAAATAGAGGAATAAACAAACCATCAGTAATATGAACGTGGTATTTAGCTCAGTTGGTTCACATAACTAACCTTAATAAGCGACTTCTAGCAGAACCGGCATTCGAACCCCAACATCTGCAACTCCCTCCCCTATCCTTGGACTATGGATCCCTTTTTAATGATAATTTCTTGGCACTTCTTATCAGGAGCACATTCCATGGGGAGAACACACTGCAGCTTCATTGTGGATAGGCTGTACAATTTCAATGATACAGGAAAGCCAGATCCAAGCATGAAGGCATCATTGTTGGAAGAAATGAGGAAGCTATGTCCGCCAAAAACTAAAAAGGGCCAACCCGACCCGCTCATATTTCTAAACCCAGCATCCGGATCCAAATATAGTTTCACCAACTCCTACTACTCCAGAGTGTTAACCAATGAAGCTGTCCTTGGAGTTGATCAGCAGCTACTCTATAACGAAGATACTAAGCAAATCACTGAAGAATTCGCTGCCGGGTTTGAAGATTTCAGGAGATCATTTGCTCTTTCCATGAGTCGAATGGGAAATATCAATGTTCTAACAGGTAAGGAAGGTGAAATACGCAAAAATTGCAGATTTCCAAACAAAAAATAGGCGAGTCACTCGGCTCAGGGAGGAATGATTCATAAGCATAAAATTATAGTGATGATTTTCATTGAAATGCCCAACGTATTGGATTAAGGTATAGCATTAATATCATAAATATCAATAAAAAACAAAAAAATGGCAACTATTTTCTTTCCACAAATAAATTGTATAACTTGTTCAATCCTTGAGCTAAACTGTCCTACAGAAAAGTTAAAAGTTCAATTATCTAATAACTACACGGTATTATTTTTCTTTCTGTAAATTCACAATTTAACATTTAGATTTTAAACTTAAATCAAATTATATATTGGTAAAAAGCCAGATCGTGCTTGCCTAACCTGGAAGAGGTATTTTGTGATAGATAAATGTTTACATACGTATGAACCTTGAAAAGATGGGACTTCTTCCAACTTTCAGTCTTTTCTTGTACCTTCAAAATGAGGGGACAAAAAGGAGAAAACCGTATAAGCTACAGCACAAACATGATGCTAAAAACAAGTCAGAGCAAAGTTAATCATGCCAAAAACAGAGAAAAAGTAATCCCTTTAGCATATTTTCCTAAAATCATCGAATATTGAACATCAAACTGCCTACTTGCACATCTTAATAACCAGATAACTCTAAGAAGAAACAACTTGTTCAAATGATTGTCGAACCACACGATCATTGTTTGTAACCAACATTAGTACAGAATTTTGCATTATACTACAGTTATTATGCCAAGCACTAAACTGCAAGGAATAAGAGCATGGAACAAAATCAGAAATCTAATAAATAGGTCATCAGACCCAAAAAAAAAAAATTGAAGGTCATTGCCATGGAGGGAAAACAAAGATCTAGAAGAAAAGTTTAGCTTCGGCATTTTCATGACATATATATCATAAATTCCTACTTCACATTTCAATAACCTCTTTGACGTGTGAGCATCCTGGAATTTTGCTAAATTTATGATGTTGGTAATTTTTCTTTATCGGTAATTATACATATTTTCTTTATTTGAAGGGTCAGTGACTCAGCATGAAACCTTTTAATGATTTTGTATGACTCAGACTAGATGAGGTTTATTTGTAACAAAGGGCCAGGATAAAGAGCTCCTGTAATCCAGCAACAAGCTTCAAATGTTTAATGTGATTCATTGGAGGTTCTACAACCCAAACCTTATAGTTCTTGTTTCAACTTCAATTCTACAACAATTTAGCCTCTACTGCCTTTTGTTTTACATTTCCTACTTCATCCTACATCATTGTTTTTTGGTGTTAAATTAGGAACCAAGTTCCGGGCTAGAGCTAAGATAGTACATAACATTTAAACTTCAAGATTATATGAAAGGTTAATCTAGTCAAAACATTTAGCTTCAAACAGAATGTGTAAGGGAAATGATCTGAGAATAACCTATGAACGGACACAATCACCCACACACACATGCATCTATACATGTTTATGAATTTTCTTTTTTTGTAGAAAGCTAGTTGACGACATTCTTCTAAAATCAGACCAAAACAAGATGTAGTGAAGTTTTCATTTAACGGTTACTTGAGTTATGTCATTCTGACTATTTCTTCCTTTTATCACCAAACTATCTTGATTTCCTTAAACAAACTTTATTCTTATGATATTTTAGTATCAGATGAATTGGCAAAGAGTAAATTCTGTAAACCAATCTTTTACATAATAACTTAACAAAGTTCAAACTATAAATATGATCATCAACAGTTAAATCTCTGGTAATTGATACTTGGTCCAGATCTTACCAAAATTTTGATAGTAATACATAATTTTTTCTATAGGTTAATTTACGTAACCGAATGTTACTATTACTATATTTGACTGGAAAAAGTGTAACCAAAAGAATAAGGGAAAAAGTATTCCAATATGTAATACTGACACTGCTCAACTCAAAAGTTCTTCTACATGAATTTTATACACGCTTTTGCATCAAATATTATTACTGCTGTAGAAATGAATATAAACCAGACATGGTTACCTTGGAACAGACTTGAAGATAATGGAGTGAAAAAGTAGGAAGAATCTTCGACAGCAAAGAACTTCTTCTTTATGCTCCATTCTAAGAGACCCGCCGTAAACATTCACACCATGTTCAAACAGATACTAAATTCTAATTCAAAGTGCTGTTGTCTTTTCACCGAGAAAGTAGGCAGGAAATGCTGTAGACCTACTGACTATGATGACGGGAATGCCCTTTTATCCTGATTAACTGATTACAACAAAAATTAGATTTAATAAAGGTAACTATAAAGGAGAAACATTCAAGTGAGCAGAGAAGAGAGTATTGTCATGCATGTCCACTGCAGTTAGCACATTTCACATGCCAACTGCCTTAACCATAAATTACAATGCAGATAATTCATGCCATTAGTTCAACATGTTAATGTTTTCATCCATCGCTCCAAAAGGAGAGTTGATTTGAAAGAAGAGTATTAATTTTGTCCAAGAACAATGTAATGCAAGGTAATGCAAAATATAGTCAAGAAAAGCCAATGTCAAGAACACCATGTTTTGTCTTTTCCAACTATGGTCTGTCATACAGATCACACTAAACCAATGAGTTCTATAATCAATTATAAAGATCACACTAGACCAGTGCTCTATTTGATATTATATTTCAGTAAACAAAGCAAAATGCGTGCTCCTATTATTCCTGTTACTTTTACTCTTATACTCCATCTCGACATAAGTTTTAGACATCATGTACTACCTCAAATCTGTCATATGTGCGATTGGATCTCATTTTTACAAGTTCTAACACCATAGCAGTATTAGAGTTTCCAAAATGACAATGCCTTTGCGCTGTCATTAGAGAGAGCAAGAGAAAGAAACGAAAGGTTGGAGGGTTTACTGCAAAGCAGAGGAATGGGTTGAATTTACATTTCACCTCTCGCTCATATTTCCATAAGAGGAAAATAATACAATTACTAACCTTGCAAAAGTATTTTTTTCTTAGTCTGATTGCAGTACCTACGCACCTTCTGACATGGACTTTTAGAAGCTTATCATTGAAAATCTGCAATAAGTGTGCAAAAGAAAAAGGATTGAAATCAGAAGAAACATCTGTAACTATTGAGATGTATGGGGACATCAACCATCCATCTCTTCCGTAACAGTAAGCCACACATCCAGAATTAATGCTGTACTCATTAGAGTGAAAGAAAACAGCCATGCAAAAGTTACAGGTACACAAAAGGTCCATAAACCTGAAAATGTGTGCACTCAATACAATCAAAACCAGAGATCTTGGATAGGTTAAATTTCGTTTAAAATTTTTTTATGAAATATTAGTATTCAAGCAACTCAGAAATGAAAAAGGAACTCAGGGTGAGTTCCCCCGCATCTGCCATTTCAAAGCTAGGCATTACTTTGATCAACATCTTACCAAGTTGAGAGTGGATTCTAGCAATAACAGGTAACTCCCTTATGTTTTATTTACAAAAGTGAACATACTTAGAAAAAGCCACCTATGCAAAAGTAGGGCCTAGTTCCCATCTCAACAGTAATTGAAACCTTTAACTGGAGACAATTTAGTTTCTACCGTAGAAGAAAGAAAATTGCTTACATCCTTCTTATGATCAAACATGTTTTTCAAAAATCTTTCAATCCTGTGGAAGATAATATACTCTCTTTTTTTAAAGGGAAAACTAATAAAAAAATTATCCTAACAAAAACATATAAGCCTAGAGAGATCTTGGCTAGCTAGCTCAAATAATTAAAAGCGGTTGTAACCAAACACCCGAGAAGTACAACCTGAGAGATCGTTGTCACTAAAATGGACGCTCAAAGCTGTGCATGCTGGTGTAGAGATAAGAAGACAGTATAAATTAACAATTTCAGGGACTTACCTTTATCATGTCATCTATTGAACGGGGTTCCTTGATGAGTTTCTGGCGGTTCATGATAAGAATAGCAGCCACACAAAAGACAGGCAAATCATCATCCCCTTTCCTAGTTGGAGAGACAACATTGCATATTTGGAGACGATCATTTCTAGACCAAAAATTCCGAGTCAAACCACAAAAAGTGATAAGTCAATGCAGCTTTTATTCCTTCGTTCTCACACAAAGAATGCTTAAATTGTAGGCCACCTATTGCATTATGATTTCCATTTTCTGTATTTTCTTCATCATCTTCTGCCCTAGAGTCCCCAGGAACTTGTATAGTCAATGCCTCTAAACAGATCTTCTCTAGATTGCAATTGATAGATTCATCAAAATCAGCTGCCCACATCATCTAAATTGGGCTCCATATTTTTAGTTCCAATGTCAAAAGAAAGAAATGAAGCATAAAATAAAATGGAAAGAATATAAAAAGTAAAAAATAGTTCCTGGTTTCTATGAGTTCTTGAGATTTTTACTGTTGATCTTGACTTCACTAACAGGCTAATATTCCATTTTAAAAAACCATTCTCATAAACAGCAAGTCATAGGCTCATAAATTGAAAAAGCTGAACTCAAAAATTAGTACCAGAAACTTTTTCCACCTTACTGGCATTAACTTTATGCTCAATCTGGTGAGCATTATAATATAATAGTACCATAAATTGAGACAGTTGAGAGCAGCAAATGAAACTAAATGCACAGACCTCCCACATACAAAGAGCATCATTGAAGGATAACTCTCGGCGAAATAGAACCAGCAGCATTGGAAATGCAAAATGAAGGCTTTCAGCACCTATCTTTGATAGATGTATAAATATTTCCCTATCTGTGAGTTCCAAAATATGCCACAATGCTTGCAGCTGCTTCATCACTCCAGTTGGTCCCTCCATCTGAAAATTTTCACGCTGGAGGCATGTGGAAAAGCAGACGTAAGTAGAAAAAACATAAATGATCAAGATCAACATATTCACCAAGTTTAAAATACCATTCTCCTAATCAACATTTCAAAGCACCAAAATGCATCTGCATTATCCTCAAAGATAACAACAAAAGGAGATAGCAGATCACTCATGCCTACAATTAAATCCAACTAAATCAGTTAGTATTAGATGTTTAAAACTCAAACATAGAATTGCATCTTTCACAGCTTTGCACCAGATAAATAGCAAATCAATAAGAAAAGTTCAGCAAAACATGTTAAGAGTAGAAGGCTACAACCTTGACAATAACCAGTTGCACGATCAACCTATGCATAAACAGCAAGAATATCAGACATTCTAGCTACATTCCTTTTATCCTCATAGAACTCAAGATTACTATCCGTTCTCACCACATCAACGACTGAGAAAGGATGAATCCAGTCAGCCAAGAAGAATAACTAATAAACAGTATCTAATTATCTAATGTGATAGAAAAAGGGAAAATATTTTGCACTTTGAAGTACAAATAACACAAGGTAACTAAGTTACCTATTCGGTGTAGAGTCCAAAGCCATTCAGATACTGTTTCATCATGGGCAGTCCCTTCTTGAGATCCGCTTGCATTTACCAATCGGGTTTTTGGAACATCTGAAATTCTTAATCTGTTCACTGTTTCTGCTTTATGACTTACAATGTTGGATCTCAGAACTGGCTCATAGGCATCAGGAGGGACCAATTCAATTTCAGAGTTATAAGGGAGTGAAATACTTTTAGATAGTGAGGGTGGAACATTTGATTCCATGATTAAGTCAGCATTGTTATTGATTTGAAAACTATGCATATTGTCATCCTCAAGTGTCACCTTATATTTTGAAGCATTCTCTCCCTCATTTGCATCAAATTCTTTCTCATCTTCATTCTTCTCAAACAAATCTGTTAGTGGTAAAGGAAGAAAATCAAAATCAGATACAGTTGAGAAATCTGGCCCATTACAGTCTCTCCTTATTTTTGGGGAGTAGCGGCCACATGGACCAGAAGTTGGTAAAAAGCAAGAGTCACGTGCAGCAGTACGAGCATTTCCCCTCACACTGATAATGTCAGCAAAATCACAACCTTTTCCTTGGTCGGCATATAACCTATTAGTACAGTTATCACCTAAATGAGAATCTTCCTCTCTGTTATCAGTAACATCAGTGGAAGCTTGTCTATTGTCAACTTTTGATTTCCTTCTCTGCTCATCTTTAGAAGCTGACCTCATATCCATAACTTTTGAACCCACAGGATAGGCAAGTGAACCAGTTCCTATGCTTGAATGCATTGACTGGCATTGCTGTATGAGGTCGTTGTAATGTTTCCTGCATACATTTCCATAAAGATGTTAAATATTCATAAAACAGGAAAAAATGAGCCTTAATGTTACAAATGGTAGTAACATTCCCAGCAAAAATTAGACTAGAAAAGGTATTCAATTGACAAGTCACAAAATCTTGATTCTTAGACGTGCACCAAATAATAGACAATGCAGACAATCATTTAAAAACTGATTATCAGAAGCTACAGTGAAGCATGATATCACAAAAACATTAAACTATAAAGACTATTAAATTAGTTTCAAGTGCAAGCATAACAGCCTAAAAATAGGTACTTATGATTCTACAAAGAAAAAAAATATTAGTAAAATATGAAATGGAAAAGACAAGGATAGACCTTTGGGCTGTCCTTAATTGCCTTCGGTAGTCTGCAGTGCTCCCCAATGCATAGCAACCTAGAAGAAACTCCCAAACTTCAGATCTTATAGATGGATCGACCCCCTAAAATCAATGAGATAAATTGCTGTCACAGTTTTGCGCCATCTGGAGAAAACATGAGTGTGTAGGTACAAATTTGACCAAGGGAGGAGATAAAAAACATAAGAAAAAATGATATCAACAATATCAGAAAAACAGCATATGACTGACCATATACAACATTGGAAATACATAAAAAATTTAAAGAAAAATTGATTGACAGGTCCTACTGGTTTGTACAAAATGCTACCATCTAAAACTACCCCATTGCCAATCATGGTAAGATCCTGCTTAACATATATAGTCGACAAAGGCATGAAGTAAGATATCTGAGGATATAAGTAAAATAACCAAATAAGAATTTGCATATAAGCACGTAATGTTGAAAACGTCTAAAAGTTAATGCAGGAAGTCAAGAATAGTGGTTGCTGGACTTTTGACCTTCGATACTATTTATTTCAACTAATTCCAGGTTTGCAAGTACAATACTAACATATTTGCACACACAAAATAAAAAATGCAACCACCAAGCTAAACAAGATATTTCCAGGGAAAAAAAGGCACTTAGACATACCCCTAAAATAATCAACTTGAGTACTTTGTGAAAATCAACAACCTTCCCTTCATTATCAAAAGCAGCCTGCCACTTCTCTGGCTTCAGCATCTTGTTTGCCTGCAACAAAGAACCTATTTATTAATGCCAAAAAAGAAGAGCAGAAAAAATGACGGTCACACCAAAATCAGAAAATGGAAAATCAATAAAGACCATATTTACACAAATCAGTTTGCCAATAAGTGTTCTGCTCTCTTCTCTCATTATATTGAAATTATTAAGACAGAAAAGTTGGAGAGGTAGTAAAGAAACATTGTAGCACATAGAGAACACTCATAATTATGCATTGCTAAGATCATAATGATGCAATGGTATTGAGCTCATATTGCATGGTCTTAACTCATTTTTTTCAGACACCATACAATCTGAATATATAACTGTATTAGCCAGAATGCAAGGTTTAGATATGCCACCATCCATTATAATTTAATGTTCGCATTTGATTTTTGGGACATGTATACCTTCCCTCAAAATTCAAACCTGTCCCATATAAACTAACAATTCAACAATTAAAGGTTAAGAGACTTAAAAAAAAAAGAGTTTCAACCACTAATTATATATCACCAATTAAAATTTTCATTTTTGTAATAATATCCTTTTTTCCATTTTGAAATAAAATCCCAGCTCTTGCCCAAGGGATCTCATTCGACCCAATATGTTATGAAATAAAGACCTTATAAAGCTTTAGAAGAAAGCTTACATTCATTAAGAAACTATACGATGCAGCGATTAAGTTCCGATTCAATAAGAAAATACGTTTGATTCTCATTTAACTAACAGAATAATATAAATAATGATAAAGAAATGATCTTACAGCTAAAACAAACCTTGATAGGAGACTGGGAAAGACAAGGATCTCCGATGTCGCGAACGATTGAACCGACTCTGTGAATATTGACAGCTCCGGCAGCAGCGGCGACGGCAGCTTTTCCATACCTCCATGGGTTTTCCTTTTCCCCCAAAGACATTACACTTAGAACAACAGCCCCCTACACCGCCTCCTCCCTTCCCTTTCCTTTTTTAGAACCACCATTCACCTCTCCCGCTTTATTTACCGGTAATTCCGAAACAATAGCGATAGTTTGGCATCAAAATCATATATAAATTTTGGGTTTGATTAGTAAGTTCAATTGATTGAGTTGGGATCTAATCATATATAAATTCATTTCAAGCACATAAAATCACTAGATGCTCACTTACCAACACTTAACAAAAAATTTCATCACTTAAACATATATCAATAATCTTGCAAAATTAACCACCCAAAACTCAATTAAATATTTGCAATCAGTAATTAATCATCCAATTAAGCATAAGTGAGGGTCAATTTACTAAATCGCCCTTTAATAACACTCATCACACAACTAACTCAATCAAGTGACCAACCAAGCAAATCCAAGCTTCAATTTCGATTAGCTTGATCCTCTTCAAGGTTCAGAGCTTCAACACAGGTAAATAGATATTATCACCTTTCAAAAGATATAATAAACACGAATTTTCATCAATTAGGCTACACGAAATTCTCACTCAAAGTTACCTTACCGGATTTGTATCATCAAGTCGAAAACTAATTCCTTACAAAATCGATCACTCCAGCCCTTTTAATCACTTCCAAACATCAATACTAGATCAAATAAACATATATTAAGCATCAATTTCACATTTAAATTAATTTCACAAAAATCCAAAAAATCAGTTCATGAAGATGATGAAATTCGAATTTCTTTAAATTACCTTACAAAACATGTTTAATCTTG